>OY726517.1:102197511-102797511 GCA_963383655.1 Bathymodiolus septemdierum | reverse complement strand
GCCTTCACGATTCAAATGGGACAACAGTATCCCATGGATGCATTGAAGTTTTGGGATATTTACCATACTGTTCTTACAGGGACAGAATACGAATACTTCAATCGATCACTCATTCACCAATCAGAATAGAAGAAAAGGAACCAATCACCATTTCATACAGAATGACTGTCCAATCAGATACGACGTTTTGAAAGAAATCGACCAATCAGACACGTCGCTACCAATGAATATTACGTCATTTTCTAAAAATAGTATCACGTTTTTGGATATAAGATGGTGTAACTAGAACTCTGTGTCACTTACTGACTGGAACGCGCAACATGCCAAGTTAAAAAGATAAAAGAGCCAAAGGCGTTCATATGACAAAATAGCACCCTAAAATCCTGCAGGTAACACAAGATATTGTACAGATTCCAACCAACTGCAGATATTGTACAGATGTCAACGACCCAAGATATCGTACAGATTCCACCGACACAAGACATCTTGCAGATAGCAGCCCAGATAGTCGACATTCAGCCGCTCAAACGAGCCCTGGGAGGAAACCGATATATGGAGCTTAAAGAATGGAACGGACCCAAGGGAGTAGACTTACGATTCTGGAAAGATGGCACAGTCCCTACGAAAGAAGGAGTGAGCTTACATTTGGATCAATGGAAAGCCCTGTGCAACATGTCGGACGTCATAGACGATTTGCTTACCAGAGTCATAGAAAAAGAACCAGTAGGTTGGCGATACTATATCGGAGAAAACGTTTTCTTGAGGATCAAGGCACCGTTTCCCGTCGTTCACATCAGAAAGCACTTTTTCCCGCCGGTGAACGGACCTACCGTCCCATCAAGAGAGGCGTGGCTTTACGTTTTGGAGACTGGAAAAGACTGAAAAAGACCAATCCCATTGTTGGAAGAAAGAGAGCCAGAACTGAGACAGTTAGTTTCCTTGTATAGAACAGACTTGCAAAATAAAACATCGAAATGAATACTTGTTTATTTGTTATAAATATGCCTCATCTACCCTAATTCAGTCAGTCGTATCTCGACATCCGAAACTACAACATGATTAATACTTGTAGTTTATGCACTAGGACCTATGTGTGGCCTCCAGATTTAAAACGCCACTTAAAAAGCAAACACGATCAACAAAAGGCTACACGTATGCAGCAGCAGCCATGCATTTACTCCAGAGCAGCAGCAGCCATACACGTTTACTCCAGAGCAGCAACAGCAGCATCTATGAGTAGGCACGGTCTATAGAGAGGACGTAAGTGAACGTGTATGTGCAAATATAAGTTTTTATAAAACTAAGAAGTACTATGAACCTGCTTGTTTTGAAACAAATTGCTATTAGTCTCCCCAGGGTGTTTATAGCTTGAATTAACATCTTCTAGCTTGTAATTATATGTAATACTTTATACAACAGAAGCTCTTCAACCTATAACATATTTTTTCCAGCTTCTGGTTAGAATTTAGCTAACATCTTCTAGTTTTTAGCTAGATGTAATACTTTATACAACAGAAGCTCTTCAACCTATTAAATATTTTTTCCTGCTTCTAGTTAGATTTGAACTAACATCTTCTAGCTTGTAACTAGATGTAATACTTTACACAACAGAAGCTCTTCAACCTAATAAACATGATTTCCTGCTTCTAGTTAGACTTGAACTAACATCTTCTAGCTTGTAACTAGATGTAATACTTTATACAACAGAAGTTCTTCAACCTATTAAATATTTTTTCCTGCTTCTATTTAGACTTGAACTAATATCTTCTAACTTGTAACTAGATGTAATACTTTATACAACAGAAGCTCTTCAACCTATAAAACATGCTTTGCTGCTTCTGGTTAGAATTGAACTAACATCTTCTAGTTTGTAACTAGATGTAATACTTTATACCACAGAAGCTGTTCAACCTATTAAACATTTTTCCTGCTTCTGGTTAGATTTTAACTAACATCTTCTAGTTTGTGACTACAATGTAGATTTAATACTTTATACAACAGAAGCTCTTCAACCTATAAAATATTTTTTCCTGCTTCTGGTTAGATTTGAGAACTAAATCTTCTTATAGTTTGTACACATGTGAAGAAGCAGTGTATAAGAATAACAGATATTGACACAATATTATTAGATGTAGAGCATTATCAAATACCATCCACAATTTTTTGCGTAGGAAAAATTACGAAATTAGGAAAACAATTTGCTCAACCCGGTGACAGTGATACAAGTTTGCGTTTACACAAGACGTCAACATTTTATGTGAAATTGACATAGAATTAGTTTTTGTAATTTTGAAAATACAATATTTAATTTAATAAAGACAAAACAAAGTTGCTATTATTTAAATCTTGTTCATGAAAGTATTTACTTTCGTATCTATGTTGGCTTTACATATGTGGGTTTAAATGTCAGCGCCTACACATTTTTAATTTCCCGTGAGGACCCGATAAATAGTCGATCAGTATAGATACACCATGGGTGGGACTAAAATTAACTATTATGCTAATCTATACATACACAATCATTTCCCATACAGTAACTAAAACATGCAACATTACATTCAAGGAGGTAGTTCATACATTCTGATCATGCAAACTCAGGACACATGTATTCACAGTACTTCAATGTTGAAATATACTTATTTTTTAAGTTTTGAGGGTGTAAATGGATATTTTTGTATAGTTTCATTGTGAACGATTCATTGTATATTCTGTGATACACATTGATGTAATTACAGTCTGTGTCAAAAATCACTAGCCCTATTATGCCCCTGTCTAGTAAAAATTGGTTCGGGCTAGTAAAAATTGCATAAAATTTTATTAATCAAACAGAAAAAGTTTGTCAAAATGTTTTTGGCACAGACTGCACATTTGAAGAAGCAGTGTATAAGAATAGAAAATATTGACAATATCTGTTGTAAATAGTGTTTTAGCACACCTCATGGACTGATGGATAGGTAACCAGCAGCAAAATCTAGGTAATACTGGACCAGAAAGATGCACAAGTGCATGCATGCCTAACAACTCAAACGTTTCAGTCTTGAGATACAGAGCAGAACAATGCTTTCAGAAAGTCGAAATATAAATCAGGGGATCTGAATGAGCTTAGTAAAACACATTTTCCATCATAAACTTGACATCGCAAGACGCAAATTACTAAAGATTGACTTTTTCAAATTCGCTAAATGTTTATAGTCATCAAAAAGACTATTTTTCGTTTAATATTTGGGGAGTTCTACCTACTTTATCATAAATTACTTCCTTTACATCCGCCGTTGATAATGGTTTTCCATGTTTGTTTAAATGCCATGGTATGATGGGATTCTGAGGACAAATCACTACTATAAAATTAATCCATATCAAGGACACAATATTATTAGATGTAAAGCATTTTCAAATACCATCCACAAATTTTGCGTAGGAAATATTACGAAAACAAAACAAAATTGTCCAAGACCGTGACAGTGATAGGAGTTTGTGCTTACATAAGACGTCACGATTTTATTTGATGCAAATTTGACATAATTGCCAAATAAATGTGGTTTTTTTTTTAATTTATTGAGCGAAAATACAATATTTTATTATATAAAAACAAACCAAAGTTGCTATTATTTAATCTTTTTCATGAAAGTATTTACTTTCGTATCTATGTTGGCTTACACATTTAGATGTCAGTGCCCCAAGATTTTTAGTCTCGCGATCGCGAGACCGACGCGAGAAATAGTGCATCAGTATGTGGTCTACCGTAATGAGGACTTACGTCCTCTTAATATAATTATTAACTAATATAACTATTAATTCATATACCATTTCTGTATCTCAGCTGATGACAGAATTATTTCCAGAGTAAACTTGTCACTCTCTATTCCGGTTACTAACAACTGGAATTATGACTCCATAGTGTGAGCCATATACATTTTCGGTTTTCTCTAACGTTGATTTTGTTTTTGACTTGTACTTGAAAATATATTCTGACTTCGGTATACTCTGTGTTTGTCTTTCAACTGTCTAGAGTACCAGATATTTCTATCGCTGATTGTGAGTTATAATATTTTTAGTAATATGTGCACCTCTATCCAACATGCGTAATCAATGAATGGGTCACGCTCCGAAAACTTTCACAATTGTGATGGTGAAGACTACAAATGTGTCCCATTAATATAATAGAAAAACAACAAACTTCCGTTACAGTATAAATAGATATGTCGACTGTTCATGTTAAAAATTGTTTTTATTTCATATTATCACAATGTATCACCCTTATACGTTTTTGTTGTCCATGATATGTGTACACGTTTTGTTTTATATACGTTATAGTATTACATTCACGTGGATATATCATTTCTTATTTGTGTGTATTGGTGTTCAACACATATTGTACAAGTATTGTAAGGTTTTTTTCCTCGTCTTGTGTACACTGCATGTGTCGGCAGTTTCTCTGGATTGTCCCTTTTCGATTGCCCTTTCGGTATTCTCTGACGTTTATTTATATCAGTTATGATGAGGTCCGACAATCTTAGTAATCTCTAAATGATGTATCTTTTCTGTGGACTTTTACGATATCCACTGACTATGTAATAGGTTAATTCATACAATATTTCTGTATTTCAGCTGATTAAATTTGTCATTCGCTAATGCCGTATCTAGCAACTGGAATTATGACTCCACAGCTATATACATCTTCGGTTTCCTCTAACGTTCATTTTGTCCATTTTGTTTCTGACTTGTACTTGAAAATATATGCATTCTTCTGTACACTGTATTTGTCTTTCAATTGTCTAGGGTACCAGTTATTTATATCATTGATTGTCAGTTATAATATTTTTAGCAGCACGTTTCGAAGACATGCATCGTTATACCTCTATCCAGTCAGCGTAATCAATAAATACGTTTTTTTTAACATCACCGGGTTTGTAGCACGACGGACTCTGCTAGGGGAGTAGGACATGGTTACCTTTCCGGAGCACATGAGTTCATCCCGCTTTTTAGGGGGGGGGGTCGTATTATTCGATTTCTATTTCCATGTGTATGTTTTGTAGATCGTTGTTTGTCCTTTTTCTTTTTGGCCATTGTGTTGTCTGTCCTTCTTCGATTTATGGATTCTAATTACCCCATTGGTATCTTCAAACTCATCTTACAGAGATGTACTGTTTACATGAAGAGTTATGCTAGGACTTGTGCCCAGTACAGTTAACGTTCTCCAGAGAGTTGAACTGTTATCACTAAAGCTAATCAAACAAGGCTATGTTGCTCCTAAAGTAAAATATCTAAAATATTGTATTTTATTTCAGCGGAACCTACCTTTTGTCTTTGCTGGTTCACTTGGGCGTGGTGAAGAGTTAGTTAGTTTTCTCAGTCAATTTGCATTAACAAATAATATTGGAAATTTCAGTCAATATGCATTTTCAAATAACAAGGGAAATTTCCCTAGCAATCACTTGCTCTTTCCACGAATTGTTGACCTATTTAAAACGTCGAGACAGGTATACGTGAATTATTTTTATGCATTTAAATTGCAATTTAAATGCTTAAGAATCAAAAATATCTTTTTTCATAACTGATATATTGTGGTTTGAATAATTGTCATCACTAGGTATAACTGAAATATTATTAAAAAGTGGCGTTAAACACAAACATCCTTTCATCACTAGGTTGGCACGAGGCTATTGCCTCCTCATCAATCAGCTTGGCTATGTGGTTCTATCTTAGCTGATACAGCGCAATATGGTCAATGTCAATCCTGCGGCTGACTAAAATAGCTCTTTGAATAATTATGCACCCTCATAATGTCTCCTTCTAGTCTGATATTTTTATTGCCAGCATGTATAGCTTTTCCTTTAATTATATTGATTCATTATTAAAAATCGACAATATCACAACCTACTTCGACCACTGGACCTTGACAAGTGTTTTGTTCCTACCATATGTTGGTGTGGCTTTGATTTTAATAAAAGTGGTGAAGAGTTATTATAGGGCTTGTGCCCAGTGCAGTGACTTTCTTCATAGAGATACCTGTTAACATGAAGAGTTAATCTAGGGCTTGTGCCCAACACAGTACCTCTCTTTACAAAGTTGAACTGTTAACACTAATGCTACTCAAACAAGGTTATGGTGCTCCTATGATGAAATCATCGAACGGACATCATCGCGAACTGGTCGACCGTTGTGAAATGATAATTTCTCAAATGGCAGTCACTTTTTACGTATATTTGTTTCTTTCCTCTATGACTGACAATACTTTGACTGGACTTAACTGTCAATAGCACAGCGGGTGTCTTGTAAGAAACAGGAACTGCTTGCCTTTCTCCAGCACCTGGGTTTACCTTTTGTACTTCTTTGTTTCTCTTCATTCTTTGTATTGTGTCCATTCTTGAATTGGCTTTCACTAACGTTTATTTAATATAAAAAATAATTCTTATTCTGAATTTATCCAGTGGACCAGGAACTGCTTACCCTTTCGGAGCTCCTTAGTTCACTTTCAGTGTATACTTTTCTTTGCAGTTTGTTATAGATCATTGTTTGTCTTTTTGTCCATTTTTTGAAGCATTGTATTGCATGTTTCTGATTACCACTTTGGTAACTACAATTTTTTCTTGTCAATATATCGAAAAATTGAAAACAGTTTGAAAGAATTTTTTTTTGTAATTATTTATTTTAAAAATAGAGAAAGGGTTACATACAAATGAATTTCAATACATACAATACACAAAGTAATATATATATAAATGATATTTTGTTTTCATGCAAGCAATGTAAAATACAAGAACAAAGACAATAACATATGTATCCAAAGATAAGCAGTCATTCATTGCCGCATCAACATTAAGTCTTTTCTTTTTTATTAATTTGCTCTGTCTGTTTTGGCGACATGTATAAAGTGGAATTTTTCTCTATTTTAATATAATATTTTAGGTATTGAAGACCTCCGTGTAAGTGTGTAATTTCCCCATTACATCTGCCCCTATATATATATAACATTCTAAAATTAATAAGATATTATTTACTGTATTTTGATTCTCAATGTAAATCTCAGATATTCTAAGAGTTATCTCCCTTGCAGTTAATGGCAGAGCAATACCACAAATCATTAACTAAATTACAATTCCAAAATAAATTGTAACAAGTTTTCCTTAGTTTCCATACAAAAAGTACATAATTCTGTTTCTTTAAGTCCACATTTATATAGGAATGAGTTAACAGGTAAAATTCTATGCAATAGTTTAAACTGAAAGTTGTGTAGCTTTGTATCTTTAGTTATACAAAATAACAATGAATAAATACCCCGTTGGTAATTACAATTTTTCCTTCCCAATATATCAAACAAGTTAAAAAAGTTTGAAAGAAGTTGATACTGCTACGATATGAGCATTAACAACTGTTTTAGTTTGGGTCGTGACCAAAACATATATTTTCAATTCAGGGACAATACATTGGTTAAAAAGTATCTTATTTCATCAGAATTCATCCCCGGTTTTTAATGGCGTTCGCGGTACTCGATCTTTAGTTTTCTATGTAATGTTTTGCAGTTCGATGTTTGTCCTTTTGTCCTTTTTCTTTTGGGCATAGTCGTTCTTCAATTAAGCTATTCATTTGATTACCTCTTTGGTACTTTCAAACTCACTTCTCACAACAATTTTCTTCAAAGTATGTCACATTATTACAAAGGCTCACGTTTTATTCAAAAAAGCATGTGACAAAATATTTCATTTGAATTTGATATAGTAATTTTTAACATATATACCAAATTACAAAAATAAAATGACGAAGGTCAATACTTTCAAAAGAGATAACGAATACAGAATTTAAAATATCAACCGAAATCTCATCTTCATGGCGGACGTCATAAGAAAATCGCTTTACAAGACTGTTTGGAATGATGATAATTTGGAATTTCCAATTAACAAATATAAAAACAGTCCAATCTTGTTTTAAGGAACGGCCATATCAAGTACCAATTCCATCGCACATGTGGTTCATGGGAAAATTTTTGAGATTTCAGAGAATCAAGAAGTGTTAATAGTCTAATAGCCATGTTGAATTTTTAAGTAAAGCAAAAATCACATAATATGGTAAGAAACACCCAAGTAACAAATGAATTTTAAATGGTATATTGCCAAACATTTTTTTAGAAATGAAAAAAAATGGACATCTATTGTATTATTTCTAACAACAAAACCATTTCTCTATCATTTATTTTCTCAACCATTTATTTGGTAATAAATGGTAAGACAGAATTTGATTATATCATTGCTTTTTATTGATAATTGTACATGTATGTCCTCTGAAGGGTCCATGATCATGATGATTGGTTAATAAAGAATCTTGAATATTTATGTATTTTCATTACTGTGTTGTTCTGTTACTCCTTGTTTATTTACATGATCATGGGTCCTTTGGAGAAGTAATTAATTACTAAATAGACGTGTCCACTTCTCCAAATGTAAGACATCGTGAACGAATATAGTATATTTTGTATCAACAAATTGTCAAATTTTATACTTTCAATACCAATACAAAAATAAAAAAAAACAAGACAAAAACAGTTTGAGAGTCATATTGAGGACAACTGAACGGTTGCTTTACCGTATTTATAATAGCAAAACAAAACAATAACAAGGCAAGAACAGTTTGAGAGTCATATTGGAGACAACTGAGCGGTTGCTTTACCATATTTTCAATAGCAAAACAAAACAATAACAAGGCAAGAACAGTTTGAGAGTCATATTGGAGATCACTGAACGGTTCCTTTACCATATTTTCAATAACAAAGCAAAACAATAACCAGAAATGAACAGCTTGAGTGTCATATTGGAGACAACTGAGCGGTTGCTTTACCGTATTTTCAATAGCAAAACAAAACAATAACCAGAAATGAACAGCTTGAGTGTCATATTGGAGACAACTGAACGGTTGCTTTACCGTATTTTCAACAGCAAAACAAAACAATGACAAGACAAGGCCAGTTTGAGTGTCATTTTGGAGACAACTGAGTGGTTGCTTTACCGTATTTTCAATAGCAATACAAAACAATAACAAGACAAGGAGAGTTTGAGTGTCATATTGGAGACAACTGAATGGTTGCTTTACCGTATTTTCAATAGCAATACAAAACAATAACAAGACAAGGAGAGTTTGAGTGTCATATTGGAGACAACTGAACGGTTGCTTTACCATATTTTCAATAGCAAAACAAAACAATAACAAGACAAGGACAGTTTGAGTGTCATATTGGAGACAACTAAACGGTTGCTTTACCGTATTTTCAATAGCAATACAAGACAATAACAAGACATGGACAGTTTGAGTGTCACTTTGAAGATATTTGAACGGTTCCTTTACCGCAGAAACATGGTTGATTTTTGTCATTGGTAAGCTTCACTACTATTATGTAATTTCCCTGAAATAGTAGAAAATTCGATTGAAATAAATTATTACAATTTAATGCGAAGGTTTAAGGTGTAGAATATCATATATGTCACATATGTCTTCTCTGGAAGTGTGTGCATAAAGTATGACATTTCAAATGTATACAACCGCATCGGTGATGTAATAGTTAGCGTACTCGCCTCGAGTGTGGTAGATCGCGGGTTCAAGTCCTGATCGGATCAAACCAAAGACTAAAATTGGTATCTGTTGCTTCTCTGCTAAGCATGCAGCATTAAGGAGAAAGAGCAGAGACTGGTTCGATCGGAATCAGGATAATGTGTCAAAGTAGGGAGACATGTCTATCCGCGGACTGTTGTTTCAGTGAGCTAGCACTATAAAAATGCAACTAAGCGTGTTGGTATAGTACAAAGCGGATCTCATTATCGTCTCATTGATAATTAACTTGTTCTCGCCATCATAGATCTGAAAAATCGCTGAGTTGGCATTAAACAACAAACACTCATTGTTGAGTTTGCGTTAAACAACAATCACTCACTAGTGTTTCTTCCGAAAGGAAACGATGTCGGTATTGGATTGATTACGAAGACACGTATAGCCACGTACGAGATGATACAGAAGGTGCAAATATTACTTTCGGGTCTTTGATTATGTCAAAAGTTAAATAAAAAACAACATAGTTTAACCAAAACAAAATGTGATAGTATATTTGTTACCGTTTATAATCCCTTACCGAAATATATGTGTCGCACTTACTTTTGGGAGCGTCGTGGCCGTGATAGTTATGTAGTTGGATTTAAAACTACCTAAGCAATCAGTGCTTATCACCACTGATATTGTGAGTTCGAATTTCGATCAGGGCGAGGTGTACAACATTATGTGATAAAGTTTGTGACTTGCGACACGATATAACTGAAATATTGTTGAAAGTGGCGCTAAACACCATCAAACAAACAAACAAAAAAACTTACTGTTGGCAATCTGGTCAAATCACTGACTGTTAATGTGCCCTTTATTTCGGCTGAAATTTTGTAGTTAGGATATTTTATTAAATAAAGTAAAATAAAAATAAGAACATAATTTTGCTAGGTTTAATTATATGTTAATCCTGGTTTCTGATTTGTCATCGTCTAAGTATAATCTACAAAGAGTCAAAGGTGGAAATTTCCATATCATATTGACTTCATAGCATGCTTGAGACAAGTAATAAAAACGTAGATATCAAATTTAGTGCGCACGACGCGTTTCTGGAATAACCTTCATCAGGTACGCTCAAAATCGAAAGATTGGAAAACTAAATAATTTTGTTTTGGGAGCAACATGTTGGATACAAGAGAACTTTTCCATGGCGTTATAATCCGGAATCTAAATTAAACAAAAAACACTCAGACACTCAAAATTTAAATAATATCTTAATATACAATATATAATGACGTACTCCCTGGGGCACATTGTCATGACTATGAACTAACAATTACTCATTGTTTACCTTAATATATAAAGGTGTGCGCTTTCCGAGGAATCTTCAAGTTTTTGTTTCCATGTTGTTTATTCGACACACAAACGTTTGTTCAAATGGTGCTTAGACATGTTTCACTGTTATTCTACTTTAGACTTGGTCTTAGATCTTTTGTATGGCGATACGACACCCCGTTTGGGTCATGCGACTATACACATTTGCAATCGACCAATCAGCCACGAGCCTTCCAAATCTTGAAATGTTAAAACCGCGCACATCATGCGAGCTGTTGTCCAATTGATCAATATATATTTAATATCTTTGTATTATTGGACAATCGAAGATGAATGAAGGCCATGATCCCACATGAAATGTTTGTAGATGTTAGTGTATTGTTACAAGAAAATTAACCGCCTGGATATAACTGAAATATTGTTGAAAGTGACGTTAAACACCATAAACCAACCAACTTCACATTGATCGAATTCTAATTAGATCAGTGTCATTGCATAAATATCACAGTCCTCTGTTCAACATGTTACTGGCGAATGCCTAATTATGACAACGTTTTTTTTTTCAATTTTCAATCTTAATGGTCGTTGAAATAAATTTATAAGATGGTGGAGGCAGTCGGTCTCCTATAATAAAACTAATATTATACATATAACAACTACTGTTAACCCCGTCAGGGAGGTATTTCCCTCTTTTTCATTTATTATAATGTACTCATTAATAAATTAATTACATAGTAGTAATCTCCATTCGCTTGGAATTTTAACAGACGATGGCAATCTGTTTTCACCTTATTTAATTAATCTTACCGTTAGCTTTCATTGGACATACTAGGTTGGGCATAGCCCTCTTTATGTCGTCACATGTCCCTGGCTGGTCAAATGAAAATATAGGAGTGTCTGGTAAATGAGGGTAAAATATGGCAAGCTGTATGATACCATTGTCCAACTCATTAGCTGAATATACAAAAGAAACATAGAACCTATTTCTTCGTAATGAAATAAAGAGTACATATAAAAACATTTTGGGCGTTTTTATTCAAATTTCATATATAGCTTTAACTGTGGTGTATTCATAATTTCAACGTCTCATTAGTGGAAGGCACTATCAAATGCCACCTATTATAATTATCTTAAATATTAAATCTGAAAATTGACAAACAATTATTGCCCAGCAAATAGCATGCAATGTCTTAGTCTTTAATCAATCGTTATAAAAAAAAGTGTCGTTTTCAAAAGAAATATTTAAATATTAAGTTTGCTTAGAGTACATATTACGAACATTCTAATGTTCTGAGGGCCGTCGTGATCGTATGGTAGTTGGATTTATAACTACCTATGTTAACAGTGACTATCACCAATAACGCTGTGAGTTCGAATCCCGTGTACGCGATACAACATTACGTGATAAAGTTTGTCAGTGACTTTCGGCAGATCTGTGGTTTTCTCCGGGTACTCCGGTTTCCTCCACCAATAAAACTGACCGTCACGATATAACAAAAATATTGTTGAAAGTGGCGTTCATCGCCATACCCCCTCAAATGTTCTGTTCTCTTCATATCTTTAGTTGATTATTGACAGTTGTAACCACTTTATTATTACAATTTAAGTTACGGGTTTTTGAGTTTTTTTTTGCTCAGCTTAAAACTATGTAGTAAATAAAATAATAGCCACACATGACATTAAAACATATTTATTTTACACTTTTGCTATACAAAAAACAAAAACAAACAAAAAACTCTTGCTTTATGTTACCATTAATAAAGTGTGTCTTATTCGAACTGTTTTCTAAAAAAAAAGAAAAAAAAAGAAAAAAGAAGCAATTATACTCACGTGTAACAAGGTCCCAATAAAAAGTGACTACACCTTGTGTATTAAGAGTAAGCGGCGACCACTGGACAGAAAACTTAGTTTTAGTGTCATCTGACAAATAAACAATGCTATTTTAGAGAACATAATACTATAAATATAGGCATGAATTATTTAAAAAAATCAAAACACACCTTTATTACTTTTATTTTATTATTTTGGGGTTAACGAGTAATTGTTGTTTAACTCATAAGTAAATTTGATGTCATGATAATGATGACCGCTAGTACTAGACCAACGGGCATTCGTTTGATTTTTTTGAAACAACTATCAATGGGTAGAAATGTATCTCCACACATTATCATGATTCCGAGCCACCCAATCTTTTCTCCTTGATGTTGCGTGCCTAGCGGATAAGCAACAAATACCAGTTTTATAGTCTTTGGTTTGACCCGATCGGGACTCGAATCCACCATGAAAAACTTGAACATGTTGAATGAGAGTTCACCTCAGTTGGAATTATCATAGAAGAAAATAATATATCTGGTTAATATATGTAAAGTATTTCCCTCTAGGTTGAATAAATATTTTATTTCAGATAACAAATCGCCGTACAAAACCATCCGGTAAAACGTAAACAAACCTAACACGTGTTTTGCTGTTAAGAGTCATCTCTCAAAAGTCATGTGACCTCAAAGCGAGAATACCACAACGATAAGATGGCGGGACTAAGTATGTGGAATCAGTTAATATCGAAACATTTTTTATTATAATGAGCTAGAAATGTATAATAATAAGTAAGTAAATATGAAAAGCGATAGATAAATATGTAACGAAGCGAGTTATCCACATGACTCCGCTCTCACAAAGCGTTTTGTTGTGAAAATTACTGTTGAAATGTGCAACGAATTCTTGGTCCCAATTCCGCAAATGTTTGATAGGGTGAAATCCTTAGCCCTATGTACCGCCAAAAAAAGAAAAAAAAAGGACCATGAAGGGCTACGGTTCCGTCGCTACATAAGATACTAACTACTTGACAATATTTTTCATCCTTTGTGAACCTTGCCTGTTAGACTTTGTATACTTCATTCAGCTATAATTGTTATATAATGATAAAATATCATTTATTTTAATAAATAAATAATTTTTGGGAAAAAAAACATATAAATTATATCAAAATCCGTTTAAAGAGGGATAACTCTAGTGGGCATACTATTGTAATGCCAAAGGACGACCCCACCCGAAGCGCTTTTGTATGCACACAATTGTTGACAAACATCAGTCAATCCAAATAAACAGGCAATTTATTACAGGTTTACGAACAAGCTTGATTGAGAGTTGAATTTTCAACAATTCTAAGTCGTCCTTTAAAGTTATTCGATGTGTTTTAAACAACAATCTTGTGTATCAAAGGAATTATGACAGTTACCATGGTTACTTCATTTTAAGAGAAACATTGTTATAGTTTCAGCTTGACAATCATTACGTTTTCAGTCGTGATTGAAAAACAAATATAACCTATCTTCAAATGTACGTACTATATATATTTGCACACATTGCCGCCCCTGAGCCGCCAATAGGTTCCCCTCCCCTTCCCTACTATTTTGCGGATGCAATCTTCAATTGTTTAGATGTCTAACGTCAATCATATCGTTGTGCATGTCGAAGCTAATAAATACATTTCACACTATCAAATCACAACATGGCACTGAAACAGGAATGTCACCAGGAAGTTATGTCACCAGGAAGTTATTTTTATTTTTGCTAAATATATATAATAATAAATCATACCACAGTTGGTAACATTTCCTCGTGTCTCATACAACTTCCTACTTAACGTTTTGTCCAACTCTTTCGTTCTCATTTCAAATTCTCGGACTTCAACCTTTTCTGTTTTTTCCATCTTAAAAAGTTTGTAATTTCCAGCCGCTGTAGTCATGACAACACATGCCAGAAGGATTATTATATTTTCCATCTAAAATTAATCAATTTGTTATGAAAATAAAGTTAAACAGAGATGGTGATCAATTCAATCGATATCAACAAAACGAACATTCCTCGTTCACCATAGCTGAACTCACTGAACACAACAACAGACAGACCACGACATACCACGTTGAAAATCCAGTTCCGGAATTGGGACAGACACACAAATGTGGTGGGGTTAAACCGGTAAATGGGACCCCAATCCTCCCCTCTTCCTAACTGGATCTCCAACGTGAATACATACATAAACAACAGATAAAAACACCTGCACAGATTCACTTATCTTTAATAACAAACATCGTACTATATCAATTTCCCAGTTGATAATAATCTTCCTTTATAAGGAAATATCAAGTGGCGTTAAAGACCATAAACCAAACCTATAAGGAAATATCACATATTTTATTGTGTATGTTCTGAGTATGTGTATACCTTTTGTTTTATTCACGAATATAATTACATTCATTATACAGGGGGAATGATTTGATTTTTGGTGTTTTAACGCCACTTTCAGCAATATATCAGCTATGTCATGGCGACCAGTTTTCATGGTGGAAGAAGCCGGAGTACTCGAAGAGAGCCACCGACCATGGGCAAGGAACTGGTTAACTTGATCACTTGCGGCTGCGAGTCGAGTGCACCCTTTTTGTAATATACCGTATTGGTGATAGGCTTGTATGAGTTGTTTGGTAATCCAACTACCTAACTCATTGAGCCACCCGGGCCCCAGGGGGGATGAAATAACCAGAATTATTACTTAACAGTGTTAGTCCTATGTGGAGTAAGTTATTTTTTGTGAATTATCTAAGCGTTTTAGTGGATATTGGAATCACCGTAGCGTTTTGATTTTGTGTCTTTTTTTTGCTTGTACGTTGTACGTTGTACTCACCAATATCTTCAGATTTCGGTATTCCGTATTTTATTTTCATCTGTGTAGGACAGAATTTATACTTTCATCGTTTACTGTGGGTTGAGGAATGGTCGTCTTTGTTTTATTTTTAGATTACACGCATTTTCAGACGAATACATGTCGCTTAGTACCGCTATAAAGTGTAATAAATAAATACGTTTTCTATATAAAATATCTAAAATGTTATATATTGTATCTACGACACCTACCTTTTCTTTTTTTCACTAGTGTTCTGGGGTGCGGCGAAGAGTCAGCTAGTAATCAACTTGTTGGCAAAATTCATAAACAGATATACTTCCTCTTTCTAGAATTCATTGAACAATTTAAAAGGTCTTGTGATATGGTAATTCTATTTATTCATTTAAACTGAATTTTAATACTTCCTGGACAACGAACTTTTATCACAACAGTAATATTGTATTATGAATATTATCATCACACGCTATAGGTACACGCCAATTGTCTCCTGTTCATCGCGTCCTATTTTGACGTTTACACTGCCAAAGGTGTAGCATCCATTGAGGCAACCGAGGCAATAAAAACCGAGACAGTTGTCTCGATAGAAACAATATATTAAAAAATAATGGATAAACACAACACTATAGGATTAAGCGCATTTTTTCCGGAGTTTATATGTGTATGAGCTGAACCAATTCACTCTCAAACAAATAAAAGTCCGAGGGACTTTTATGTAAGTTTGTGAGTGACTTGGTCCAGGTTATACATCAATAAACTCCGGGAAAATGCGTTTAATCCTTATAATTCTGTAACTAAGTATATTTTTTTTCATTTGTTTTGAAAATTTACCTTTGGGAATCCCCAGTACGCACACATACATTCCATTGATGTGTGTCGGTCATGAATAACAAAATGCACTATACTTGTTTTCCTACATTGATAACTAGACGGTGATGTAATTAAGTTACTGATATTTTCTAATTTGATGGCATTTTGCTAACAAAATCGTAAAATAAATCAGTAACCAACTTGTGTCAATCAAAGTCCCTTGTAAACAACGTCACAGGATGACGATATATTAAAGGGCGGAGCCCTTTTAACGGTAGACTATGCCATTTTTGGTAATAAGTCATACTCCTGCGAAATGTATTCATAGCCAAATATCTGTTCACCGGAAGCATGAAATTATAGAACAAAGTGGTATTTAAAAACAAAATAAAAATTATTTCAATAAGAAATTCGCAAATCAGTAGCCATTTCAATTCTTCTCAATTGAAATAAACTTAAAAGAAAATTATGTCAATTGAAATAAACTTAAAAGAAAATTATGTCAATTGAAATAAACTTAAAAGAAAATTATAATATCAAAAACGGGTGCTACCATGGCTACGAGAAATGATCGTTTACAGTGTACATGGATGACGTCATTTTCTAGTGTGCACATATGTATTGCATTTCGTCTGCTTCGGAGAGGAAACATGAAATTGCATGCACTTCTTTGTCATCCTGTCTCTGAAACTTTGTGAACTGGTGTCAAACATTGAAGAACAGTTCTGCATCGCTTTTATGTATACAGGAAACCTATCGATCATCCCCACGATCTCGGAATTTGAAAGTGATTAAAAATGTGTACATTTCATTTGATTTGAAGTGCATATGTGTATGATTTCTGGACAACTGATCTCGGATTTTGTCAGGTAAGCCTGTTAACACATTTTCCATGGCAAGGTTAAAAACATTGCAATTTCGTCTAACCTTAACTCCCCTTTTCCATTCACAAGACACATAACCACATTGTAAACACATGTTAAACAAATGGTGCAAATGCCTCAAGAGTAATCTACCTCCATACTTGAGGTGTTCAAATGCAATTTTATCATGACCGCAAGCTTTAGGGATGGACCATTAAACTTGCAGGGGGGGGGGGGGGGGTTATGTTTTTTCTCTAAAAAATATTCTGATTCCCATTGTTGCTGAAAAAAATATTCTGATTCTGGTGGAGGAAAAAACAAATAACCTGATTCAGAGTTTTTGTCATATAACTTAATGTTAAGTTCTGGGGAAGAAAAATCGCGCTATGCGCTTTGTGCGACAAGAACAATAAATATTATAACTCTCATGTTATTCGAAAAAAAAATTCTGAAAGAAACAAAAAACCATTCCCCCCCCCCTTCAAGTTAAATGGTCGGTCCCTTATTGTTTTTCAAGTGTTCAATTATATTTATAGCAACCAAGTAGCTAAATTCAGAAAGGTGATCACCTTTGAATTGTTTGTGGTGATCACGGATCGACTTAGCACTATCAAGTAAATCATTTTCACGGTTATGTTCCAAATAAACAGATTTTGAAAATACTGTCTCAAGATGTTCCTGCCATAATTTCAAAATTTCACTACTATCTGTAACAAGGGTACCTTGTTCAAGGCTTTGCACATAAATGATTTTTGTTTGCTTTTATTCAAAATGGTCCACACGGACTTTTAATCGACATTAATATCATTTTCAATTTGCTTCACAATAGAACTTTCGTATTCATCAAATGCAGCTCGGAGAGCTTCACGAAATTCACTTTTGGACTTTTTGTACTTATAAAATAACTCGCATTTCATGTCGTGACACTTACAGTTACTTATCCAATCCACCCGGTAAGATCGCATGACGTCACGGAGTGTTGAAAGATTTTCTTTCCAGGATGGTTTTATATGCGGTCGGAATACTGAATAGGGTAAGGTCTCATGTTCAGCTTGATGCATTGAAGATACTATTTTGCTATAGTAGTCTTCTATTGCAAATTGATTGATAGCACCATTTGGAAACTCCACATTCCACAATATCTGAGATAAAGCAAACGAATAGTCATTTAGATAGCCATATTTTCGAGCGCGATCCCACGCAACTGATGGTGGAGCGCTACCAGCACTCGATGTCATAAGCGGCTTTATAGCTACCGTACAGAACACTGGGTGATGATCAGATACTGAAAATATTTGATTGTCAATAATTTTCGGTCTAGATATATGTTGCATATCGGATACATGAACTATGATATCACAGTGTGGAAACGGAAGTATATAGTAAATAAACAACTTCGGTATTTGTGATGGTGTATAGCGAAGATACATTGCTTGCTGGACATGTGGCGTTTGAAATATGGTAAAAAAAAAAAAAATTATTTTAATTTGAAAAGATTATTGACGTATATATCGCTATATTTTCGTTCTTAGTTTCTTTATAATCATTTCAACAACATCTGAGATGTTACTTTAGACGTGTGTAAAAGATTCAGCTGCAGATCACTAAAACTGTCGCATTTTAATACCAAAAGATGATTTTAAACATGCATTATTATAGTCCATAAAGTAAAGTTTAACTAGACAATGCGACTATTATATACACATATATCACTGTTATACCATGTAAAAGTATTAAGTCAAATGCACAAACGATGCCTTTAATTATAGTCGGTGTCTTTATGATAAGTGTATAGTTGCTTGTTCGCATAGGACATAGTTGCTTGCAAATTTTGTGTATAGTTGCTTGCCAAATATTTAAACTAAGAGTTAGCTATGTTACATATATGGAACAAAAAGGCGACTGTATCATCAGCTATTGTGGTAGGCCATGTGTCGAGGTCGCAGAATGAGTCTGGCCTATCAAAATATCTGATGGTGCACGAACAACTTTGTTCAATAAGGGACTTGTATCTTGCGATGTCAATCAAAGTTAGCGACATCAATCCGATCTCAGGCGGAAACGCCCTCCTAGTTGGAGGGAAATCTTCATAATCTGCGCGAGCCGCACCAGATGAGAAAACGTTTGTTAACGGTGAACAGGAAAATGGATTTGGATGACTAAAAATATGAATCCTTCGGAGGATTTAACGCTTTCAAAATTTTGTGAAAGAATTGAGAGTGACAATAAGAATTTGTGCATAACACGCAGGAAATTAAAACCATTGATTTTGATGATTTGGACTTTTTTTCACAGGATAATATTTATAAAAAACCGATTTGGATATATTTTTTTCGTGTGAAATCGAACACGCCACGCTGTCACAGTTCGCTTTATAGAGTTTTGTTATCGCTTGTTGTCCGTCATTTTTGAGTGTCCGTCATTTTAAACTTATTTAAACAGTTTTATCATCACTTGTGTTGTCCGTCATTTTAATTGCCCGGAATCGAAGATTCGGGGGCATATAGTCTTTGCCCTTTCCGTCTGTCTATGTTAATGATTGGGACGGGGGAATCAGTGTTTCACAAACGCATCTTGTTCGATTTTGAAATCCTTTTGCATCCGTCATTTTTTTATTGTTTTTATTTTGCTGTTTGAGAGAGAGTATGTAAGCTTTATGATGATATCTTGCATAATTTGGATTGGACCGAGGAATAGTTGAGTGTTTTATTTCAATTATGCCGTTCATATATATGCAAACGCACCTGGTATGGGTATATCTTTGCAGACTATTTTATATGCACACAAGTCGAGCAAAGGTATACCCTGCAAAGGAATTGGAGCATGGCTTAAGACCCAATAGTCAGATTAGCCAGTACATAATACCTACACAAGTTTCCACTATTCAGCCAAGGTATGATATACTATATATTTACAAATCATGTCCAGTAGACAGACAGTAAGATTTGATTGATTGATTGATTTTTGGTGTTTTAACGCCAATTTCAACAATTTTTCAGCTATATCATGGCGCCCAGTTTTGGTGGTGGAGGAAGCCGCAAGTACCCGGAAATAACCACCGACCATGGGCAAGCAACTGGTAAACTTTATCACATGCGGCTGTGAGTCGAGTGCACCCTTTTTGTAATTAACAAAGCCGGGGTTGAACCTACGCCGTATTGATGATAGGCTTGTATGAGTTGTTAGATACAACGACCTAACTCACTGAGCCATCCGGACCCCTTATAAGCTAATAAAAAGTACAGACCTGTTGATGCAAAACAAGCAAAGAAGATATGAGTATGTAAAGGGGAACGAAACGTATTATTTGGTAGGTAATAGTTATTACAAACCTATCAGCACTGTTTAATTTATTATTCAAAATATAATAAAATATGAATTATACACTAGAACAGGTTATTTGGCTATTGCCTAATTAACGGCATATTTGTTCTTGACAAATACCACAGTTTTCCCCCAAAGATAATGATTTTATCCTCTCGATCGTCAGCGTACTGATTGCTAAACATTTGGACGCTGCAATTCTTGAATCACTATCTTTGACCCAAGCTTTCCCGGCATTGATACAACTTACAAAAATCTTGTCTTTGCATGTCAAAAGTATATATGAAAGGCTTGAAAAAAACTTATATTTCAATATCATAGCATTTTTGAATATTTTGTAAAAAGCTGTCAAACAAGACAGGCACTCAAACTTCTACTGGTTGGTGGTATTTGTTGGTCATTTTATCTTGCATTTGCAGCATTATTGCAGTGTTTCATGCATCAAATATACACATGGACCTTCGTAAGGAAAATTAAAACTTTGGTTGCTTTGTATAAGCTAAAACCAATACAAAATCTTTCCTGAGGTAATATTTTTAGTCCTGCAAGCGATGGATGTTTGCTATACACCATCACAAATATCGAAGTTGTTTATTTACTATACACTTCCGTTCCCACACTGTAGATATGGTCTGCACAAGTGAACGGCCCTCTATCGTATGACTGAAACGTTACAATATGTCCTGACAAAACACTTGTACGTTTACTGAAGCCAATGAATATTTTCCCAACAAGGAACTTAAGATTCTACTCCTTTCGTCAGGCTTAAATTGGATTCGAGGGCGCATATTTTCGTATTTAAGTCCCCCATAAAAAATATATTTCCAACTTCTTTATACACAGAACAAATTTCATGCAAAAGTTCAATATTATATCGAAATAATTCTAAAGTTTATGTCATGCTGAATCGGGCTAGTATTTGATGAGGATTTGTGAGGATTGTGACGTCACCAGAAATTACGTCACCAGAAGTGAGGTCACTGGAAGTTACCGGAAATGACATCACCGGAACTGGAAATGAAAGGGAGATAATTTTCCGCGCTTTTTTCCCGTATTTCCCGCGTTTTTTCAAGAACTCCTCTAGATTCTAGGTACGAACAATGGAATTTTTAATCCAACAAATCGTCGGTCTTCTGATATCTGAATCCAACCAATCGTAACCTTTCTTGCTTCGAATTCAAGACAAGCCAATCATATGCTTTCGACTTGAATCCAACCAATGGTAAGCCTTCTTTGAAAGACCAATCGTCAACCTTCCGTTGTAAGTTCGTCTTTTTGAAAAAAGTAATCTCACGTCTTGATTTCAAGCAGTACGGACGTCATTCGCTTTCAAGATTGTTTATATTATTTTCAAATTTTACAAGTGCACCTGCATAGGATTCACAGACCTCAATTCTGTTACAAGGTAAGACGACTTTATTATTTCTTTTATTTAATGCAAAGCATTTTTGTATTATTTTTTTATAATATATGTTATTGATTGTACTTTTTATTGTCTTTATTTCTGGATATTGAAATCTGTCTTTTATTATCAAAGATAAACATTTACAATTCGCTTTTCATAAGGTATATTTTTTTTGTCAACGAAACACCTGTCTATTGATTTTTCTTTAACACGCTTTCAAGATTGTTTATATTATTTTCAGATTTTTATATTGTGCATAGGAGTCATACACCTAAATTCTGTTACAAGGTAAGATGAAATTTTATTTTATTTAATTTAATGGAAAGCATTTGTATTAATTTTATAATCTATGTTATTGATTCTATTTTATTGTTTTTATTTCTGGATATTGAAAAATATATCTTTTATTATCAAAGGTAACATTTTACAATTCGCTTTTCATAAAGAATATTTTCTATGGTCAACGAAACACCATTAAAAAAATCAATAGTCTTGTATAGTGATCGTGTTGTGACAAGTTTTTCTATGGAGAAGATCTGTTTCCCATTTTTACACGTTTTTTATCAATATTCTCATAAATCGCTTCAAACTATTGAAAATCAAACCCGTTCCTTTTCAGTATACAAAGAATTGATACCAATAAAAGAAGAAAGGAGGAAAGTTTACATAGTGTTAAAGGTAAGCTTCTTTTCTCTTTGTACTATAGATTGCTACCGTTTTTATTTTTAGTATGAATCTTTCAGATTGATTTTTTTCACTACATATTGTTATAATTTTAAAAGTATATCAGTCCGGTGTAGTTGTATTAATGTCATTCAGTTTTTAATCGATTTTCGGTTAAGTAGGACAGGATGTCTTATTGCATATGCATTCTTTTCAAGGTTCAAAGAAGATGGATAAAAGTAACGTAAGTGTTTTTATAATATGTGTTTAAATTTGAATCATTGGGTTTGATAAATGAAACATAACTATTAAATATAGTATGAAAAAAACGGGACGAACATATAACGAAGCTCCTTAGGGAATCAATACTATGAATTTAGCATAACTATTAAATATAGTATGAAAAAAGGAAAGAAAAATAACGAGGCTTCGGAGGGATTCAATACTACGAATTTAGATACACGAGTAGATAACCAGTCAAAAAAAAACAACCAGACAAAAGAAGGGCCATTCCACTAAATATATGCATCGCACAAGCAAAAAGTAGATCAAATCTCAAAACAGGAATGACAAATACGACTGACCGTTTTACCCAAGCATAGCGTAGGTTTCTATTTTATCGCTTCAGAAGTACGTGTGTGACAAATGTGGGAAACAGTTTACGGAGAACCACAATCTCACCCGCCACATGAACACCCACGGACACAGCAACACCTATTTCTGCAACATCTGCGGAAAAGAATTCAGCCGTTCCGATAATAAGAAACGCCACGAGGAATCCCACAACTATGCGATTACCTGTCCTGTTTGTGGTCAATTTTTTAACAGAGGAGCAAGCATGCTCCGTCACTGGGCTCTCCACGAAAGACCTGAAGTAAGGCCAAGGATGTTAGTTAAGAGACCCCCATCCCCCGAAACTGGACCATTCAATAGTCCTGCAAAAAGACCACTAATTCACAATCCCCAGTCGTCCAACAGTCCGTCTGTTGAACCTAATATATTACCAGAGGACCCGGAAACCAGAATACTATATCTAAGAGACTGGAATACCATCCAAACTCAGGAAAACAGTGGAAACGTGTCCAGGACCGGCATAGTTTAATTTAAACGATATAGCGTCCTCCACTTTTCCAGAGATGGTACTCCATATTTTCACACAACAGACGTCGGCTTTCAGAATCAATGTCTCATTTGGTTTTATTTTGAGAAACTTCGAAACTGGAGAATTACGGAACTACCATCCTTGTCAAAACAGCGCCCGTTTTTGTCGATGTTCCACATCTAATCAGGAACGAAGAAGATTTAGACAAAGGAGTGAGTATGATAAGGGTAGATTTTGGCCCAATCTCAGAAACTGTTTATATAGATATAATATTAAACACAATCATTGAAAGGTAAGGAAAATATTTGTTTTGATGATTTCATTTTGTCCTTTGTTGCTTAGGAACGTAAACGGAGGAGGATCCATTTAATCATTGGAAATTCAAATATGGTGGTTTTATTTTACATATCTTGCATAGTCTTTTCGACAAAATGTTATATTCCGTGTATGGACACTCTAAAAATAATATTCCAATTCTCTATGGTTGCATATAGTATTTTTGTGTAGTTTTGTCACACTAGCAACGGTTTTGTCAACATTAAATTAGCCTATATTATTGCAATCAATGGTTGAATTTTGACATCTACGATCTTTTGACTTGATATTTGATTAAGCTGTACATTTGTGTCAAGCTATACACACTACAAATGTCATTTCATATTTCAAAAATACATTTTGATATTTTTATTCATAGTTATGCCCCATCCATAGCAACAGGTTTCCCTATGCACAGTATTTTCCTGTAGATTTCATGGACCTTTTATTTAATAAAGAAAAAACAATCTACAACAGCACCTTAGCAGATCTAGAGACATTTTAACATTTACTAACCAGTATATATTATAAGAATTCCTTAAACCTTACAATGTCCCTAGTAACCACATAGTATTTGTAGCAACCACAGAAACTCGTCAATGCTGAGCTCTGTAAATTGCTTTTTCTAAATCTTTTTATAACCGAATGTTTATTTTTTAAATCATGAGAGGAAATTATTCTCAGTAATTAGAATGTCAAAGGAACCAAGTCAACTGCATAACATGGTAAAGCATCGCTACAGCGACAGGAGAGGATATAATCCATGTTGAATAATTAAGAAATAAATCATGGAAGCCAGAATGTGTTGGGAGTTTTAACATGGATTGGCGGATATTATATGTTATTAGTCTCGAGATGTTATATATCCCATTTTAAAGGGCAGTGGTTTTGTTAAAAGGTCGGCTGACGCCTCACCTTTTAACAAAACCACTGCCCTTTAAAACGGGATATATAACATCTAGAGACTGATAACATTTTAATCGGAATGTTCCAACATTAATAAGTATGTCCTTATTATAGGAAAAACATAAATACGTGTATCTTTGGACAAAGATCACAGAGAGCGATTATTGATTTTCTGTCATCTTGTGAAATGTGGGTCGTCTGCTGTGCACAATGTAAATGGAAAGCACATAGGTGAGAGCGATTATTCATTTTCTGTCACCGCACGGCTTCCCAGAAGTTTTAAAAGTACCTTTTTAGCCAATCAAAATTCTACTTGCCAAGAGAACATCAGAGAATAGTATTTTATCCCGAGCCAGAAGCGAGAGATAAAATTTCCTAATATCCGCCAATCCATGTTAAAACTCAAAACACATTCTGGCTTCCATGATTTATTTCGATTCTGATATGTCTAAGAGTACAAATACGGTAGTATACTTTAATTGGAAGACGGTAATTTATATTTACGGTATCTTCAAACTTTTTTGTTGAGAAAAGTAAAACGTGATAGATTATATAAATAGAATGCTTGGTAATACTGTATTATCGGTCATGGCCCATTAAAGTAAAATCATACCACTAACATTCCAAGTAATACTACACATTTAGCTCTGACTCATAAACGATAGATTATATCAATGAAATTCTTAGAAAGGATAACAAAAGGACCATTATAAACAAAACACCAAATATGTAAAGCAAACCTGACATCCGTGTACTATGCTAAACAAAATGCACGTTATATCGTTATAGAAACTGTATTAGATGAATTATGAATTATCAAATATATTGTTTGTTTTTCCATACTTTATTGAAATAAGCAAGAATAAAATATTGGTCTCACGATGTTGTTATTGGCAGTCATGTGTGCTAGACCATTACCCCACCGCAACGTTAATATTAAGCTATATATAAATCAAATTTAGGTTAATACAATTATTCATTGGGAATTCACTTTGCGAAAGAGCTAAATAAAATATTTTTGTTAAAGAAAACAAAATAATAAAAAGTAAAGGGACTACTAATAATAGAAAGTTCCGATGTGTTTACATGTCCAATGAATTAATTTCTAAGATAATCGGACGTGCTAATTTTCTATTTGGTTGCTTGTTTTGTTTTCTGTGCTTTTTGTGAATTGTGGAGATAATATTAAAGTATACTTTAGTATAGTAACACATGAAATTCCACTGAGGGTTAGAAAAAAACACGTCGGACTCAATGCACAATCAGGTCGGCCGTAAATCATCTCCAAAATTTATTTAACGTCAAAACTGTTTCATAACAATTGTTCAAGTTTTACTCCCGTAGCAAAACAACTACGATAACCAACTTTATTTTGGATGAGATTAAAAGGTCGATTTCTATTTCTGTCTATTACGGATGAAAACGGTCAATAAAAAATGGCTGACGAGAAATCAACTTTAAAATTATTTTTTGATTGCAGATTTCATACTCTCCACACTCGGTTACCAACACAAAAATTAAATGAGATATGTGTTTATGTATATTAAACATCATACTAAAATATGCCGTTGGTACCTGCTTATGGTTATACTGAAAATTGACATTAAATACACATTTCTTGTTAGATTTCATATATATTCACGAAACGATAGATTTTTCATTGACTAGTGTGACGTCATCGCACGTGCAAATATGGAAAATTGTTACCAAAATAGTAGTTGGGGTAAAGGTCTTTTAAAATCAAGAAACAACGAAATCTATACGTTTCATTTATAATTTGTCTATTTGTAGGCCAATTTCTGCCCTTATCATACCTACTCCTTTCTGGACGAATTGAGCCGTCACGACATGCTATAATATATCAGACAACAGCGTCCTGACACCAAATGGGCGGTGCACCTCCTGTCCAACGTTACTTTTTACGTTAATAAAATCAACGAATATCCCATTGGCGCGAGTGTCCTTCTACCTGACTACGTCCTAAAGAATCCTGGAGTGATTGCATTAATTAAAGGATCCAATGCAATTTACAACGACGACGACCTCTGTTTACTTAGATGCCTGGCCGTACATCGTGGAGCTCCTGTTAGTGATGTCGAATCTCCAGCAAAGACATAGTTTCACCAATATCTACAACATACACGGAAGTCTCCAAATAAATTTAAAGGAGTGGCAATTGAAGATCTACAAAACATCGAAACATTGTACGCAATAAAGGTTTTCGTGTACGAGCTCAAAGAAGACGAAATGGGCAATGTTCATGCCGAACTGATGCGGCGTTCGCCTTATAATCACAAAAGTACAATGTATCTCAATCTCTTTGCATACCATTTTAGCTACATTAAAGACCTGAGGTCATGCAGGCAAAGCTTTTCCTGCAGCAAATGTGGTAAACTCTGGAAGTCTTGTTGGATGTTACAACGTCACGAACGAACCTGCGAGACCAAAGTTCGTTACAGTTACCCCGGAGGGGCATACCATCCCAACCAATGCATTTTTTGAAAAGATAGAGGAATTTGGTTTCGATATTCCAGAAGACCTCAAGTATTACCCATACAGGGCAGCGTACGATATAGAAGCCATACTGGAGCCTACAGAAAAACCCAAATCTAACAAAATGGAATGGACCAGTACACACGTTCTACTCAATATTTCAATTTGCTATTGACAAGATGTTTATATATTACCGAAATCAGCGGCTATATATGTTTAATGACGGCATCAGCGTCCCCGGGCTGACTTTGAAATACATGTTTCAAGACCTCCCTAATTATTTCACCATTCCAGACAAAAGAAACAATGATTTGCATCGCTTGTTAAAAGAAAATATTGTCGGCGGCCCTAGCATTGTATTCCACAGATACCACGAAAGAAACGTGACCACAATTAGACCTGCAGGGTACGATGATCCAATACAATGCAAAAAGATCATAGGCTTTGATGCTAATGTTGTATTTATGGAGTATCATGCAAAATATGCCTACGGGCCATTTTGTCGGACATAAAATGGAAACCGAATTTAAAAGAGACTCCAGGGAGATATGAGTGTATGGCCATCCAATGGTTAGAATGGGAAGCAAGACAGTCCGGTTTTTACGTACAACATCATGGAAACAACAAGGAGAAAAAGATTGGCAAGTACCCAGTTGATGGTTTTTTTAAGAGACCAATACCATATTCCAGTTTGATGGATGTTTATTTAACGGTCACCGCTTTGAGTTGACCCGTGACAAGACAGTTAATCCAGTGAACGGTAAATTATTATCAGACGCCCAACGACAAAGCGACGAAAGAACTCGTTATCTCCTGAACAGAGGTCACCAACTCAAAGTAATGAGAGAATGCGAATGGAAAAAAGCTATCAAAGAAAATCAAGACCTTACGCAGTTTGTCAACTCCATGAAAAGACCCTATGATAACAAACGTAGAATGACACAAGACCAAATTGCACAAGCCGTCATGGAAGACAAGTTGTTTGGAGCATTGGAAGTAGATATCAGCGTACCTGACCATTTAATGTCCAAATTCTCCGAAATGACACCTATGTTTAAAAACATTGAAGTCTCCAGAGGCGATATCGGAGATCACATGAAAACCTACACCGAAGAAAGAAACTTAATAAATCAATCCCGAAAATGTCTGGTCGGAAGTATGATTGGAGAAAAAATTATGATCATTTCACCCTTGCTGAAATGGTATGTAAAACATGGCATACGAGTGACCAAAATTTGCCAAGTTGTCGAATATACTCCAGTCCAATGTTTCCGAAAACTAGGAGAACAGATAAGCGATACCCGCCGTGCAGGAGACGCCGATCCAAATAAAAAGATTCTGGCGGAGACCAACAAATTAACGGGAAATTCCATGCAACGAATAAGGAAAAACACAGGAAAATTGCCTTCTGTAACGAAAATAATGTTTCTCGATGCGTCAACGACCCATTTTATCGTCAATGTAATCAACTAAATGACATAACCTTCAAAGTGGACATGAGTAAGAAGACGATCACTTTAGATTTACCACTACACATCGCCTGCTTCGTGTATCAATACGCCAAACTACGTATGCTGGAATTTTATTACGATTTGATGAACACTTTTGTCGATCGTCGGGATTTCCAGTATTGCTGTATGGACACAGACTCTGCATATATGGGTCTTTCTGCAGATAGTTTAGAAGAGGTCATCAAACCCGAACTCAAACAACGGTATCAAAGTGAAAAGCACAACTGGTTTCCAAGGTCTGATGCCCCCGAACATGCCGCATATGATAAGAGGACACCGGGGCTCTTCAAAGAAGAATACAGAGGAGATGGAATAGTTGCCCTATGTAGTAAAGCATATTATTGTTTTGGGGTCGAGGACAAATTCAGCTGCAAAGGAATCAATAAACGACTAAACAATATCAATAAAAATACGTATATGGATGTGCTTCTGACAAAGAGGTCCGGAAATGGTTCTAATAGGGGGTTTCGTTCTGTTGACAATACTGTATGTGCATACCTACAAGAGACAGCTGGATTTTCATATTTTTACCCCAAACGAAAAGTGCTGGCAGATGGAGTGTCTACAGCCCCGTTAGATATTTAAATATGTGAACTGTGGTATAGACTCTAAATTGTGTAAATAGTTTTATTTTGTGAAGTATTTACTTTTCTACCTGTAAAGCTTAAAGTTGATTTTTAAATATAAAGGAAAATATAATGGGTTATGCTTCACTGAATTTTTTTAAATTGATCTCATTGATTTTCTTTTAAAATTGTTTCATTGACTGTAGTACATTGTTGTATATGATTATTTTTTTGTATTTATAAAATAATTGAAATTGTATAACTGTGTTGGGTCTTTCATATGGTTGCTATAATATATATTATATATGATATAAGCTGATCAAAGATTCTATTTGGATTTTTGGTGTTTAACGCCACTTTCAGTTATATCGTGGTGGAGTACCCAGAGAAAACCACCGACCTAACGCAAAGTCACTGACAAACATGCATATCTCTATTTCAAAGATTAGTAAATTATAATTAGATGTTTTCAAAGGTCTAGAGGGACTCGATGATTTTTTTATCTTATATATCTTATCTTGAAAACTGATGACGCCTATTATACACAGAAAAGTTTGAAGAGACCGAAGGGGTAATCAAAATCGAAGAAAAATAGACAACACAATGGCCAAAAAGAAAAAAGGACAAACAACGATCGACAAAACATACAAGATGACTTTACATAAAACAAAGGAAACAAGGACTTCACATTAAAGTCCAAGAGGTATACAAAGCCGTATATGAGCCCCACAGGGAAAAAACAGAACAAAAAAAAGGACTTCACATTAAAGTACAAGAGGTATGCAAAGCCTTGTATGAGCCCCACAGGGACAAGCAGAACAAAGAAACGAAAGGGTCAACACAAAGTACATGTAAAGCATTAAACAATGGGTTAGAGGAGCCGTGGTCAACATCCTATGAAAACAGAGACTAAAAGCAAACAGATATCATTCAGACATGGAAAACGATAGAGTACAGACGTATAGAAGGATGGCGTCTACCATGTTCAATGACGGTGTTATCAATATGGGTCGAATTCTAGTGTTATTTGCCTTCACGAGTCAAATGGGACAACAGTATCCCATGGATGCATTGAAGTTTTGGGACATTTACCATACTGTTCTTACAGGGACAGAATACGAATACTTCAATAGATCGCTCATTCACCAATCAGAATAGAGGAAAAGGAACCAATCAGAAAGCTCCATTTCATACAGAATGACTGTCCAATTAGATACGACGTTACGAAAGAAATCGACCAATCAGACACGTCGTTGCCAATAAATATTACGTCAATTTCTAAAAATAGTATCACGTTTTTGGATATAAAAAGGTGTAACTAGAACTCTGTGTCACTTACTGACTGGAACCCGCAACATGCCAAGTTAAAAAGATAAAAGAGCCAAAGGCGTTCATATGACAGAACATCAGCCTAAAATTCTGCAGGTAGCACAAGATATTGCACAGATGCCACCAACTGCAGATATTGTACAGATGCCAACGACCGAAGATGTCGTACAGATTCCACCGACACAAGAAATCCTGCAGATAGCAGCCCAGCTAGTCGACATTCAGCCGCTCAAACGAGCCCTGGGAGGAAACCGATACATGGAGCTTAAAGAATGGAACGATCCAAGAGAGTAGACTTACGATTCTGGAAAGATGGCACAGTCCCTAGGAAAGAAGGGGTGAGCTTACATTTGGATCAATGGAAAGCCATTTGCAACATGTCGGACGTCATAGACGATTTGCTTACCAGAGTCATAGAAAAAGAAGCAGTAGATTGGTGATACCATATCGGAGACAACGTTTTCTTGACGATCAAGGCACCGTTTCCCGTCGTTCACATCAGAAAGCACTTTGTTCACGCCGGTGAACGGATCTACCGTCCCACGAAGAGAGGCGTGGCTTTACGCTTTGGAGACTGGAAAGAACTGAAAAAAACCAATACCATTCTTGGAAGAAAGAGAGCCAGTACTGAGACAGTTAGTTCCCTTGTATAGAACAGACTTGCAAAATAAAACATCGAAATGAATACTTGTTTTTTTGTTATAAATATGCCCTATCTGCCCTAATTCAGTCAGTCGTATCCCGACATCCGAAACGACAACATGAGTAATACTTATAGTTTATGCACTAGGACCTATGTGTGGCCTGCAGACTTAAAACGCCACTTAAAAAGCAAACACGATCAACAAAAGTCTACACTTATGTAGCAACAGCCATGCACTTACCTCAGAGCAGCAGCTATGAGTAGGCACGGCCTATAGAGAGGACATAAGTGAACGTGTATGTGCAAATATAAGTTTTTATAAAACTAAGAGGTACTATGAACCTGCTTGTATTGAAAAAAATTACTATTTCATACTCTTAGTCTCCCCAGGGTGTTTATAGCTTGAACTAACATCTTCTAGCTTGTAACTAGATGTAATACTTTATACAACAGAAGTTCTTCAACCAATAAAACATTTTTTCCTGCTTCTGGTTAGACTTCAACTAACATCTTCTAGCTTGTAACTAGATGTAATACTTTATACCACAGAAGCTCTTCAACCTATAAAATATTTTTTCCTGCTTCTGGTTAGATTTGAGAACTAAATCTTCTGATAGTTTGTACACATGTAAAGAAGCATTGTATAAGAATAACAGATATTGACACAATATTATTAGATGTAGAGCATTATCAAATACCATCCACAATTTTTGCGTAGGAAAAATTACGAAATTAGGAAACCATTTTGCCCAACCCGGTGACAGTGATACAAGTTTGCGTTTACACAAGACGTCAACATTTTATGTGAAATTGACATAGAAGTAGTTTTTTTTCATTTATTGAACGAAAATACAATATTTTATTCAATAAAAACAAAACAAAGTTGCTATTATTTAAATCTTGTTCATGAAAGTATTTATTTTCGTATCTATGTTGGCTTTACATATGTGAGTTTAAATGTCAGCGCCTACACATTTTTAGTCTCCCGTGAGGACCCGTTAAATAGTCGATCAGTATAGATACACCATGGGTGAGACTAAAATTAACTCGATCTGAATTTTAGTCCCACCCATGCTAATCTATACATACACAATCATTTCCCATACAGTAACTAAAACATACAACTTATCATTACATTAAAGGAGGTAGTTCATACAATAACTAAAACATACAACTTATCATTACATTCAAGGAGGTAGTTCATACATTCTGACCATGCAACCCCAGGACACGTGTATTCACAGTACTTCAATGATGAAATATACTTATTTTTTTTAGTTTTGAGGGTGTAAATGGATATTCTTTGTATAGTTTCATTGTGAATGATTCATTGTATATTGTGTGATACACATTGATGTAATTACAGTCTGTGCCAAAAACCCACTAGCCTATTATGCCCCTGTCTAGTAAAAATTGGTTTGGGCTAGTAAAAATTGCATGAAAGTTACTTAATGAAATAGAAAAAAATTGTCAAAATGTTTTTGGCACAGACTGCACATTTGAAGAAGCAGTGTATAAGAATAGAAAATATTGACAACATCTGTTGTAAATAGTGTTTTAACACACCTCATGGACTGATGGATAGGTAACCAGCAACAAAATCTAGGTAATACTGGACCAGAAAGATGCACAAGTGCATGCATGCCTAACAACTCAAACTTTCCAGTCTTGAGATACAGAGCAGAACAATTCTTCAGAAAGTCGAAATATAAATAAGGGAATCTGAATGAGCTTAGTAAAACACATTTTCCATCATAAACTTGACATGGCAAGACGCAAATTATTAAAGATTGACTTTTTCAAATTCGCTAAATGCTTACAGTCATCAAAAAGACAATTTTTCGTTTAATATTTGGGGAATTCTACCTACTTTATCATAAATTACTTCATCTACATCCGCCGTTGATAATGGTTTTCCATGTTGGTTTAAATGCCATGTTATGATGGGATTCTGAGGACAAATCACTACTTTAAAATTAATCCATAGCTGTTGTCGATCAATTCAAGGACACAATATTATTAGATGTAAAGCATTTTCAAATACCATCCACAATTTTTGCGTAGGAAATATTACGAAATCAGAAAAAAAGTGCCCAAGACGGTGACAGTGATACGAGTTTGTGTTTACATAAGACGTCACGATTTTATTTTATGGAAATTTGACATAGTTGCCAAGTAAATGTTGGGTTTTTTTTAAATTTATTGAGCGAAAATACAATATTTTATTATATAAAAACAAACCAAAGTTGCTATTATTTAATCTTTTTCATGAAAGTATTTACTTTCGTATCTATGTTGGCTTACACATTTAGATGTCAATGCCCCAAGATTTTCAGTGATACGAGTTTGTGCTTACACAAGACGTCACGATTTTATTTCATGCAAATTTGACATAGTTGCCAAATAGATGTATTTTGTTTAATTTATTGAACGAATAAAAACAAAACAAAGTTGCTATTATTTAATTTTTTTCGTGAAAGTATTTACTTTCGTATATATGTTGGCTTACACATCCGGGTTTAAATGTCAGTGCCCCAACATTTTTAGACTCGCGATCGCGAGACCGACGCGAGAAATAGTGCATCAGTATGTGGTCTACCGTAATGAGGACTTACGTCCTCTATTAATATAATTATTAACTAATATAACTATTAATTCATATACCATTTCTGTATCTCAGCTGATGACAAAATTATTTCCAAAGTAAACTTGTCACTCTCTATTCCGGTTACTAATAACTGGAATTATGACTCCATAGTGTGAGCCATATACATCTTCGGTATACTCTGTGTTTGTCTTTCAACTATCTAGAGTACCAGATATTTCTATCGCTGATTGTGAGTTATAATATTTTTAGTAATATGTGCACCTCTATCCAACAAGCGTAATCAATGAATGGGTCACTCTCCGACAACTTTCACAATTGTGATGGTGAAGACTACAAATGTGTCGCATTATTATAATAGAAAAACAACAAACTTCCGCTAAATAGATATGTCGACTGTTCATGTTAAAAATTGTTTTTATTTCATATTATCACAATGTATCACCCTTATACGTTTTTGTTGTCCATGATATGTGTACACGTTTTGTTTAATATGCGTTATAGTATTACATTCACGTGGATATATCATTTCTTATTTATGCTATTTGTGTATATTGGTGTCCAACACATATTGTACAAGTGTTGTAAGGTTTTTGTCCTCGTCTTGTGTACACTGCATGTGTCGCCAGTTTCTCTGGATTGTCCCTTTTCGATTGCCCTTTCGGTATTCTCTGACGTTTATTTATATCAGTTATGATGAGGTCCGACAACCTTAGTAATCTCTAAATGATGTATCTTTCCTGTGGACTTTTACGATATCCACTGACTATGTAATAGGTTAATTCATACAATATTTCTGTATTTCAGCTGATGACAGAATTATTTCCAGAGTAAATTTGTCTTTCGCTATTGCCGTATCTAACAACTGGAATTATGACTCCACAGCCATATACATCTTCGGTTTCCTCTAACGTTAAGTTTGTCCATTTTGATACTTCTGTACACTGTATTTGTCTTTCAATTGTCTAGGGTACCAGTTATTTATATCATTGATTGTCAGTTATACTATTTTTAGCAGCACGTTTCGAAGACATGCATTGTTATACCTCTATCCAGCCAGCGTAATCAATAAATGCGGTTTTTTTTAAATATCACTGGGTTTGTAACACGACGGATTCTGCTAGTGGAGTAGGAATTGGTTACCTTTCCGGAGCACCCGAGTTCATCCCGGTTTTTAAGGGGGTTCGTATTATTCGATTTTTAATTCCATATATATGTTTTGTAGATCGTTGTTTGTCCTTTTGTCCTTTTTTCTTTTTGGCCATTGTGTTGTCTGTCCTTCTTCGATTTATGGATTCTAATTACCCCATTGGTATCTTCAAACTCATCTTATAGAAATGTACTGTTTACATGAAGAGTTATGCTAGGGTTTGTACCCAGTACAGTTAACGTTCTCCAGAGAGTTGAACTGTTATCACTAAAGCTAATCAAACAAGGCTATGTTGCTCCTAAAGTAAAATATCTAAAATATTGTATTTTATTTCAACGGAACCTACCTTTTCTATTTACTGGTTCACTTGGGCGTGGTGAAGAGTTAGTTGGTTTTCTCGGTCAATTTGCATTTTCAAATAGCAATGGAAATTTCCCTAAAAATCACTTCCTCTTTCCACGCATTGTTGACCTATTTAAAACGTCGAGACAGGTATACGTGAATTATTTTTATGCATTTAAGTTGTATATTAAATGCTTAGGAATAAAAAAAAATTATAACGGATATATTGTGGTTTGAATAATTGTCATCACTAGGTATAACTGAAATATTATTAAAAGTGGCGTTAAACACAAACATCCTTTCATCACTAGGTTGGCACGCAGCTATTGCCTCCTCTTCAATCAGCTTGGCTCTGTGGTTCTAACTTAGCTGATACAGCGCAATATGGTCAATGTCAATCCTGCGGCTGACTAAAATAGCTCTTTGAATAATTGTGAACCCTCATAATGTCTCCTTCTAGTCTGATATTTTTATTGCCAGCATGCATAGCTTTTCTTTTAATTATATTGATTCATTAATGAAAATCGACAGTATCACAACCTACTTCGACCTTTGGACCTTGACAAGTGTTTTTCCCTACCATATGTTGTTGTGGCTTTCATTTTAATAAAAGTGGTGAAGAGTTATTATAGGGTTTGTGCCCAGTGCAGTGACTTTCTTCATAGAGATAACTGTTAGAATGAAGAGTTAGTCTAGGGCTTTGTTTCTCTTCATTCTTTGTATTGTGTCCATTCTTGAATTGGCTTTCACTAACGTTTATTTAATATAAAAAATAACTCTTATTCTGAATTTGTCTAATGGACCAGGAACTGTTTACCCTTTCGGAGCTTGTTAGTTCACTTTCAGTTTATACTTTTCTTTGCAGTTTGTTATGGATCATTGTTTGTCTTTTTGTCAATTTTTTTAAGCATTGCATTGCATGCTCTTCTTCAATTTACGGCTTGTGATTATCGCTTTGGTAACTACAATTTGTTCTTGTCAATATATCGAAAAATTTAAAACAGTTCGAAAGAATTTTTTTTTATAATTGTTTATTTTAAAAATAGAAAAAGTGTTACATACAAATGAATTTCAATACATACAATGCACAAAGTAATATATATATAAATGATATTTTGTTTTCATACAAGCAATGTAAAATACAAGAACAAAGACAATAATATATGTATCCAAAGATAATCAGTCATTCATTGCCGCATCAACATTAAGCCATTTTATTTTATTAATTTGCTCTGTCTGTTTTGGGGGCATGTAAAAATGGGAATTTTTCTCTATTTTAATATAATATTTTAGGTATTGAAGATCTCCGTGTAAATGTGTAATTTCCCCCCTTACATCTGCACCTATATATATATAACATTATAAAATTAACAAGATATTATTTACTGTATTTTGATTCTCAATGTAACTCTCAGATATTCCAAGAGTTATCTCCCTTGCAGTTAATGGCAGAGCAATACCACACATCATTAACAAGTTTTTAACAGCAAATCAATTTTTTTTAACTAAATTACAATTCCAAAATCATTAAGGGTAATAACAAAATTACCGACCTTCGAACAATCTTACAAAGGGAAAGTCAAAACTCATATTATATAAACAGACAAATGTAACAAGTTTTCCTTAGTTTCCATACAAAAAGTACACAATTCTGTTTATTTAAGCCCACATTTATATAGGAATGAGTTGACAGGTACAATTCTATGCAATAGTTTAAACTGAAAGTTTTGTAATTTTGTATCTTTAGTTATACAAAATGACAATGAATAAATACTCGTTGATAACTACAATTTTTAACATATATACCAAATTACAAAAAAAAATGACGCAGGTCAATAGTGTAGTATGTTCGGAATACGGTACGAGATATCGAGGGGCGAGTGGTATTGGGGGAACGATGAACCCAGAGAGATCCGATGAGAGTGATTTGAAATGACGCAGATCAATACTTTCAAAAGAGATAAGGCATACAGAATTTAAAATCTCAACCGAAATCTCATCTTCAAGGCGGATGTCATGAGACAATCCCTTAACAAGACTGTTTGGAATGATGATAATTTTGAATTTCCAATTAACAAATATGAACACGGTCCAATCTTGTTTTAAGTGACGCCCATATCAAGTACCAATTCCATCGCACAGGTGGTTCCTGGGGAAAATTTTCAGATTTCAGACAATCAAGAAGTGTTAATGGCCTAACAGCCATGTTGAATTTTTAAGTAAAACGAAAATCACATAATATGATAAGAAATACTCAAATAACAAATGAATTTTAAATGGTATATTGCCAAGCATTTTTTAGAAATGGATAAAAATGGACATCTATTGTAATATTTCTAAAAACAAAACCATTTGTCTGTCCTTTATTTTCTCAACCATTTATTTGGAAATAAATGGTGGGTCAGAAGTTGATTATATCATTATTTTTTATTGATAATTGTACATGTATGTCCTCTAAAGGGTCCATGATCATGATGATTGGTTAATAAAGAATCTAGAATATATATGTATCTTCATTACTGTGTTGTTCTGTTACTCCTGGTTTATTTACATGATCATGGGCCCTTTGGAGAAGTAATTGTTTTCTAAATGGACGTGTCCACTTCTCCAAATGTCAGACATCGTGAACGAACATAGTACATCTTGTATCAACAAATTGTCAATTTTTATTCGTTCAATACCAATACAAAAATAAAAATAACAAGACAAGAACAGTTTGAGAGTCATATTTAGGACAACTGAACGGTTGCTTTACCGTATTTTCAATAGCAAAACAAACAACAATAACAAGACAAGAACAGCTTGAGAGTCATATTGAGGACAAGTGAACGGTTGCCTTACCGTATTTTCAATAGCAAAACAAACAACAATAACAAGACAATACCAGTTTGAGAGTCATATTGAGGCCAACTGAACGGTTGTTTTACCGTATTTTCAATAGAAAAACAAAACAATAACAAGACAAGAACAGCTTGAGTGTCATATTGGAGACATCTGAACGGTTTCTTTACCGTATTTTCAATAGCAAAGCAAAACAATAACAAGACAAAAACAGCTTGAGAGTCATATTGAAGACAGCTGAAAGTATTTTAATAGCAAAACAAACAACAATAACAAGACAAGAACAGTTTGAGTACAACTGAACGGTTGTTTTACCGTATTTTCAATAGCAAAGCAAAACAATAACAAGACAAGGACAGTTTGAGTGTCACATTCAATATATTTGAACGGTTCCTTTACCACAGAAGCATGGTTCATTTTTGTCATTGGTAAGTTTCACTACTATTATATAATTTCCCTGAAATAGTAGAAAATTCGATTGAAATAAATTATTACAAAATAATGTGAAGGCTTAAGGTGTAGAATATCATATATGTCACATATGTCTTCTCAGGAAGTGTGTGCATGAAATATGACATTTCAAATGTATACAACCGTGATGTAATAGTTCGCGTACTCGCCTCGAGTGTGGTAGATCCCGGGTTCGAGCCCTTATCGGGTCAAACCAAAGACTAGAATTGGTTTCTGTTGCTTCTCCGCTAAGCATGCAGCATTGAGGAGAAAGGGCATAGACTGGTTCGATCGGAATCAGGATAATGTGTCCAAGTAGGGAGACATGTCTATCCGCGGACAGTTGTTTCAGTGAGCTAGCACTATAAAAATTCAACAAAGCGTGTTGGTATAGTACAAAGCGGATCTCATCATCATATCAATGATAATTAACTTGTTCTCGCCATCATATAGCTGAAAATTGCTGAGTTGGCATTAAACAACAATCACTCTTTGTTGAGTTGGCGTTAAACAACATTCACTCACTAGTGTTTCTTCCGAAAGGAAGCAATGCCGGTATTGGATTGAATACGAAGACACGTATAGCCACGTACGAGATGATACAACACATTTTAACCAAAACAAAATGTGATAGTATATTTGTTACTTGTTTATAACCCCCTACCGAAATCTATGTGTCGCACTTAATGTTTGGGGCGTCGTGGTCGTGATAGTTATGTAGTTGGATTTATAACTACCTATGCAATCAGTGCCTATCACCATTGATATTGTGAGTTGGAATTTCGATCAGGGCGAGGTGCACAACATTATATGATAAAGTTTGTGACTTGCGACACGATATAACTGAAATATTGTCGAAAGTGGCGTTAAACACCATCAAACAAACAAACAAAAAAACTTACTATTGGGAGTGTGGTCAAATCACTGACTGTTAGTGTGCCCTTTACTTCGGCTGAAATTGTGTAGTTATAATATTTTATTAAATAAAATAGAATTAAAAAAATAACAACATAATTTTGCTAGATTTAATTATATGTCAATCCTGGTTTCTGATTTGTCATTGTCTAATTATAATCTGCAAAATGTCAAAGGTGGAGATTTGCATATCATATTGACTTCATAACATGCTTGATACAAGTAATAAAAACGTAGATATCAAACATACTGCGCACGAAGCGTTTCTGGAATAACCTTCATCAGGTACGCTCAAAATCGAAAGATTGGAAAACTAAATAATTTTGTTTTGGGAGCAACATGTTGGATACAAGATAACTTTTCCATGGCGATATAATACGGAATCTACATTAAACAAAAAACACCAAGACATTCAAAAATTAAATAATATCTTAATATACAATATAAAATGACGTACCTCCCGGGGCACATTGTCATGACTATGAGCCTACAATTACTCATTTTTGACCTTAATATTTAAAGTTGCGTGCTTTCCGAGGAATCTTCAAATATTTGTTGTCCATGTTGTTTATTCGAACCACAAACGTTTGTCCAAATGGTGTTTAGACATGCTTCACTGTTGTTCTACTTTAGACTTGGACTTAGATCTTTTGTATGGCGATACGACACCCCGTTTGGGTCATGCAAGTATACACATTTGCAATCGATACATCAGCGACGAGCTTTCCAAATCTGAGACACATCTGCAATCGACCAATCAGCCACGAGCCTTCCAAATCTTGAAATGCTAAAACCGCGCACATCATGTGAGCTGTTGTCCAATTGATCAATATATATTTACTATCTTTGTATTATTGGACAATCGAAGATGAATGAAGGCCATGATCCCACATGAAATGTTTGTAGATGTTAGTGTATTGTTAGAAGAAAATTAACCGCCTGGATATAACTGAAATATTGTTGAAAATGGCGATAAACACCATAAACCAACCAACTTCACATTGATCGAATTATAATTAGATCGGTGTCACTGTATAAATATCACAGTCCTCTGTTCAACATGTTACTGGCGAATGCCTAATTATGACAACGTTTTCTCAAATTTCAATCTTAATGGTCGTTGAAATAAATTTATAAGATGGTGGAGGCAGTCGGTCTCCTATAATAGAACTAATATTATTACATATGACAACTTCTGTTTCGCGAAGATTACATATATTATAATGTATAATGTTCAAGATTAGAACGTTCTATGTGAGGGTTGGCATTTTGTGGACAACACTTGCAAGATCGCATCATTTCCTAAAAGGGGGAGGTTTCGGTCCATAAAACTAGTTTAACCCCGTCATTTTTTTATTGAAGTGTCTGTACCAAACCAGGGGTATCCGTTTTGTCTCTTTCTACGATTTTTGAAACAGTTCCGACAGGGAGGTATTTCCCTCTTTTTCATTTATTATAATGCACTCATTAATAAATTAATGCATAGTAGTAATCTCCATTCGTTTGGAATTTTAACAGACGATGGCAATCTGTGTTCACCTTCTTTAATTAATCTTACCGTAAGCTTTGATTGGACATAATAGGTTGGGCATAGCCCTCTTTATGTCGTCACATGACCCTGGCTGCTCCATTGAAATTATAGGAGTGTCTGGTAATTTAGGGTAAAATATGGCAAGCTGTACGTTACATTTGTCAAGCTCATTAGCTGAATATACAAAAGAAATATAGAACCTATTTCTTCGTAATGAAATAAAGAGTACATATAAAAACATTTTGGGCGTTTTTATTCAAATTTCATATATAGCTTTAACTGTGGTGTATTCATAATTTCAACGTCTGATTAGTGGAAGGCACTATCAAATGCCACCTATTATAATTATCATAAAATTAAGTCTGAAAATTGACCAACAATTATTGCCCAGCAAATAGCATGCAATGTTTTAGTCATCAATCAATTATTTTTTTTGTACTCAGCTTAAAACTATGTCGTAAATAAAATAATAGTCACACATGTCAGTGAAACATATTTATTTTACACTTTTATTATTAAAAAACAAAAACAAACAAAAAATTCTTGCTTTATGTTTCCATTAATAAAGTGTGTCTTATTCAAACTGTTTTCTAAAAAAAAGAGAGAAAAAAAAAGCAATTATACTCACGTGTAACAAAGTCCAAGTAAAAAGTGGCGCCACCATGTGTATTAAAAGTAAGCGGCGACCACTGGACAGAAAACTTAGTTTTAGTGTCATCTGACAAATAAAGAATGCTATTTTATAGAACATAATACTATATATAGGCATGAATTATTAAAAAATCAAACACACCTTTGTTACTTTTATTTTATTATTTTGGGGTTAACGAGTAATTGTTGTTTAACTCATAAGTAAATTTAATGTCATGATAATGATGTCCGCTTGTACTAGACCAACACGCATTCGTTTGATTATTTTAAACAACTATCAATGGGTAGAAATGTATCTCCACTAAGACACATTATCATCATTCCGAGCCAACCAATATGTTGTCCTTAATGCTGCGTGCCTAGCGGATAAGCAACAAATACCAGTTTGATAATCTTTCGCTTGACCCCATCGGGACTCGAACCCACGATCTACCAAACTCCAGGCGAGCACGCTAAGCCTTGTACACAGTCGATGCGGTTTGTTAATTTTGGATCTTTTATTTTAGACTTGTTTTACCTATATTATTATTTATTTGACCTATTCGGTGGTCTAACGATCAGAGTGTGGTCCATCACCATTCGGGTTAAACCGGATACTGTAACAGATCTGTAGTGCATAGCTTATATTTCGAACCATATTTTTTTTTTAGATTGAATGTTGATTGAGTGAGTGAGTGATTGTTGCTTAGCGCCAACGCAGCAATTTTTCAGCTATATCATGGCGAGAACAAGTTAATTTTCAATGGGATGATGATGATGTCTGCTTTGTACCAGACCAACAAGCTTAGCTGGATTTTTATAGTGCTAGCTCACTAAAGCGATCGTTCGCGGATAGACTTGTCGATTCAGAACCAACCAATCTTTCATTGTTCTCCTAAAAAATAGTACACATTGAGTGTCCATTCAAAATACAGCATTTTCGTATGTTATGTACCAAATATATATAGTTATATTGGATTAAACCAAATGGTCACAATATTAATAAACCATATATGTCTTCATCAATAAAAAAATGTTTTAAAGCTGACACTTTTGCAGAATAATGAAAAAAAAAAAAAAAAACATGCAAATATTCTGTCAATATGACACGTTTTACAAATAATTAAAGTCATCTGTTTTATTTTGTTTTTTTTTAATTTACATAGTCAAATTAATCTAACCTTTATTTATAGTCAAAATGACACGTTTTACAAATAGTACTTATCACCACCAAGGTTGTGGATTTGAATCCCGCACATGGCAAGGTGTACTCGATACAACATTATGTGATAACGTTTGTCAGTGAATTGTGGCAGGTCTATGGTTTTCTCTGGGTACTTAGATTTCCTCCACCAATAAAACTGACCGTCACGATATAACTGAAATATTGTTGAAAGTGGCGTAAAACACCATAAGATACTAACTACTTGACAATATTGTTCATCTTGTTTGAACCTTGCCAGTTAGGCTTTGCATACTTCATTCAGCTATAATTGTTATATAATGATAAAATATCATTTATATTAATAAATAAATATTTTTGGGGAAAAAAACATATAAATTATATTAAAATCCGTTTAAAGAGGGATAACTCTAGTGGGCATACTATTGTAATGCCAAAGAACGACCCCACCTGAGGCGCGTTTGTATGCACAAAATTGTTGAGAAACATCAGTCAGACCAAATAAACAGGCAATGTATTTCAAGTTTACGAACAAGCTTGATTGAGAGTTCAATTTTCAACAATTCTAAGTCGTCCTTTAACGTTTTCCGATGTGTTTTAAACAACAATCTTGTGTATCAAAGGAAGTTTTACAGTTACCATGGTAACTTCATATTAAGAGAAACATTGTTATAGTTTCAGTTTGAAAATAATTACGTTTTCAGTCGTGATTGAAAAGCAAATATAACCTATCTTCAAATTTACGTACTATATATATTTGTACACAGTGCCGCCCCTGAGCCGCCAATATGTTTCGCCCCCCTCCCCTCCCCTTCCCTACGATTTTTCTGATGTAATCTTCAATTGTTTAGATGTCTAAAGTCAATCATATCGTTGTGCATGTCGAAGCTAATAAACACATTAGTAGTATAGAAGCACCATCCATTTATCATTTGTGGTGGAGCAGTGACGTCACCGGAAGTTGCATCGCCGGAAATGACGTCATCGGAGCCGGAAATGAAAGGGAGCTAATTTCCCGCGTTTTTTTCCCCAATATTTCCCGCGTTTTTTTCCTGAACTTCTCTAGATTCTACGTACGAACAATGGAATTGTGAATCCAACCTGTATCTGGTCACTATAGCGCTATTAACCCCTATGTTAAGCCATTTTTTTAAATCCATGACTAATTACGGCTCTTAGAGGAACACCCGTCTCAATCGATAATGAAGTATTCCAAACGGAGTAAATTTACATAATTTTGTGTTGCTTAATTAAAGACCTCTCATTATTATTCTATTATTCTAAGTATCTTACCATTCATATGGGTTTTAACACCGTGTTTTGATTACCAATAATTATGCATACTTTAATTGATAATTCACAAATAATTACACACTGAATATATTACCATACCACTGCAAAATTGTATGATTTTATAAGATGGGTTTTTGATTTTTACGATCTATTAGGCAACCCTTGGATTTTAAATTGGTTTTCTAAAGAGGCCCCACGTTTAATTATTCATAAGCGTACCAGTGAAGTGGGTTTAGAAACATTATTCAATATACGTGAAGTAATCAAAAAGAGATTACCTCTCCGACCTGTTACAACAATACACACAAATCATTCATCACTATATTGTACCTTTTTGCTGATCCAAATGGGAGTCAAGTTCAAGACAACCAACAATTTAGATTTTTTTCCGTGTCTCAGAAATGTTGCCAAAGCAAAAATTGATATCAAAAATGATTTGAAAGACATTTGCGCCAATATTATTCTAAAAGAACCCCGCAAATATCGTGCTTTAAAGGTATTTTAAGGGACATTTTTACTATTTTAAACTTCTTTTTTTTTTGTAAATAATAATAATGTATGTTTTCCTGTCTTCACCTTATATACTCCATGCACATTCGTCAGTTTCTATTATGCATATCGAAGTATAGCGTACAAATATGAACAATTCAAGTAAGACGAATGTATGATTTCTTTCTCACTGTCGGAATTGTTCTGTCATCTTCCGGTACAAGTCAATTATGCATGTTTGACATAAAGGGGACGACAAAAAGTAAGTATTATGATCATATAGTGTTATTATATCTTGAATCCAGAAGATGTCGTTATCGGTCGATTATTTTTGTTTGCTTTTACCTATATGTTTCTGTGGTTAACTTAATAGATTACTCAGATATAGATAAAATGATGGACTAAAATGTTAATAATGACATTGAAATCATCAAATAAAGCTATAAAAAGTAGTCTATATATGTAATTAAAGTACACAAACCCTTTGTAATGCTTATATACATGATAGTTTTCACTGGCGTGCCACCATGAATAGTTTTAGACTTACTACAGTAAAAAACACAATGCTTATTTACGTACATTCGCTCTGGCTCTGTCAGCCACTACTTTCGGTTGGGTCTCAAAAATTGTTTTTCAGTAGAACCGGTTTTGTATATGTAAAAAATTGAAAGAATAGCGAAAACAGCTCAATATCACAATTATATTTCCTTTTTGTAATTTACTTAAGGTGCATTATAACATTTGTCAAAGGTATGTTCAACTTGCAAATTGATAAAAAGAAACAAAAATACATAGTCAAAATATTTTATATGTTTTGTATAACATTAAATGAAAGAAATACAAAACGGTTTGTGCAGAATTGTCATTCGCCAAGTCACCTTCGACAGAATAGAACTTGCAGCTTTTTTCCTTTATTTGCTATGCAGTTGGATTATTTGCAATATTCAAAGAGTGCTTCATCAAAATAAGGAACTCTCACTGTCTATATAGATATCAAGTAACTCTTATTGTTTTGGATCAATATTTGTTTTTGAATAATATATTGAAAGACAATAAGAAATTTTGACAAAAAAAATTAATAAAAATAAAAATAAAAATAGGGAACCGCATCGGTAGCGTAATGTTTAGCGTGCTCACCTCGACTGCGATAGATTGTGGGTACGAACCCCGGTCGGGTCAAACAAAAGAATATAAAATTGGTATTTGTTGCTTCTCCGCTAAGAACGCATCATTAAGGGGAAAGAGCAAAGACTGTTTGGCTTGGAATCAGAATAATGTGTCCGAGTGGAGCGACATATCTACCCGTTGACTGTTGTTAACTCACCTTGCCAAAGGCAATGTGAGCTTTTACCATTATTTGGCGGCCGTCGTCCGTCGTCTTTCGTTCGTCGTCTGTCGTCCATTAACTATTCACATTTTAATCTTCTCCTCTGAAATGTCTCAACCAAATGAAGTAAGACTTAGTAGGAAGCATCTATGGACGGTCCTCTGTAACGATTACTCATTTCGTCCCGATACGTTAACAAACATGGTCGCCACAAGCGATTCTTGTTTCTGATTGGCAGATTTAAAAAAAAAATCTTCTCCTCCAAGACTTCTTAGCCAAAATGAACCGAAACTTGGTATGAAGCAATTATGGAATGTCTTCTATAAAGATTGCTCATTTCATCCCGATCCGTTAACAAACATGGTCTCCACAGACAATTCTTGTTTCTAAATGGCCGATTTTATAAAATATTCTCTTCTCAAACTGCTTAGCCAATTGAACCGAAACTTGGTAGGAAGCAACTATGGAAGATCTTCTATAAAGATTGTACATTTCATCCCGATCCGTTGACAAACATGGTCGCCACAGACAATTCTTGTTTCTGATTGGCCGATTTCTAACAATCTTCTTCTCTGAAACTGCTTAGCCAAATGAGCCGAACTTTGGTGGGAAGCACCTTTGGAAGGTTCTGTCTGCATTAAGTCTCCTCGAAGCAGAATGAAAGGTGAACGACATAGGCTCAGACCATTGAGCCTCTATTTTCAGTGAGCAAAGCACGTACATATGTCGTATTACAACTTGTACTGAACGTTGCATTAATCGAGTACACCTTTATATTTTCTTTGTATACAAACTGACAAAATCGTCCGTGCGGAAAGGAATTCTATACTACAGCCTTTGTTAATTTGCTTATCTGTAATGTTAATGAAAACATTATACTGTGAAGAAACTTAAATATCGTATCCATGAAGTTATTTCCACAGAGTGACTTACTTCGTTATCAACGAGTATAAAATTAAAATATTGCGTTATAAAAAGAATCTCCCACTACTCAATTGATGCATATGGACAGCTATTTAAAGTGAGTGTAGCGTATTGAGCACCAAACGTGACGTCAGTGCCACAAAAAGCATTACAAAAAATAAAGTGTTCGCAACAGTAGCAATTTAACATAGAAATAACGATTTGTGTATTGTACAAAGTAGCTGCAATTAGCAGCCATGGCGAATATTCATACTATGGATCAGTATTTATCGCCTTTGAGATATTTCCTAATCATAGTTACCCCGGTATTGTTAAATTGCAATATAGTGCTCAATAACAATAAGATCAGTGGTATTTACATACTGACAAACATGCTTACATTTTGACCAGCTGGATTTCAAAAACATCTGTTGACATCATGTTTTAGTGTATAACTAGTTACTAATTGACTTTTCATCAACAAAATAGTATTTTTAAGCAAAATCAATCATTCATCAATATTTTTTGGGCAACATTTAATTCATTCGTAAATGCAAGATATAGCGATATTTCAGTTGATTGTAATGATTTTGAAGTCGGATTCCTTATAACTTATAGAAAAATATAATTTTACACTGCAAAAATAAATGATATTTGGGAAAAAAATGAAATTAATAATAATAACAATCATAAAGCATCATAATTCAAAACATTATATACACAGTATACTTATAAATACTTACGATAATTATCCGTGTCTGCTTTAAAAATACCACTTTAAAATATCCCGGATGTTGACTAAACATTTTCGAACGGAGCTCTTTGACGACAGTGGTTCTGTTTAATGCAAAACATCTGGTCTATTAATTTTTTTTCTTTCACAAGCTTGTTTATAATCTAATTATTCATTCCAAGTATTGTATATGGGTTTTAGCACCGTCTTTTAATTACGTTTGAAGAAAATCCAAATCGAGTAAATTTAAATAATTTGTGTTTATTAATTTGTTAATTACACCTTTTAACAAACTTATCATATCTTTAACTTAATGCAAAGCATTTGTATTAATTTTATAATCTATGTTTATCGTAGATTTTGAAATGTTTCACTGTGTACATCGGTTTTCCAATGGTCATATCAAGATATAAATATATTTAATATTATTACCGTGTTTTCGCTATTTAGGTGTCAAACCACTAATTAATTTCTTTTAGGTTTTCTTCTAAATTTGTGTTTTTTCGAGCCTACCTGGTCATTTTATCTTAAGTTTAACATTTCCAAGACCATATATTTTCTGAAACGTACATGATTCCTCTACGTTCTGTCAAAATATCAGGGCATGTTTAAAATCTTGCAGTGAAATGCCATGCTACGGAAAACACCTTCTCTAAAAATACATGTAGCTCGGTCATTCCCAAGAAATTCAGTATTTATCGGTCATGCAGCAAGTCCTCCATAGAGGTATTAAAATACAACTAAATCCATCAAATTTGGGCTCAAAATGTTCCCTATTTATTTAACTTCGATTATCAATTTTAATTAGTCCATTCCATTCAGTAGTTTTCACAATACTACAAAGTGAAAGGAACTTTTTTCTTCAAAAGGGACTACCTAAGTAATGAATGTGTTCAAACAGGTGCTTGTATTATTTACACCTGCTTATTTCCTTTCAATAATTTAAATATCGTCTGTTAGCGAATGACTTAATTACCTATTAACAAACATCATAATGGTCTTTTAATCGGATAATGTTTAAGCTTGTCGAAACGCGTTGAGGCATGAACAATTACAGTTCTGATATGGATGTGATGTGTAGACTGGATCAATCCAATTGAAAAATCAATAACCCACCCCATTTCAATGGACTATATTTAAAATGCTGTATTTATATTGAATGAAATTCACGTTTCTAACGTCATTTAATATTTACTTTTGTAAGATAAATAAAAACTGTATACATATTTAACGTACCCTCCTCACATTCGCATTTGGTTTTTTTTCGGTTACATCTATCCATTCTCGATACAGCATTCCATTAGATAGTTTCAACCTCTCATATTTTCTCCCTAATGTTTTTACACTGATAATTTCTGGTGAAACTTGATTCCAATTAGGCTTTTCCTTTTTTATCTGATATACAGTTGTATAGGAATTTAAATTTGTTTGTCATTTAGCTGGGATTCCCTTATTTCTTCTGGTTCTCAGTTTTTCAAAATTTCAGAATTCACTAGATTAGGCTCAACTGAATGACTGCTTACTGTCAGTAGTTACCCTGACTTGTTCTATGGTTGCAGCGCATTCAGGTTCACTCTTCTCTTCTGTATTTCTCTCTTGCTGACGTAAGTAAACTGTACAAGGTCTCCGTGATAATGCATCTGCATTGTTGTGTTGCCTACCTGGAGATGTCAATGCATCTTTTAGCCTAATAAAAGCCTGTTCACATTCATCATTCCACTGAAATCTTGAGCCTTTGTCACACAGCTTATGCAATGGTCTGGCTATGATTGCAAAGTTTTTCACATATTTCCTGTAATAGGAGCAAAGACCAAGAAAGCCCCTCATTTGCTTAGGTGTTTTTGGTCTGGGCCAGTCTTGAACAGTTTTAACTTTATCAGGATCTGTACTAATTCCTTCTTCTGAGACCACACGCTCTATAAACTTAACATTAATTTGAAGAAAAACTAGATGAGGTGATCAATCCCCCCCCAAGTCAAGCATTCTAAGTATTTTCTCCTTTTCTGTCTGTCTCTTACCAAATGGTAAGCGTCTGAGTGATTGCCTTATTGGTACTGCACTCCCTGTATTGATTTTATGTTGTATCAAATCTGTATGACCTAAATCACCTTTGGATTTTGAGATATCATTTTTGGTAATTTGTTAACAATTTTGCCAAGTCCTGACTCAGTCTCATCGAGATTGACAGCACTTCGAGAAAACAGGTTTTCTAAGTATTCTGAAAGTTGAATTTGTAAGCTTGTTTCTGTATTTTCAGCATGAACTATTTGGGTACATCGCTCAATATTGTTCTGGTCAGTCTCATGAAAAGTTCCACACTTCGTTCTAATACACCAAATATACTAAGGTGTTCACATTTTGGAATATTTACTGGAATAAACATTTTTGAGTCTGGCCGTATGACCATTGTCTCATTTGACTGAACATAACAGACCATTTCTTCTTCCCCACCTATCCAACATGGAATATCTACTGCATAAGTACTCAGTTTCAATCTACAATAGTCAATTTGTGTCACATTCTTCAACAACAACAACAAAATCCTGACCCACAATCCCTAACCTAATCCTAACCCTGATCAATTATCAATAATCTACCATGTCCGGTTACCGAGGAACGGTTACAACAACTTAAGGCCATTTGACCAAGAAAATCAATAACACATGAGGACAAGAGATGGTAGATTATTTATAATTTGTCAGGGTTAGGGTTAGGTTAGGGTTAGAGTTAGGGTTAGGATTATGGTTAGGGTTAGGGTTAGGGTTAGAGTTAGGGTTAGGGTTAGGGTTAGGGCTAGGGTTAAGGTTAGGACTAGGGCTAGGGTGTTTAACACCACTTTCAATATTACCAATTAAGTACACAAATTGATTACAATACACCAGTAAGATCTATTGATTAATTGCAATACACTTATTAACATATATTAATCAATTAAGCACCTATTTATGTGACGTCATATACCTGGGAAGTTAACTTCGGGAGGTGCTGCTGAGAATGTGAGGAAACTGCTGTAGCAGCAACAAAAACACTCGCCGCCGCAATAGCGCTGAAATTCCACCCAAAACACGAAAAACGTTAACAAAGCGAACAAATACCCATTAAAAAGTTAAAAGAACACGATTAAAACTGAAAAACCTTACCGCTGATTTTCTGATTTGCTGTATCATGTTTTCACAGCAATTTTTGTCGTATGTATAGACGCTCTGACCCCTGTTTTTACGCATTCGTTCTACGAAAATTCTGACAAATGCATATATATCATACACATTGCAGAAATAATTTGAAAAGACAATCAGTGTATACCAGACCCCTAGTTTCATAAATCGGTCAACAAAATGACGTCATGAAACGTCACACAGATTAAAACTAGGCAGATCTTGAGACAACCTTAGTATTTATTGGGGACAAAAAAAAAGGTTCATGACATTATATTCTTAAAGGTCTCAAAAAATGAGAAATGGTAATGCATTGCAAAAACAATAAAAAGTTGCAATTTGACCTTTAACCCTAATTTTATCGAAGAAGTACCATATTTCACTTTGACGACATGTCTTCTTGGCTTGTGCACATTTTACCCTTTCCATTGATATGTGATTTACCTGCATGCCACATAGGTGCATTAAAAATGAGAAAAAAAATCGAGTATTATGCACTCTACTATTTATAATGTAAAAGTATATTTAATTAATAAACATGATCATATGACAGTTTTGTTGATTATGATTTATAGAGTTTATTAAAATTCGTTGTTGTGACGATACCAACGGGGGAATCAGAGGCCGCACATGTAGGAAGGACAAACAATACAATTGCCAAACAAAATAAAAAGGGCGAAAGGACAAACAATCATCTACAACAAATTACACCAAAAAACTAAAAAAGAATGAGAGAACGAAAAGAAACGTTAATATTGTTTAAGCAAAATGGCCATGATTTAATTATATACTTACTAATACGACCAGTCTTATCCTCCTGACTTATACCCTGTTATATACAAAGTTAAAGTAGATGTACAGTATGGTCATGTTTACATCTATCACGTCAGGACAGGAAATACGTGCTTTACGAGATGTCTACAACATGTCCAGAGTGTGAAATGGAATTTTCGAGAAGAGACATAAAAGAAATAAGCATGAAACAACTCATCCGTATCCACAGAGGAGTGATGCGTATCCATCACTACCACCGCCACCCCAGCAGCAGCAGCAGCAGCAGCAGCCGCTGAGAGAGGGATATACGCCGCCACCGCCGCTGACAGGTGGATATACGCCGCCGCCGCAGCAGCAATACTCACAGAATATTGAAGAAGAACCTTATTATATTTTGTAAACCAACAATCCTTACACATTTTACGTTCCCGATAAATACCATCCCGATCATTTCATGCCGTGGATCCATCCGTTTATCAGTGTGATTGCAGGACCTACAGGCAGTGGATTTGAATAATCCGGCACTGGAATATTTATCTGATTTAATACCGCCAACAGTTTCAGAAATTTCAGAAAATTATTTACGTAAGTCAAAATATAGGTCAACAAGCAAATAGACCTGCACGTGCTATCAGATGAAACAATTTGTGGAATAGGTATAAGATACACTACAATTGAAACAAAAGAAGCGGCCCGTATTGCATATGACAGGTTTCCTTTTCCACATGAGTACTCAGGTGAAGTCCGAGGTAGGTAGATAGGCATGTTGTGGACTATAAAACTTTCAAAATGATGACTTCAACATGATTCACATACGAGTGTCATATATTATATGATATCAGCCAACTGTAACTCTTAATAACACCGATGCTTATTTCAAAATTGCCCCTTTCAGTATTACAATATATTCTTTTCTAAATTACATGTTTGTATGTTATATTATTATTATTTGATATAACCATTTGATGCGACAAGATAAAGTTATATAACATTGCAATCAAGGCCGACTATTACAAGAAGAGTTTGAAGATACCAAAGCGGTAATCAAAATCGAAGGACAGACAACACAATAGGCAAAGAAAAATGGACAAACAGCGATTGACAAAAGAATAAACAGAAAACTAAAGATCGAGTAACACGAATCTAAATAAAACCTGGGGGTGTACTCGGGTGCCATGGAAGAGAGCGGTTTCTGCACCACTAGTGGCACCCATCGTGCTACCATAGTTACGAACTCGGTGATAAGCCATTAATTTAGTTTAAACATAGTTTATTGTCATAAATGTACAATTAGAAACAAGTTATATCAACTTAGTATATCCGCTCTATACAATAATGTTATTTTGTTCCTGTATTTAAATACTGTTATAGTGACAGCCGGAGACTTTGAACCGTAATGAGAGCGGGAGGTTTGGCGCTTTAAAATCTGATTCAACCCACCATTTCTTCAGAAATGCCTGTACCAAGTCAGGGTCACTACGGTTTTCACAGTTTTCCGGTTGTTGACTGATTTTGTCGGTTTATATAATTATGAGTTTTGACTTTCCCTTTGTAAGATTGTTCGGAGTTCGGTAATTTTGTTATTACCCTTATTATACACATTAATGAGGAAAGGACCGGAAAGTGATTACGACAAGTGGAACATATCTGTTGTCATTTGTGACACATGTATTCCGTAACGGTTAACCGAGTCATGGTGGCGAGCGAAAAACTTCAACTCAACCAATAGGAAACTCTTGGAATAGTAGCTTCCTTGTTATAAATATAGTCCAAATTCTGAACATTTCAAATTTATACATGTCTGATTTGAAAAATAATACTATAATATAAAAACTACTACAAATAACTAAGTTGTCGTTCAGTGTGCTCTAGGTGGTAGAACACCAAAAAAAAATAAGTAAAAGTTCATGTTAGTTCCTTTGAAGAGAGTAATCCATGGTTGTGTAATTATTGATGGCGCTCCCCATGAAAATAAAAAAAATAACGGGAAAGGGGCAGATAACCAGTGAAAGGGATCCTGAGTTATCAATTTTACAATGTCAAATCCTGTAAAATAAATGTCATTTGGTTTCACCGGAGTAAATATAACTAAACCGTGTAAGGAATGCAACAGACGCAACGCGACTTTTACGAAAGGACATTTTAAATATCTTGGTTATCCGATAACATAAAATCAATAGATTTAGCAGACGAAAAGTTTGTCAAAAATATAACGCTAATTAAATTCTTCAAAAGAAAATTCTTAATATGATATACAAAAAAATTACTATTTTATATTAATGATGGTAATTTGAATAATGTGAATTATCCGATAACTTAAAACGTAGACAAAAAAAAGCAATGTACAATTAATAAAGCCATCAAAACGAATTTACATATTTTCAATAACTACTTTTGAATCCATGAATGGCAACCTTATTTATTCATGACGATCTGTCAAGGTACATAAACTATTAAATTATATTTAAAAGTATCATCTGAAACATACAATTAAATAGGAATGTAGCAGACGCCACGCGACTTTGAGCAAGGGACATTTTAAATATCTTGATTATCCGATAGCATAAAATCAATAGATTTAGCAGACGAAAAGTTGTCAAAAATATAACGCTAATTAAATTCTTCAAAAGAAAATTCTTATTGGATTTCGAAAGAATATTGACCGTTACAGCACACGTGTACAAAAATATCTGTATATCGTTTTTCACATAATCTGCATATTTTAACATTGGAATCTGGTACGGTTGAAATCAATTTAGCAATAAAGAATGCTTTTATGTATTATGTCTATATTTAAATCACCTAGAGTTCATCGGAGGTAATCCACACGTGTAGTAAATACATTCATGTTTCAACTTGTCTGATCATTGGGGGATAATCTCTTTTTGATTACTTCATTATTGAATAATGTTTCTAAAACCCACTTCACTGGTACGCGTATGAATAATTAAACGCGGGGCCTCTTTAGAAAACCAATATAAATATAATGTTGCACGATAGACCTTAATTAAAAATCCATCTTATAAAATCATACAATTTTGCAGTGGTATGGTAATATATTCAGTGTGTAATTGTTTGTATTAAAGTATGCATAATTATTGGTAATTAAAACACGGTGTTAAAACCCATATGAATGGAACAATACTTAGAATAATAGAATAATAATGAGAGGTCTTTAATTAAGCAACACAAAATTATGTCAATTTACTCCGTTTGGAATACTTCATTATCGATTGAGACAGGTGTTCATGTCAGAGCCGTAATTAGTCATGGATTCAAAAAATCGTTTAATATAGGGGGTAATAGAATCTAGAGAAGTTCCGGAAAAAAACCGCGACAAATACCGATAACAAAACGCGGGAAATACGGGTAAAAAACGCGGGAAATTATCTCCCTTTCATTTCCGGTCACTTCTGGTGATGCAACTTCTGGTTGCGCATGCTCACGATATCACTTCCTGTGACGTCATTTCCGGTGACGATCCCCATCATCGATCCACCTCAAATAATAAATGGATGGTGCATCTATTCTACTCACATTTCACACTATTAAATCACAACATGGCACTGACACAGGAATGTCACCAGGAAGTTATTTTTATATTTGTTAAATATTTATAATAATAAATCATACCACAGTTGGTAGCATTTCCTCGTGTCTCATACAACTTCCTACTTAACGTTTTGTCCAATTCTTTCGTCCCCATTTCAAATTCTCGGACTTCAATCTTTTCTGTTTTTTCCATCTTAAAGAGTTTGTAATTTCCAGCCGCTGTAGTCATGACAACACATGCCAGAAGGATTATTATATTTTCCATCTAAAATTAAACAATTTGTTTTGAAAAGAAAATTTAAACAGAGATGGTGATCAATTCCATCGATATCAACAAAACGAGCATTCCTCGTTCACCATAGCTGAACTCACTGAACACAACAGAAAAAGACCACGACATACCACGTTGAAAATCCAGGTCCTGAATTGGGACAGGTACAAATATGTGGTGGGGTTAAACCGGTAGATGTGACCCCAATCCTCCCCTCTTGACAACTGGATCAATACATACATAAACAACCGATAAAAACACCTGCACAGATTCGCTTATCTTTAATAACAAACATCGTACTATATCAATTTCTCAGTTGATAATAATCTTCCTTTATAAGGAAATATCAAGTGGCGTTAAAGACCATCAACCAAACCTATAAGGAAATATCACATGTTTATGTTCTGAGTATGTGCATACCTTTTGTGTTATTCACGAATATAATTACATTCATTATACAGGGGGGAATTATTTGATTTTTTGTGCTTTAACGTCACTTTCAGCAATATGTCAGCTATATCATGGCGACCAGTTTTCGTGGTGGAAGAAGCCGAAATACCCGGAGAGAATCACCGACAATGGGCAAGCAACTGCTAACTTGATCACTTGTGGTTGCGAGTCGAGTGCACCCTTTTTGTAATTAACAAAGTGGGTGCGAACCCACGCCGTATTGGTGATAGGCTTGTATGAGTTGTTTGGTAATCGAACTACCTAACTCACTGAGCCACCCGGGCCCCAGGGGGCAATGAAATAACTAGAATAATTACTTCACAGTGTTAGTCCTATGTGGAGTAAGTTATTTTTTGTGAATTATCTAAGCGTTTTAGTGGATATTGGAATTACCGGAGCGTTTTGGTGATGTTAGAATTATCCAAACGTTTGTTCTCAGATTTTGTTTCTTTTTTTACTTGTACGTTGTACTCACAAATATCTTCAGACTTTAATATTCCGTATTTTATTTTCATTTGTGTAGGACAGAATTTATGCTTTCATCGTTTGCTGCGGGTTGACGAAGTGGTCGTCTTTGTTCTATATTTAGATTACACGCATTTTCAGACGAATACATGTCGTTTAGTACCGCTATTAAATGTAATAAATAGATACGTTTTTAATATAAAATATCTAGAATGTTATAGATTGTATCTACGACACCTACCTTTTCTTTTTTTCACTAGTGTTCTGGGGTGCGGCGAAGAGTCAGCTAGTCATCAACATAAACAGAAATACTTCCTCTTTCTAGGAATCATTGAACAATTTAAAAGGTCTTATGATATGGTAATTCTATTCATATATTTAAATTGAATTTTAATACTTGCTCAACAACGAACTTTTATCACAACAGTAATAGTGTATTAGGAATATTGTCATCACAAGGTATAGGTACACGCCAATGGTCTCCTGTTCGTCGCGTCCTATTTTGACGCTTACATTGCCAAATGAGGTAGAAAAAATATATTAAAATATAATGAATAAACACAACACCTTAAGATATAACTAATTCGTAACCGCTAACCGACTATTGGAACAATGACACCAGCAGACATTGCGAGAGTCTTTGACTGGTACAGTGCCGACCTACCCCAACATTTTAAATTTTCAACAGGAAATCCACCGCTGGAGTAGGTTCTGTCAAGATCTTAAAGACGAGCCATGCATCCTCCCTATCCGATGTTTTCATTTTGGGCAACCCGGAATATTATCCAAATATTCGCGAAATCTTCCACATTCTACTAACCATGCCAATAGAATCTGTGCCATGTGAACGACCTTTATTCTGCGTTGAGGCGTCTAAAGCAAGAGAACAGAACAACGATGGTCGAGGACAGACTAAACGGACTAGCATTATTGCACATTTACCGAGAAATAAATGTTGGCAGGTTCAAAATACTAGACAAATTCGATACGGGTAATAGAGGAATTGGCGCTCTGCGCTTGTAAATTACTTTGCCGACATTAATAGTATTATGTACAAACATAAACATTTCAAACATGGTTTTAAAATTGGATTAGTGTATTTGTTAGATCTTTGCTCGTTAGTGTGGCATATGAAGATTAATATTTTTAAGTACGTGAAGACAAAGCAAGTAAAGGTTTTGTTTTGAATTTTGTTTTCTTTTTCCATTAACAGGTTTTGAAATAATGAATACTCGTCTGTACATCAGTCGTAGTTTCTATTCATTCTGTCGTCAATGTAACCGGCTCTCTCTATCAATTATCAATCTGTCTGAATAAGGGTTATGTTTTGAATAATATATCTTATAAATATGATTGAAGATCTCCTGGTGTGTCAATCAACTCTTAAATCATGTAGAAGTGTAAGAAACGTACTGGACATTTTACGAGGATGAACGCATAGCTTCATGTATTCCAATGTCAATGATTTAAAAAACCTACTTGTAGCTAATTTACACTCCCCCCCCCCCTCTCCCCAGACCTTTTGCCTCAGGAAAATTCTAACCCAAGCTCCGCCCATGGCTGCCAAGTCAATCAATGAACGTAGGTTATGTGACTGCCTAAAACACTTATATGGAGAATAATATTCCTGTGACTATTGTCTTCTTCTATTCTGTTATTTTTCTTACATTTATAGTTAAACATGATTAAAAATAGTTTTCATTTAAAATAAGCCTTTTGACTTTTGACTCTTATCCACGTCGTGGTCGTGATCGTATGTTAGTTTAATTCATAACTACTTATGCAATCAGTGCCTATGAGTATAACCACTGATGTTGTGAATTCGAATCTCGATGTAATAAAGTCTATCGGTGACGTGCGCTAGGCCGGTGGTTTTCTCCGGGTACTCCGATTTCCTCCACCAATAAAACTGACAGCCATGATATACCTGAAATATTGTTGTAAGTGGCGTCAAGCACCAAAATCAACCAACCAACCATCCTTACTACGCTACCATCTTCAGTTTAATAAAAGTGAATAAAAAGTTGAATGACTAATATTCAGTTTGATAACATTTCATGATAGAATCTAATGTTGGCAATAAGCATAAAGTTAATAGCATTTTATTGTAACAAATATTTGTTAAATCTAATTTCCTTTAATTTCACGTTCCGCTATATAGATGATGTCCTTTCACTACATAATACTAGGTTTGGTGAATGTGTTGATCGCATCTATCCCATTGAGCTTGGAATAAAGGATACCACAGATACAGATATGTCTGCTTCATACCTAGACCTACACCTCGAAATCGACAGTGAGGGTCGGTTAAGAACTAATCTTTACGACAAAAGAGATGATTTCAATTTTCCCATTGTGAACTTTCTATATGTGTAGCAACATTCCAGCAGCACCTGCATATGGAGTATATATCTCTCAGATGCTACGTTATTTCAGAGCTTGTGGTTCCTATCAGGATTTCCTTGATAGAGGGTTGCTGCTAACAAGGAAGCTACTGAACCAAGGATTCATTTTGGTAAAGTTGAAGTAATCACTTCGAAAATGTTATGGTCGCCACCATGACTTGGTTGACTGCTATGGAATATCTATGTCACAAATGACCACGGATATGTTCCACTTGTCGCAAACACTTCCCGGTCCTTTCCTCAATCACGATTTATTACCGGGTTTGTAACTAGATTAAAGCGAGGGGTGCCACTAGTGGAGCAGGAACTGCTTACCCTTACGGAGCAACTGATTTCACCCCCGGTTTTCAGTGGGGTTCATGTTACTCGATCTTTAGTTTTATATGTATGTTTTGTTGATCGTTGTTTGTCCTTTTGTACTTTTTCTTTTGGCCATTGTGTTGTTGGTTCTTCTTCGATATATGGATTCTGATTGCCCCTTTGGTATCTTCAAACAAATAAATAAATGCAGAGCTTCAGTTTACATTGACAACAGAAATTTCATCTGCGTCTCGATCTGCGAGACGGACGTGAAAAAACAATCGTTTAACAAGACATTTTTTAATCAAATATTCGGTTCGCCTTTACATGCAGTTGTTTGTAAGGGTAATAACAAAAGGACCCATGTCTTATTTACGTTATTTCCGATTGTTTGTAGGAGGACCCATTTCTTATAATTTACGTTATTTCTGTTTGTTTGTAGGAGAACCCGTGTCTTATTTACGTTATTTCTGTTTGCTTGCGTATTGTGGTGTCCAGCACATATTGTGTTGTGTTTTTCTTCCTCTTTTTTGATTATCCCATCGGTTTATTTAACATGTTAATGGATTCAAGAAGCTAAGAAAATTTGGAAGACAGGCAACAAAATGACTAAAAACAAATAGGACAAAATATTATCTACAAAACACTACACAGTAAATTAAAGATTGAGTAATGCGAACCCTACTAAAGACCGGGGGATGAACTCTGGTGCTCAGAAAGGGTAAACAGTTCCTGCTCCACTAGTGGCATCCATCGTGCTACTCTTGTTACAAACACTGTGATAAGTCATGAATGAAGGACGAACAGGTTGTGATTATGACAAATGGAACATATCCGTGGTCATCTGTGACACATATAATCCGTAATAGTTAAATCCAGTCATTCGCTCCGTGCAAGTGGAACACTCATGATGAGTTACACTTAGTTAGAATGAGAGGATGGTTACCGATCAAAGTTTGTGCCCCCCCCCCCCATCTACTATCTCTGCTGTTTCTAAACATTTGTCTTCCTGTGGTGGCCATCTTGAATTTCCGGGTATTGAATTATATGGGTATGTATTATTTAGTGTTCATTTGCTTTTGGTGATTTTGTAATGCATTCTTTAAGAAAACCATTTTCCGAGACATGCATAACGTTATTATATATGACATAGAATGGGTCAAGATGGGGGAATACACCAAATTAACATTTTTTGGCGAAATGTTCATCTTTATCAGTTATTAATGGGCCATGCAAATATTGCTATTTTCAAAAAGGGGTCTAAAAGGGGCTCAAATTCCGAATATTTCGCATATTTGATAGGTATATAGAATTTTTATTTTTCATTCAATTTTGATGTGTTTTTTTTTGTTTCCTGTTGAATGGATTGTATTGAGAGCTTTCGATAGTATGTCAACGGAATTCTCTGTCTTTTATGATTTACAAAATTTGAAGAACAAAATGTATTTCCATCAAGTTTTAATGCGGTTTTTGCAAGTGTATATCTTAATGTGTTATTGATGGTCCATAAAAAAATATTATTTAATTTTGACAAGGGGTTTAAAGAGGGCTCACATTCCGAATTTTGAGTGCTTTCAGCAGTATTTCGTCCGATTTTCTCTATCAACTCTCATTTTTTTTTGCAGTTCTACTGTAATGTATGTGTGGGAGGGGGGGGGGTCATCGTGAGTTCGTATCCTAATGTGTACTCGATACAACTTTATGTGATAAAGATTGTCAGTGACTTGTGGTAAGTCAGTGGTTTTTTTCTGGGTACTCTGGTTTACTCCACCAGTAAAACTTACCACCATGATATATGTAACTGAAATATTGTTGAACATGGTGTTTACTACCGTAACCCTATATCCTACTTGTTATGATTTACAACTGAAGATACATGTATATGTAAAAATGTATAAAACATTTTTTCTTAAAATCTGGATTTCATTGAACATAAACTGCATATGAATAATTAGATGAACGATACAGGTTCAAGTGAGCCTCTGGTTTTATTCTTCTTCTTTATACTAGCATCTAACAAAACAGTGATTGGGGTGCTGATTGGTTGGTTGAAAATATAACTCCTGACATGACCACAAGGATGTCGGTAGATATTAAATTATTGAAATATCTATCTAAATTCAATTAGATTGTAATACCCTTGAACTGGATCAATTAATAATTCTACTACCTTTAGAAGACTATATGGTTGCTTCACCGATAGAATACAATTTTTGTATTAAGATTATGGGCGATTAATGCAACATTTTAACAATATTTCAATTAAATGGCAAAAGTCAGTATTAGTGAAAAAACTAGAGTACCAAGAAAAAAATATGTCGCAAGTAATAAAGTTGATGACCTACGTTTGCATCAAGTACATGTACATCTCAACATAGTGTGGTAAAAACCTAGATATCTTATCAGTTTGAACTACACGTTTCTTAGTGAAATGATAGGAAAGCCAAATAATTTAAAGGTCTTGAGAGAAAGTAAACCAAAAGAGCCTAAGCAGGAAAGCCAAATAATTTAAAGGTCTTGGGGGAAAGTAAACCAAAAGAGCCTAAGCAGGAAAGCCAAATAATTTAAAGGTCTTGGGGGAAAGTAAACCAAAAGAGCCTAATCAGGAAAACCAAATAATTTAATGGTCTTGAGGGAAAGTAAACCAAAAGAGCCTAAACAGGAAAGCCAAATAATTTAAAGGTCTTGAGGGAAAGTAAACCAAAAGAGCCTAAACAGGAAAGCCAAATAATTTAAAGGTCTTGAGGGAAAGTAAACCAAAAGAACCTAAACAGGAAAACCAAATAATTTAAAGGTCTTGAGGGAAAGTAAACCAAAAGAGGCTAAACAGGAAAGCCAAATAATTTAAAGGTCTTGGGGGAAAGTAAACCAAAAGAGCCTAAACAGGAAAACCAAATCATTTAAAGGTCTTGAGGGAAAGTAAACCAAAAGAGCCTAAGCTGGAAAGCCAAATTATTTAAAGGTCTTGAGGGAAAGTAAACCAAAAGAGGCTAAACAGGAAAGCCAAATAATTTAAAGGTCTTGAGAGAAAGTAAACCAAAAGAGCCTAAACAGGAAAACCAAATCATTTAAAGGTCTTGAGGGAAAGTAAACCAAAAGAGGCTAAACAGGAAAACCAAATAATTTAATGGTCTTGAGGGAAAGTAAACCAAAAGAGCCTAAACAGGAAAGCCAAATAATTTAAAGGTCTTGAGGGAAAGTAAACCAAAAGAGCCTAAACAGGAAAACCAAATAATTTAAAGGTCTTGGGGGAAAGTAAACCAAAAGAGCCTAAACAGGAAAGCCAAATAATGTAAAGGTCTTGAGGGAAGGTAAACCAAAAGAGCCTAAACAGGATAGCCAAATAATGTAAAGGTCTTGAGGGAAAGTAAACCAAAAGAGCCTAAACAGGAAAGCCAAATTATTTAAAGGTCTTGGGGGAAAGTAAACCAAAAGAGCATAAACAGGAAAGCCAAATTATTTAAAGGTCTTGGGGGAAAGTAAACCAAAAGAGCCTAAACAGGATAGCCAAATAATTTAAAGGTCTTGGGGGAAAGTAAACCAAAAGAGCCTAAACAGGAAAGCCAAATTATTTAAAGGTCTTGGGGGAAAGTAAACCAAAAGAGCCTAAACAGGAAAGCCAAATAATGTAAAGGTCTTGAGGGAAAGTAAACCAAAAGAGCCTAAACAGGATAGCCAAATAATGTAAAGGTCTTGAGGGAAAGTAAACCAAAAGAGGCTAAGCATGAAAGCCAAATAATTTAAAGGTCTTGAGCCAAAGTAAGCCAAAAGAGCCTAAAAAGGATAGTCTAAATCAGCTAAGGTTACCTATGCCTAAAACAGATTTACCTCAGTTGAACTAAATTGATAGAACACAAAACAAACAACAGTTCCAACATCCAGGCAAAACTGATACCATTAACATACATTGATCGGTAATTTGTGCCCCATTAAGACAAAACAGTTAGGACATGCCTGCATGTCTTGAACACTTAAACAAACACAGATCTACATATATGTGACAGAAGTATTTAGAGTTAAAAAACACAGATCTACATATATGTGACAAAGTATTTAAAGATAAAAAACACAGATCTACATATATGTGACAAAAGTATTAAAAGATAAAAAAAAACAGATCTACATATATGTGACAAAAGTATTTAAAGTTAAAAAAAAAACACAGATCTACATATATGTGACAAAAGTAATTAAAGTTAAAAATACACAGATCTACATATATGTGACAAAAGTATTTAAAGATAAAAAACACAGATCTACATATATGTGACAAAAGTATTTAAAGTAAAAAAAAAACACAGATCTACATATATGTGACAAAAGTATTTAAAGATAAAAAACACAGATCTACATATATGTGACAAAGGTATTTAAAGATAAAAAAAACACAGATCTACATATATGTGACAAAAGTATTTAAAGATAAAAAACACAGATCTACATATATGGGACAAACGTATGTAAAGATAAAAAACACAGATCTACATATATTTGACAAAGTATTTAAAATTAAAAAACACAGATCTATATATATGTGACAAAAGTATTTAAAGTTAAAAAACACAGATCTACATATATGTGACAAAAGTATTTAAAGTTAAAAAAAACACAGATCTACATATATGTGACAAAGTGTTTAAAGATAAAAAAACACAGATCTACATATATGTGACAAAAGTATTTAAAGTTAAAAAAACACAGATCTACATATATGTGACAAAAGTATTTAAAGATAAAAAACACAGATCTACATATATGTGACAAAAGTATTTAAAGTAAAAAAAACACAGATCTACATATATGTGACAAAAGTATTTAAAGATAAAAAACACAGATCTACATATATGTGACAAAGGTATTTAAAGATAAAAAAAACACAGATCTACATATATGTGACAAAAGTATTTAAAGATAAAAAACACAGATCTACATATATGGGACAAACGTATGTAAAGATAAAAAACACAGATCTATATATATGTGACAAAAGTATTTAAAGTTAAAAAACACAGATCTACATATATGTGACAAAAGTATTTAAAGTAAAAAAAACACAGATCTACATATATGTGACAAAAGTATTTAAAGATAAAAAACACAGATCTACATATATGTGACAAAAGTATTTAAAGATAAAAAAAACACAGATCTACATATATGTGACAAAAGTATTTAATGATAAAAAACACAGATCTACATATATGGGACAAACGTATGTAAAGATAAAAAAACACAGATCTACATATATGTGACAAAAGTATTTAAAATTAAAAAACACAGATCTACATATATGTGACAAAAGTTTTAATGTTAAAAAACACAGATCTACATATATGTGACAAAAGTATTTAAAGTTAAAAAAAACATAGATCTACATATATGTGACAAAGTATTTAAAGATAAAAAAACAGATCTACATATATGTGACAAAAGTATTTAAAGAAAAAAAACACAGATCTACATATATGTGACAAAAGTATTTAAAATTAAAAAAACACAGATCTATATATATGTGACAAAGTATTTAAAGATAAGAAAAACACAGATCTACATATATGTGACAAAAGTATTTAAAGTTCAAAAAACACAGATCTACATATATGTGACAAAAGTATTTAAAGTTAAAAAAACACAGATCTACATATATGTGACAAAAGTATTTAAAGATAAAAAACACAGATCTACATATATGTGACAAACGTATGTAAAGATAAAAAACACAGATCTACATATATGTGACAAAAGTTTTAATGTCAAAAAACACAGATCTACATATATGTGACAAAAGTATTTAAAGTTTAAAAAAAACACAGATCTACATATATGTGACAAAGTATTTAAAGATAAAAAAAACACAGATCTACATATATGTGACAAAGGTATTTAAAGATAAAAAAACAGATCTACATATATGTGACAAAAGTATTTAAAGAAAAAAAACACAGATCTACATATATGTGACAAAGGTATTTAAAGATAAAAAAAACACAGATCTACATATATGTGACAAAAGTATTTAAAGATAAAAAACACAGATCTACATATATGGGACAAACGTATGTAAAGATAAAAAACACAGATCTATATATATGTGACAAAAGTATTTAAAGTTAAAAAACACAGATCTACATATATGTGACAAAAGTATTTAAAGTAAAAAAAACACAGATCTACATATATGTGACAAAAGTATTTAAAGATAAAAAACACAGATCTACATATATGTGACAAAAGTATTTAAAGATAAAAAAAACACAGATCTACATATATGTGACAAAAGTATTTAATGATAAAAAACACAGATCTACATATATGGGACAAACGTATGTAAAGATAAAAAAACACAGATCTACATATATGTGACAAAAGTATTTAAAATTAAAAAACACAGATCTACATATATGTGACAAAAGTTTTAATGTTAAAAAACACAGATCTACATATATGTGACAAAAGTATTTAAAGTTAAAAAAAAACATAGATCTACATATATGTGACAAAGTATTTAAAGATAAAAAAACAGATCTACATATATGTGACAAAAGTATTTAAAGAAAAAAAACACAGATCTACATATATGTGACAAAAGTATTTAAAATTAAAAAAACACAGATCTATATATATGTGACAAAGTATTTAAAGATAAGAAAAACACAGATCTACATATATGTGACAAAAGTATTTAAAGTTCAAAAAACACAGATCTACATATATGTGACAAAAGTATTTAAAGTTAAAAAAACACAGATCTACATATATGTGACAAAAGTATTTAAAGATAAAAAACACAGATCTACATATATGTGACAAACGTATGTAAAGATAAAAAACACAGATCTACATATATGTGACAAAAGTATTTAAAGATAAAAAAAACACAGATCTACATATATGTGACAAAAGTATTTAAAGATAAAAAACACAGATCTACATATATGTGACAAACGTATGTAAAGATAAAAAACACAGATCTACATATATGTGACAAAAGTATTTAAAATTAAAAGACACAGATCTACATATATGTGACAAAAGTATTTAATGTTAAAAAACACAGATCTACATATATGTGACAAAAGTATTTAAAGCTAATAAAAAGCACAGATCTACATATATGTGACAAAAGTATTAAAAGTTAAAAAAACACAGATCTACATATATGTGACAAAAGTATTTAAAGTTAAAAAAAAACACAGATCTACATATATGTGACAAAAGTATTTAAAGATAAAAAAACACAGATCTACATATATGTGACAAAGTATTTAAAGATAAAAAAAAACACAGATCTACATATATGTGACAAAAGTATTTAAAGATAAAAAACACAGATCTACATATATGTGACAAAAGTATTTAAAGATTAAAAACACAGATCTACATATATGTGACAAAAGTATTTAAGGATAAAAAAAACACAGATCTACATATATGTGACAAAAGTATTTAAGGATAAAAAAAAACACAGATCTACATATATGTGACAAAAGTGTTTAAAGTTACAGATCTATATATATGTGACAAAAGTATTTAAAGATAAAGAAAACACAGATATACATATATGTGACAAAAGTATTTAAAGCTAAAAAAACAAAGATCTACATATATGTGACAAAAGTATTTAAAAATAAAAAACACAGATCTACATATATGTGACAAAAGTATTTAAAGTTAACAAACACAGATCTACATATATGTGACAAAAGTATCTAAAGTTAAAAAACACAGATCTACATATATGTGACAAAAGTATTTAAAGATAAAAAACACAGATCTACATATATGTGACAAAAGTATTTAAAGTTAAAAAACACAGATCTACATATATGTGACAAAAGTATTTAAAGTTAAAAAAAAACACAGATCTACATATATGTGACAAAAGTATTTAAAGATAAAAAACACAGATCTACATATATGTGACAAAAGTATTTAAGGTTAAAAAAACACAGATCTACATATATGTGACAAAAGTATTTAAAGATAAAAAACACAGATCTACATATATGTGACAAAAGTATTTAAAGATAAAAACACAGATCTACATATATCTGACAAAAGTATTTAAAGATAAAAAGCACAGATCTACATGTATGTGACAAACGTATGTAAACATAAAAAACACAGATCTACATATATGTGACAAAATATTTAAAATTAAAAAACACAGATCTATATATATGTGACAAAAGTATTTAATGTTAAAAAACACAGATCTACATATATGTGAGAAAAGTATTTAAAGTTGAATAAAACAGATCTACATATATGTGACAAAAGTATTTAAAGATAAAAAAAAACACAGATCTACATATATGCGACAAAAGTATTTAAAGTTAAAAAAACACAGATCTACATATATGTGACAAAAGTATTTAAAGATAAAAAACACAGATCTACATATATGTGACAAAGGTATTTAAAGATAAAAACAAATACAGATCTACATATATGTGACAAAAGTATTTAAAGTTATATAACACAGATCTACATATATGTGACAAAAGTATTTAAAGATAAAGAAAACACAGATCTACATATATGTGACAAAAGTATTTAAAGCTAAAAAAAACACAGATCTACATATATGTGACAAAAGTATTTAAAAATAAAAAACACAGATCTACATATATGTCACAAAAGTATTTAAAGTTAACAAACACAGATCTACATATATGTGACAAAAATATTTAAAGTTAAAAAAACACAGATCTACATATATGTGACAAAAGTATTTAAAGATAAAAAAACACAGATCTACATATATGTGACAAAAGTATTTAAAGATGAAAAAACACAGATCTACATATATGTGACAAAAGTATTTAAAGTTCAAAAACACAGATCTACATATATGTGACAAAGGTATTTAAAGTTAAAAAAAACACAGATCTACATATATGTGACAAAAGTATTTAAAGATTTAAGAAAAAAGACGCTCTGAAATTTTTTTAAATAATTTAGCTTACTAATGAAATGGTTAAAATTGTGATATTCTTAAGTCATTATAGTAATAATTATCATTTATTTTTTATTATTTACAAAAAAGGGACTATCAAGATCGAGTCTTAGATCCTGAATAGTTCATTTAACTTGCTTAAAAGCAAAAGTCCTGTTTATAATCTATTTAACAACGCAACAGCTTCTCTCCTAACATAGAAGACCAAAACATAATTTGATATTTCTTATTTATTGTCACTTCTAAAATATTTAAAAAAAAGGGAGATAATAAAATCTTAGAAAAGGGGAGCTAATATATGGAAATCCATCTGTGAGAATTGATATATCTGTCAAGGGAGATAATATATGGAACCCACATTTGCGAATTATAAATCTGTCTTCAGTTGGGAACATTTTCATTTCTTTCTTTTCTTAATAATGTATTTTTTTTTTAATTAGGAATTAACAACTAACCCGCAATTAAAGTCAAACTGTCATTTTCATTGGTTAATTTAAATATCATTTCATTTTCATTGGTTAATTTAAATAACACCAGGATGTTAGAACAATGATGTGTAGCATATTAAAGGTAATTATAATCAAATTCAAAATAAAATAAAATTGTTCAATGAAAAAAAACCATATTGATGTGTATTCAATAAAAACAATTCAATGTCAACATATTTTAATATTGATGTTTAATAATGTTTGTTCAACCATTTTTTTAATGACGTTTAATCAACATTTTATAATAATGACATTTATTCAACATTTCCTAATTATGATGTTTATTCAACATGTTTAAATAATGAGGTTTATCCAACATTTTTACATAATGAGGTTTATTCAACATTTTATAATCTTGATGTTATTCAACATTTTTTATGATTCTATTAAATATTAGAGGTTCCAATAACAAAATGCTGTCAAGACAAGATCTTTATTCTCATAAACCATAACAGAACAATGGTACAGAGAAAAACATCATTCAAGATATTAGATTTAAATAGAACGCCTGATTTAGAAAAAAAAATCAATAAGATCCAAGGAATGACTAATTTTAAGTAGATTTAAACAAATTAAATTTCAGGTGAAAATAAAAGATTACCGAAAAAGGTGTGAAAATTCAAATTCCTTTTAACTTTGTCCAAGAAAGCAAAAATACAAGATTACTCAAGAAGGCATCAAAATTCCAATGTCTTTTCACATTATTGAAAAACAATATTGTCTACCCTTTTTGCACATCATGTACAGGCATGTGCACTATAGCAACACTCCAGTACTGGTATGTGTTTTGTAATAACATTTACTTATATGGAAATCATATTCTAGCTAAAGATTTAAAATATAAATACCAGGTGTTTGTGTTAACAAAAGAATAAGAAAACAACATTTACTAAACTATTCCACCTTTTGTGCCTCATTTATTATCTCGTGCATTGTAGAAACATTCCAGGATTTATGCTAAAATAAAATTCGGTTATAAGGCACCAATATGCATATATAAAAATAAAAAAGATCAATGTCAGGTTCTTGTTTGTTAATAAAAAAGACGGAAAAATCAAAAATTTACCAAAATCACCCCTTCCCCCCTTTTTTCTGCCTCATTTAAGGGCACGTGCATCACAACAACATTTCAATTTTTGTGTTAAAGCAGAATAAGGTTATATGTATACAATATATACAAAAACTAAAAAGATCAGAGTGGGGGCCAAAATCGACCCTTACTGCACCTTGTTATTTCATTCATGATTTGAATACAACAAATGTCGATATTACGGTGTAAATTTTGTTCCTAAAAAGTCATGAAATACTTTCATTTGAACAAAATTGTTGTAAACCTGTAAATGATCAGGAAAGATTTGGGAATATAATTAGGGATACTTTTATGATTTTCTTTTTTAACCATTCAATGGTTTAAAACAAAAAAGTCAACACACGTGAAACCTTCGATTCCTAGTGTTATTCCAAATATCAGTAGAATGTATTTATTTATCGCGTGATTCGTTTATGCTTTTGTCATTTAATTAAGACAAGTCTAACACTTGTCTTAAGATTCCAACACATTTATCGTCATAAAATGATACAGTTAACTATTAAAAACTGAACATTGTCATAGGCAAATATTAAACAGGACGCATAGAAGCGTATAACAGAGAAAACTAACGAATGAAAAGTCACCAAATTTACAGAACAATTATCTACCCTTTATGTAGATTGTCCAAACTCCTTTTTGTAAACTTTCCCTTAGATTTACTCTCTGTCATGAGGAGTGAAAAGAGATATTCTCCTGCGCTACATGTTAATTGTTTTCACTGAGCCTTACGGTCATTGCAATCTAACATATGCTCGTGTCAATAACACCTCTACCAATTTATCAGCTACTAAAGTAATCTCAAATGAGAATTTGATAATATATAAAAATAGCTGACAGAGATGACAATCTAACTATCCCTAAATAGACAGGAAACAAACATTTATCCAATAAATATTTTATTCATAGATATATATATTCTTTATTGCATCCTAAAGGAGAGATGAATGCATAAATACAAAATCAAAAAAGAAAATAAACTAAAGACGAAAACATTATTTACAGTTTGCAGTAATGTTAGGTTATATGTTAGTACTGAAGAACAGAGGCGACGGAATGTTATAGCTATGAATCAGTTTACACTGTAAATACTGGATATTACGTAGCAGAGTACCACATCTATAAATGTATCTGACGCACAGAGTTTGGAATGTTTCTTGCTCTTCACTATCAAGATGAAAATCACCAGAGTCGCAGGACAACAAGCAATAACAAAGTTCGTTGTCAGACATATTTGCAAGATAGACGCTGAAAGTTATAGGATTAATGTTTATGACATCACACCAGAACTTGTCACGTATTTCTTCTAAGTAGTCACATGACGCAACGACATGTACGATTGGGTCGGAAAACAGTTTACCACATCTATCACATAGAACTACTGCATTGTTTTTAAAGTTTCTGATCAAACAGCAGATAGATACAAGAAAATGCGCTTGTGACCTTAAATATGGATGTCTTAAGGCGACAGACCATGCAGCATGAGGTTCATATGTCTTGTGGATAACTTTAAAAGCACTAATAAGCCATCGTCAGAGTTTATCCGTAAAGTCCACATTTTTGCTTCATTTGATTGCACATCTGTTTTCACTATACGCTTCCACATCGTAGGAGAAGGAAAGAGACCAGTGTCATAGAAATTGCCCAAATATTCTAATAAATTGTATTTTTTCAATATTTGTACAATGTCAGATGTAAATCCCAAGTTCGGATGATTGTTGTTGTTATACTTTAGGTCACTTATTCTGCGGAAGGAGATTACAAATTCGTCCGAAAAATGAGAGTTTCTTTTCATCCACATAACTTTCAAGGCTGAACCAATTAATGAGCGACAGGCATATATCACTACGTATACGACGTGGGAGTCCTTGCATAGACTTGCATATATAACGCTGGATTCTTTCGAGTATTAACCATTCAATAGAAGTCAAAGTACCCCGCAATTCGCAGCCGTGCAAAGCTTTAGGGTAGCATACTTGTTTGATTATCTTTGAGCACACAAACGGGTTTAGAACAGCTGGGTGCACACCAAAGCGAATAACGGACACAGCAGTTGCACGTTAAATTCTGCAAGTCTCTAATGTACGGTACATTGTTCTGAGATTGGAATACATAGTTATACCAAGGTGTTTAGCTGATGGAACAGACGGTATATGTTCATTATATAACAGTACATCGTGTCCTGTTGTCTGTTTTCCCACATTGTAGAAGTTTACTCTTAGTGGCTGAAAACGTAAAACTCCACTTCGCACTATATTGTTCACAAATATCAACCATGATTTGGGATGATTGACGGTTGATTGTAATAATTGAAATGGCATCTGCTTATACGGGTGAGTTCGCGATTAAGTCATGTAAAAGGGCTCCTTGTTTAGAATCCTCAAGTTCATTAATAAAATCATTCACAAATATAAAGTACAGTTTAGCCGATAAAACACTTCCTTGTCAATCACCACGATGCAGTGTAAGCCATTCAGATAATCTACCACCACATAGTGGGTTTGTATACATATAATATAGTAAAAGCCATAACTTCGACGTGGTACCATATTCACGGAGCTTTATTCGTATGCCATCATGTGGGACGGTGTCGAAAATCTTTGTACTATCCGATCTCTTAAAAAGTTTATATTCCGATACCAAGATCTTGTCGAAATATATTCCGTCTCTGCAGAAAAGATTATAAGCGATGGATTTTCGTATAGTGAAAATGTATAAAGATAAAGTTTCAACAAAAATGTCAAAAATATTTTTTTTATCAATGTGTGACGCAAAAGTGTCTTTGACATTTACTTCAATGATTTTGGTGCTGCTTTAATAACTGTTTTACCTGTTTTGTTCAAGTATTGTTATAAATACTGTTATAGTGACAGCCGGAAACTTTGAGCCGTAATGAAAGGGGGAGGTTTGGCACTTTAAAATCTGATTCAACCCACCATTTCTTTAGAAATGCCTGTACCAAGTCAGGGTCATTACGGTTTTCACAGTTTTCCGTTGTTGACTGATTTTGTCTGTTTATATACTTATGAGTTTTGACTTTCCCTTTGTTAGATTGTTCGGAGTTCTGTAATGTTGTTTTTACCCTTATTTATGATAATTATTGTACCATTCTTTTCAATGTGATGGATTTTCACTTCTTGCAAGCTGAACGCCGTATTTATACTACTTAGACATTTTTGGTATGCGACTTGTTGCCGATTAGGAAAGTCGGTTCTAAGTTTTGATAGTTCTATGTCAATAAGTTTTTCAAACACTTTCGCAATACTCGGGACTAATGATATGCCACGGTAAGAGTTAGTGTCTGTGCGTGATTTATTTCCACCTGATGATGCTCCTTTTCAATTCACAAGGCGCATAACCACATTGTAAACACATGTCAAACAAATGGTGCAAATGCCTCAAGAGTAATCTACCTCCATACTTGAGATGTTCAAATGCAATCTTATCATGACCGCAAGCCTTATTGTTTTTCAAGTGTTCACAGATATTTATAACATCCAAGTAGCCAAATCCAGAAAGGTCATCACCTTTGCATTGTTTGTGATGATCACGGATCGCCTTAGCACTGTCAAATAAATGATTTTCACGGTTATGCTCCAAATAAACGGATTTTGAAAATACTGTCTCAAAATGCTCCTGCCATACATTCAAAATTTCACTACCTTAATCTGCAACAAGAGTACCCTTTACAGTTACTTATCCAATCCACCCGGTAAGATCGCATGACGTCACGGAGTCTATCATTGATTGTAAGTTATAATATGTTTAGTAATACGTGTACCTCTATCCAACAAGCGTAATCAATAAATGGGTCAGTCTCCGACCACTTTCACAATTGTGATGGTAAAGACTGCAAATGTATCCCTTTAATATAATGGAAAAACTACACAAACTTCCGTTACAGTATAAATAGATATGTCGGCTGTTCATGTTAAAAATTGTTTTTATTTCATATTATCACAATGTATCACCCTTATACGTTTTTGTTGCCCATGATATGTGTACACGTTTTGTTTTATATACGTATAGTATTACATTCATGGATATATCATTTCTTATTTATGCTATTTGTGTATATTGTTGTCCAACACATATTGTACTAGTGTTGTGAGGTTTTCTTTGTCTTCGTCTTGTGTCGGCAGTTTCTCTGGGTTGTCCGTTTTAGATTACCTTTTCGGTATTCTCTGACGTTTATCTATATCAGTTATGATGAGGTCTGACAACCTTAGTAATATCTAAATGATATATCTTTTCTGTGGACTATGACGATATCCACTGACTATGTAATAGGTTAATTCATACAATATTTCTGTATTTCAGCTGATGACAGAATTATTACTAGAGTAAGCTTGTCACTCTCTATCCCCGTATCTAACAACTGGAAATATGACTCCACAGCCATATACATCTTCGGTTTCCTCTAACGTTAAGTTTGTCCATTTTGATACTTCTGTACACTGTATTTGTCTTTCAATTGTCTAGGGTACCAGTTATTTCTATCATATATTGTCAGTTATAATATTTTTAGCAGCACGTACTGAAGACATGCATTGTTATACCTCTATCCAGCCAGCGTAATCAATAAATGCGTTTTTTAATATCACCGGGTTTGTAACACGACGGATTCTGCTAGTGGAGCAGGAATTGGTTACCTTTCCGGAGCACCTGAGTTCACCCCCGGTTTTTAGGGGGGTCGTATTACTCGATTTCCAATTCCATGTGTATGTGTTGTAGATCGTTGTTTGTCCTCTTGTCCTTTTTCTTTTGGCCATTGTGTTATTTTTCCTTCTTCGATCTTACGAATTATAATTATCCCATTGTTATCTTCAAACTCATTTAACAGAGATGTACTATTTACATGAAGGGTTATGCTAGTGCTTGTGCCCAGTACAGTTAACGTTCTCCAGAGAGTTGAACTGTTATCACTAAAGCTAATCAAGCAAGGCTATGTTGTTCCTAAAGTAAAATATCTAAAATGTTGTATTTTATATCAACGGAAACTCCCTTTTGTAATTACTGGTTCACTTGGGCGTGGTGAAGAGTTAGTTAGTTTGGGAATTTCAGTCAATATGCATTTTCAAATAACAAGGGAAATTTCCCTAAAAATCACTTCCTCTTTCCACGCATTGTTGACCTATTTAAAACGTCGAGACAGGTATACGTGAATTATTTGTATGCATTCAAATTGCAATTTAAATGCTTAGGAATAAAAATATCTTTTTTCATAACGGATATATTGTGGTTTGAATAATTGTCATCACTAGGTATAGCTGAAATATTATTGAAAGTGAAGTTAAACACCAAAATCCTTTCATCACTAGGTTGGCACGCAGTTATTGCCTCCTCTTCAATCAGCTTGGTTCTGTGGTACTAACAGTGCAATATGGTCAATGTCAATCCTGCGGCTGACTAAAATAGCTATTTGAATAATTGTGCTCCCTCATAATGTTTCCTTCTAGTCTGATATTTTTATTGCCAGCATGTATAGCTTTGTTTTAAATTATATTGATTCATTATTGAAAATCGACGATATCACAACCTACTTCGACCTTTGAACCTTGACAAGTGTTTTCCCTACCATATGTTGTTGTGGCTTTTATTTTAATAAAAGTGGTGAAGAGTTATTCTAGGGTTTGTGCCCAGTGCAGTGACTGTCTTCATAGAGATAACTGTTAACATGAGGAGTTAATCTAGGGCTTGTGCCCAACACAGTGCCTTTCTTTACAAAGTTGAACTGTTAACACTAAACTACTCAAATAAGGCTATGTTGCTCCTACGATGAAATCATTCAACGGACATCATCGCGAACTGGTCGACCGTTGCGAAAAATTTATTTCTCAAATGGCAGTCCCTTTTTACGTAGATTTGTTTCTTTCCTCTATGACTGACAACACTTTGACTGGACTTAACTATAAATAGCACAGCGGGTGTCTTGTAAGAAACAGGATCTGTTTGCCTTTCTCGAGCATCTAGATTTACCTTTTGTACTTCTTTGTTTCTCTTTATTCTTTGTATTGTGTCTATTCTTGAATTCGCTTTCACTAACGTTTATTTAATATAAAAAAAAACAAGTGTGGACACAGAAATGTGCTGTCCAAAAGGCAAGTGTGGATGTCAATATATCATATTATTAACTTTAAAAAAAAAATCATGTACACAGGGGTCCTGGATTTTGTTAATCAAAAACTAATCCGGTCCTGTGTTTTTATTTCAAATTTTCATCATAGATTAAAAATAAATTAATAAATAATAAATTCAGATTTTCTATTTAAAATAAATCTCATTTACAAAACCACTGATATTTGTTAAATTTTTAACGCTGATTTCAGCTTTAGTCGCAATTATGATTTTTCTCTTTAAACTGTCGAAACATAACATTTATGTTACTGTAAAATTCACAAATAAAATTACCCCCCACCCCCCTTTTTTTTCCTTTTTTCTTGTTTAAATCAATGATCAACAATATTCCAGATTCAAACAAATGAATAAATATAACATAGATTTCTTTTTACCATGCGGAGTCGGTGTGTTTTAAATCAGTCATCCAATCAGGACGCTCATTATTCTTGTCCAAGATAAAAATGCATCGCTAAAATTACCTGTGGGTGTTTCCCACTTCAACTTGTAAATTTACATAGAAATCGGAGATATTTCGTCATACAACTTCACACATGGTTTTTTCCTATCATATTTCTTGAAGAAAAACATAGCATTTTATTGCATTTATCAATATTTTATGAGTATCAACAGTTTTTTTAAAACCGTATCTGTTTCTCGATACGGCCGCAACTTCAACTCGTAAATTTACATAGAAATCGGAGATATTTCGTCATAAAACTTCACACATGGTTTTGTCTATCATATTTCTTGAAGACAAGCATAAAATTGTATTGCATTTATCAATATTTTATGAGTATCAAACAGTTTTTTCAACACCCTATCTGTTTCTCGATACAGCCGCCCGATTACAGTGACCCACTTTAGGATGTTCTACCCGTTTTTTCTTAATAATGTTGTTTAATAACTCTTATTCTGAATTTGTCTAGTGGACAAGGAACTGCTTACCCTTTCGGAGCTCCATAGTTTACTTTAAATTTATGCTTTTCTTTGCAGTTTGTTATAGATCATTGTGTGTCTTTTTGTCCATTTAAGGGGCATTGTATTGCATGCTCTTCTTCAATTTAAGGCTTCTGATTGCCGCTTTGGTGACTACAATTTTTTCTTGTCAATATATCGAAAAATTGAAAACAGTGTGAAAGAAGTTTTTTTTTTGTAATTGCTTATTTTAAAAATAGAAAAAGTGTTACATACAAATTAATTTCAATACATACAATACACAAAGTAATATATATATATAAATGATATTTTCCTTTCATACAAGCAATTTAAAATACAAGAACAAAGACAATAATATATGTATCCAAAGATAATCAGCCATTCATTGCCCCATTAACATTAAGCCATTTTTTATTAATTTGCTCTGTCTGTTTTGGGAACATGTAAAAAGTGGAATTTTTCTCTATTTTGATATAATATTTTAGGTATTGAAGATCTCCGTGTAAGTGTTTAAATTCCCCCTTATATCTGCACCTATATATATATAACATTTTAAAATTAACAAGATGTTATTTACTGTATATTGATTCTCAGTGTAACTCTCAGATATTCCAAGAGCTATCTCCCTTGCAGCTAATGGCAGAACAATACCACACATCATTAACAAGTTTTCAACAGCAAACCAAAATTGCTTAACTAAGCTACAATTCCAAAATAAATATAGCAAGTTTTCCTTAGTTTCCATACAAAAAGTACATAATTCTGTTTCTTTAAGACAACTGAACGGTTGCTTTACCGTATTTTCAATAGCAAAACAAAACAATAACAAAACAAGAACAGTTTGAGTGTCATATTGGAGACAACTGAACAGTTGCTTTTCCGTATTTGTAATAGCAAAACAAAACAATAACAAAACAAGAACAGTTTGAGAGTCATATTGAGGTCAACTGAACGGTTGCTTTACCGTATTTTCAATACCAAAACAAAACAACAATAACAAGACAAAAACAGTTTGAGAGTCATATTGAGGTCAACTGAACGATAGCTTTATCGTATTTTCAATAGCAAATCAAACAACAATAACAAGACAAGAACAGTTTGAGTGTCATATTGGAGAAAACTGAACGCTTGCTTTACCGTATATTCAATACCAAAACAAGACAATAACAAGTCAAGGACAGTTTGAGTGTCATATTGGAGACAACTGAACAGTTGCTTTACCGTATTTTCAATAGCAAAACAAACAACAATAACAAGACAAGAACAGTTTGAGTGTCATATTGAGGACAACTGAACGATTGCTTTACCGTATTTTCAACAGCAAAACAAACAACAATAACAAGACAAGGACAGTTTGAGTGTCATATAGGAGACAACTGAACGGTTGCTTTATTGAATTTTCAATAGCAAAGCAAAACAATAGCTAGGAAGAACTGTTTTAGATATCTAAAATGTATGTCTCCTCTTAAAAAATGCGGCCATCTGTACAACAATAAGTTGCACATTATGAGTTGAATGATACTATGTAAAATAACAATTATTTGACCTCGAGGACAAAGATCAAGGTTCCACGAAGGTCATTACGGTACGCAACACACCGCCTTATGGTCATGCACCTACATACCAAATATAATTAACCTATCTGGAAAGACAAAAAAGTTATGGTCCGGACTTCGCTTAAAAGAAGCAGAAGAAGCGGAAGCAGAAGAAGTGGAAGCAGAAGAAGAAGAAGCGGAAGCGGAAGAAAAAATCAAACTAAAACAATATGTCTCCCTTCGTTCGAAGGGGAGACATAACAAGACAAGGACAATTTGAGTGTCACATTGAAGACAATTGAAAGGTTGCTTTACCACAGAAACATGGTTGATTTTTGTCATTGGTAATTTTCACTACTATTATGTAATTTCCCTGAAATAGAAGAAAATTCTATTGAAATAGCGTACTCGCCTCGGGTGTGGTAGATCCCGGGTTCGAGTCCCGATCGGGTCAAACCAAAGAATAAAATTGGTATCTGTTGCTTCTCCGCTAAGCATGCATCACTAAGGAGAAAGAGCAGAGAGTGGTTTGATCGGAATCAGGAAAATGTGTCCAAGTAGGGCGACATGTCTATCCGCGGACTGTTGTTTCAGTGAGCTAGCACTATAAAGATCTAATTAAGCATGTTGGTCTATTACAAGGCGGATCTCATCAACATCTCATTGATTTGTTCTAGCCATCATATAGCTGAAAAATTGCTGAGTTGGCATTAAGCAACAATCACTCATTGTTGAGTTGGCGTTAAACAACAATCACTCACTATTGTTTCTTCCGAAGGGAAACAATATCGGTATTGGATTGATTACGAAGACACGTATAGCCACGTACGAGATGATACAGAAGTTGCAAATATTACTTTCGGGTCTTTGATTATGTCAAAAGTTAAATAAAAAACAACACATTTTAACCAAAACAAAATGTGATAGTATATTTGTAACTGGTTTATAATCCCCTACCGAAATATATGTGTCGCACTTACTGTTGGGAGCGTCGTGGCCGTGATAGTTATGTAGTTGGATTTACAAATACCTATGCAATCAGTGTCTATCACCTCTGATATTGTGAGTTCGAATTTCGATCAGGGCGAGGTGTACAGCATTATGTGATCAAGTTTGTGACTTGCGACATGACATAGCTAAAATATTGTTGAAAGTGGGGTTAAACACCATCAAACAAACAAACAAGCAAACTTACTGTTGGGAGTCTGGTCAAATCACTGACTGTTAGTGTGCCCTTTAGTTCGGCTGAAATTGTGTAGTTAGAATATTTTATTAAATAAAATTAAATTAAAATAAGAACATACTTTTGTTAGGTTTAATCATGTGTTAATCCTGGTTTCTGATTTGTCATTGTCTAATTATAATCTACAAAAGGTCAAGATTGCATATCATATTGACTTCATAGCATGTTTGATACAAGTAATAAAAACGTAGATATCAAATTTAGTGCGCACGAAGCGTTTCTGGAATAACCTTCATCAGGTACGCTCAAAATCGAAAGATTGGAAAACTAAATAATTTTGTTTTGGGAGCAACATGTTGGATACAAGAGGTCTTTTCCATGGCGTTATAATACGGAATCTAAATTAAACAAAAAACACCCAGACATTCAAAAATTAAATAATATCTTAGTATACAATATAAAATGACGTACCTCCCGGGGCACATTGTCATGACTATGAGCTAACAATTACAATTGTTTTACCTTAATATCTAAAGGTGTGCGCTTTCCGAGAAATCTTCAAGTATTTGTTGTCCATGTTGTTTATTCGAAACACAAACGTTTGTCCAAATGGTGCTTAGACATGTTTCACTGTTGTTCTACTTTAGACTTGGTTTTAGATCTTTTGCATGGCGATACGACACCCCATTTGGAATCGATACATCAGCGACGAGCTTCCAAATCTGAGACACATTTGCAATCGACCAATCAGCCACGAGCCTTCCAAATCTTGAAATGCTAAAACCGCGCACATCATGTGAGCTGTTGTCCAATTGATCAATATATATTTACTATCTTTGTATTATTGGACAATCGAAGATGAGCAAAGGCCATGACCCCACATGAAATGTTTGTAGATGTTAGTGTATTGTTACAAGAAAATTAACCGCCTGGATATAACTGGAATATTATTGAAAATGGCGTTAAGCACCATAAACCAACCAACTTCACATTGATCGAATTATAATTAGATCGGTGTCACTGTATAAATATCACAGTCCTCTGTTCAACATGTTACTGGCGAATGCCTAATTATGACAACGTTTTTTTTTCAAATTTCAATCTTAATGGTCGTTGAAATAAATGTATAAGATGGTGGAGGCAGTCGGTCTCCTATAATAAAACTAATATTATACATATGACAACTTCTGTTAACCCCATCATTTTTTATTGAAGTGTCTGTACCAAGCCAGGGAAGTTAGGGGTATCCGTTTTGTCTCTTTCTACGATTTTTCAATTGGATTTTGAAACAGTTCCGACAGGGGGGTATTTCCCTCTTTTTCATTTATTATAATGTACTCATTAATAAATTAATTGCATAGTAGTAATCTCCATTCGCTTGGAATTTTAACAGACGATGGCAATCTGTTTTCACCTTATTTAATTAATCTTACCGTTAGCTTTGATTGGACACACTAGGTTGGGTATAAACCTCTTTATGTCGTCACATGACCATGGCTGATCCAATGAAAATATAGGAGTGTCTGGTAATTGAGAGAGAAATACGTCAAGATGTGCGTTACCTTTGTCAAACTCATTAGCTGAATATACAAAAGAAACATAGAACCTATTTCTTTGTAATGAAATAAAGAGTACATATAAAAACATTTTCGGTGTTGTTTTTTTTCACATTTCATATATAGCTTTAACTGTGGTGTATTCATAATTTCAACGTCTCAATAGTGGAAGGCACTATCAAATGCCACCTATTATAATTATCTTAAAAATTAAATGTGAAAATTGACCAACAATAAATGCCCAGTAAATAGCATGCAATGTCTTAGTCTTTAATCAATCGTTATAAAAAAAAGTGTCGTTTTCAAAAGAAATATTTAAATATTAAGTTTGTTTAGAGTACATATTACGAATATTCAAATGTTCTGGGGGCCGTCGTGATCGTATGGTAGTTGGATTTATAACTACCTATGCAAACAGTGACTATCACCAATAACGCTGTGAGTTCGAATCCCGTGTACGCGATACAACATTACGTGATAAAGTTTGTCAGTGACTTTCGGCAGGTCGGTAGTTTTCTCCGAGTACTCCGGTTTCATCCACCAATAAAACTGACCGTCACTATATAACAGAAATATTGTTGAGAGTGGCGTTAATCGCCATACCCCCTCAAATGTTCTGTTCTCTTCATATCTTTAGTTGATTATTGACAGTTGTAACCACTTTATTCTTACTATTTAAGTTACGGGTTGTTGTTTTTTTTTTGTTTTTTTTTTTTTTTTTGGGGGGGGGGGGGGGGGGTTACTCAGCTTAAAACTGTGTAATAAATAAAATAATAGCCACACATGATATTAAAACATATTTATTTTACACTTTTAATATAAAAATTTTTGCTTTATGTTACCATTAATAAAGTGTGTTTTATTCGAACTGTTTTCTAAAAAAAAAAGAAAAAGAAGCAATTATACTCACGTGTAACAAAGTCCCAATAAAATGTGACGACACCTTGTGTATTAAGAGTAAGCGGCGACCACTGGACAGAAAACTTAGTTTTAGTGTCACCTGACAAATAAAGAATGCTATTTTAGAGAACATAATACTATATATAGACATGAATTATTAAAAAATCAAACACACCTTTGTTACTTTTATTTTATTATTTTGGGGTTAACGAGTAATTGTTGTTTAACTCATAAGTAAATTTGATGTCATGATAATGATGTCCGCTTGTACTAGACCAACACGCATTCGTTTGATTATTTTAAACAACTATCAATGGGTAGAAATGTATCTCCACTAAGACACATTATCATGATTCCGAGCCAACCAATCTGTTCTCCTTGATGCTGCGTGCCTAGCGGATAAGCAACAAATACCAGTTTTATAGTCTTTGGTTTGACCCGATCGGGATTCGAACCCACGATCTACTACACACGAGGCGAGCACGCTAACCCTTATACACAGTCGATGTGGTTTGATTATTTTTTATCTTTTATTTTAGACTTGTTTTACCCACATTATTATTTATTTGACCTATTCGGTGGTCTAACGATCAGAGTGTGGTCCATCACCATTCGGGTTAAACCGAATACTGTAACAGATCGGTAGTGTATAGCTTATATTTCGAACCATTTTTTCAGATTGATTGTTTATTGAGTAAGTGAGTGATTGCTGTTTAGCGCCAACGCAGCAATTTTTCAGCTATATCATGGCGAGAACAAGTTAATCTTCAATGGGATGATGATGATGTCTGCTTTATACCAGACCAACAAGCTTAGTTGGATTTGTATAGTGCTAGCTCACTAAAACGACCGTTTGCGGATAGACTTGTCGATTCAGAACCAACCAATCTTTCATTGTTCTCCTAAAATATAGTACACATTGAGTATCCAATCAAAATACAGCATTTACCAAATATATCTAGTTATATTGGGTTAAACCAAATGGTCACAATATTTATTTACCATATCTGTCTTCATAAATAAAAAAATGTTTTAATGCTGACACTTTTGCAGAATAATAAAAAAAAAAGCAAACAAACAAACAAAAAAGCATGCAAATATTCTGTCATATGACACATTTAACAAATAATTAGTCATCCAGGTTTGGGTTTTTTTTAATTTACATAATCAAATTAATCTAACCTTTATTTATAGTCAAAATGACACGTTTTACAAATAGTGCCTATCACCACTAAAGTTGTGGATTTGAATCCCGCACATGGCGAGGTGTACTCGATACAACATTATGTGATAAAGTTTGTCAGTGACTTGTGGCAGGTCGATGGTTTTCTCTGGGTACTTAGGTTTCCTCCACCAATAAAACTGACCGCCACGATATAACTGAAATGTTGTTGAAAGTGGCGTTAAACACCATAAGATATTAACTACTTGACAATTGTTTTCATCCTGTGTGAACCTTACCAGTTAGTTTTTGTATACTTCATTCAGCTATAATTGTTGTATAATGATAAAATATAATTTATCTTAATAAATAAATATTTTTTTGGAAAACAAACATATAAATTATATTAAAATTCATTTAAAGAGGAATAACTCTAGTGGGCATACTATTGTAATGCCAAAGGACGACCCCACCTGAGGCGCTTTTATATACACAAAATTGTTGACAAACATCAGTCAATTCAAATTAACAGGCAATTTATTTCAGGTTTACGAACAAGCTTGATTGAGAGTTGAATTTTCAATCGTTCTAACAATCTTGTGTATCAAAGGAATTTTCAGTTACCATGGTTACTTCATTTTAAGAGAAACATTGTTATAGTTTCAGTTTGACAATAATTACGTTTTCAGTCGTGATTGAAAAGCAAATATAACCTATCTTCAAATTTACGTAATACATTTGTACATATTGCCGCCCCTGAGCCGCCGTACTATATATATATATGTGTACACAATGTGGCCCCTGAGCCGCCAATAGCTTCCCATCCCATTCCCTACGATTTTGCGGATGCAATCTTCAATTGTTTAGATGTATAAAGTCAATCATATCGTTGTGCATGTCGAAGCTAATAAACACATTTCACACTATTAAATTACAACATGGCACTGACACAGGAATGTCACCAGGAAGTTATTTTTATTTTTGTTAAATATATCTAATAATAAATCATACCACAGTTGGTAACATTTCCTCGTGTCTCATACAACTTCCTACTTAACGTTTTGTCCAACTCTTTTGTCCTCATTTCAAATTCTCGGACTTCAATCTTTTCTGTTTTTTCCATCTTAAAAAGTTTGTAATTTCCAGTCGCTGTAGTCATAACAACACATGCCAGAAGGATTATTATATTTTCCATCTAAAATTAAACAATTTGCTATGAAAAGAAAGTTTAAACAGAGATGGTGATCAATTCCATCGATATCAACAAAACGAACATTCCTCGTTCACCATAGCTGAACTCACTGAACACAACAACAAACAGATCACAACATACCACGTTGAAAACCCAGGTCTTGAATTGGGACAGGCACAATATGTGGTGGGGTTAAACCGGTAAATGTGGCCCCAATCCTCCCCTCTTGACAACTGGATCTCCAACGTGAATACATACATAAACAACAGATAAAAACACCTACACAGATTCGCTTATCTTTAATAACAAACATTGTACTATATCAATTTCCCAGTTGATAATAATCTTCCTTTATAAGGAAATATCAAGTGGCGTTACAGACCATCAACCAAACCTATAAGGAAATATCACATCTTTTATTGCTTATGTTCTGAGTATGTGTATACCTTTTGTTTTATTCACGAATATAATTACATTCATTATACAAGGGGGGAATGATTTGATTTTTGGTGTTTTAACGTCACTTTCAGCAATATGTCAGTTATGTCATGGCGACCAGTTTTCCTGGTGGAAGAAGCCGGAGTACCCGGAGAGAACCACCGACTATGGACAACAACTGGTAAAATTGATCACTTACGGCTGCGAGTCGAGTGCACCCTTTTTTGTAATTTACAAAACCGGGTGCGAACCCACGCCGTATTGATGATAGGCTTGTATGAGTTGTTTGGTAATCAAACTACCTAACTCATTGAGCCACCCGGGCCCCAGGTGGGGGGGGGGGGATGAAACAACCAGAATTATTACTTCACAGTGTTAGTCCTATGTGGAGTAAGTTATTTTTTGTGAATTATTGTGGATATTGGAATTACCGGAGCGTTTTGATGTTGTTAGAATTATCCGAACGTTTGTTTTCAGAATGTTGTGTCTTTTTTTGCTTATACGTTGTACTCACAGATATCTTCAGACTTCGGTATTCTGTATTTTATTTTCATCTGTGTAGGACAGAATTTATACTTTCATCGTTTACTGTGGGTTGAGGAGTGGTCGTCTTTGTTCTATTTTTAGATAACACGCATTTTCAGACGAATACATGTCGTTTAGTACCGCTATAAAATGTAATAAATAAATACGTTTTCTATATAAAATATCTAAAATGTTATATATTGTATCTACGACACCTACCTTTTCTTTTTTTCACTAGTGTGCTGGGGTGCGGCGAAGAGTCAGCTAGTTATCAACGTGATGAGGAAATTCATCAACAGAAATACTTCCTCTTTGTAGGATTCATTGAACAATTTAAAAGATCTTATGATATGGTAATTCTATTTATACATTTAAACTGAATTTTAATACTTCCTCACAACTTTTATCACAACAGTAATATTGTATTATGAATATTATCATCGCAAGGCATAGGTACACGCCAATGGTCTCCTATTCGTTGCGTTAAAAAATATATTAAAAAATAATGGATAAACTCAACACTATAGGATTAAGCGCATTTTTTCCGGAATTTATATGTGTATAAGCTGGACCAATTCACTCTCAAACAAATAAAAGTCCGATAAGTTTGTAAGTGACTTGGTCCAGGTTATACATCAATAAACTCCGGGAAAATGCGTTTAATCCTTATAATTATGTAACTAAGTATATTTGTTTTCATTTGTTTTGAAAATTTACCTTTGGGAATCCCCAGTACGCACACATACATTCCATTGATGTTTGTCGGCCATGAATAACAAATTGCACTAACCTTGTTTTCCTACATTGATAACTAGACGGTGATGTAATTAAGTTACTGATATTTTCCAATTTGATGGCATTTTGCTAACAAAATCGCAAAATCAATCAGTAACCAACTTGTGTCAATCAACGTCCCTTGTAAACAACGTCACAGGATGACGATATATTATGGGCGGAGCCCTTTTAACGGTAGGCTATGCGATTTTTGGTAATAAGTCATACTCCTACGAAATGTATTCATAGCCAAATATATGTTCACCGGAAGCATGAAATTATAGAACAAAGTGGTATTTAAAAACAAAATAAAAATTATTTCAATAAAAAATTCGCAAATCTGTAGCCATTTCAATTCTTCTCAATTGAAATAAACTTAAAAGAAAATTATGTCAATTGAAATAAACTTAAAAGAAAATTATAATATCAAAAACGGGTGCTACCATGGCTACGAGAAATGATCGTTTACAGTGTACATGGATGACGTCATTTTCTAGTGTGCACATATGTATTGCATTTCGTCTGCTTCGGAGAGGAAACATGAAATTGCATGCACTTCTTGGTCATCCTGTCTCTGAAAACTTTGTGAGCTGGTGTCAAACATTGAAGAACAGCTCTGCATCGCTTTTATGTATACAGGAAACCTATCGATCATCTCCACGATCTCGCAATTTGAAAGTGATTAAAAAATGTGTACATTCATTTGATTTGAAGTGCATTTGTGTATGATGTCTGGACAACTGATCTCGGATTTTGTCAGGTAAGCCTTTTAGCACATTTTCCATGGCAAGGTTAAAAACATTGCAATTTCGTCTGACCCTAACTCCCTTTTTCACTTCCACGCATGCATTTTTTTTCTCTCTTTCACCATTTTTTCTCATGATCTGTGATTGGGGTAGTCTGCGTTTCCTCTGCCGTCGTAGTTTTGTTATTCTCGTGACCCTCCATTTATGTCTCTTACATTATGTATTTCTTTAGAACTGCCTGTACCAAGTTTTCACAGTTTTCCGGTTGTTGACTGATTTTGTCTCTTTTGATAATTATGAGTTTTGACTTTCCCTTTGTAAGATTGTTCGGAGTTCGGTAATTTTGTTATTACCCTTAATTATTGATTCACCGTGATTTGTGAAATTCTCAAAATGTCAAATTTTAATTTCCAATCTTCAATCTTTGTCGTAATTTCCGTGAATCGTGATTTGAATTTTTTTTTATTTTCTGAGATTCGTAATCAGAAACCACCACCCTTTTTCTTAAAGAAAGTTTTCGTCTATGGAAAAGGTGTTCAAAATGCCTCCCTCTTAATTGTCATTATAATCAAATAGGCTTCGCCCTTCAATAAGTTGTACCTGTCTCATATTACAAAAGTCAAAGTCGATAGATGGTTGTCTTAAGTATTTTTTTCGGAATTTTTTATATGTCAACAATACAATTTTTGTTTTCATTGGCATTTATTTTCTTATTTGATATCTAACAATAATTGTCGATTATTAACAATACACATTTTTCTTTTATCTTTTTTTATTATCGGGAATCCAAGCCGCCATTTTGTTTACATTACGAAAAACGTAGTCCGGTGAACATCGTCTCTCGAAAAATAAACTGACAAAAACCCCGCCTCCATAAGCGCTTATACCCAATCAGAGTATAGAATTTCTAATTATGTAAATCATATAAGAATTATCTTACGATATAACTAATTCGTAACCGTTAACCGACCATTGGAACAGTGACACCAGCAGAAATTGCGAGAGTCTTTGACTGGTACAGTGACGACCTACTCCAAAATTACAACTTTTCACCAGGAAATCTATCGACCGGAGTAGGTTCTGTCAAGATCTTAAAGACAAGCCATGCATCCTCCCTATCCGATGTTTTCATTTTGGCCGACCCGGATTATTATCCAAATATTCGCGAAATCTTCCACATTCTACTAACCATGCCAATAGAATCCGTACCATGTGAACGACCTTTTTCTGCTTTGAGGCGTCTAAAGCAACGGAACAGAAATTATTGCACATTTACCGAGAACTAAATGTTGGCAGTGTCAAAATACTAGAAAAATTCGATACTGGTAATAGGGGAATTGGCGCTCTGTGCTTGTACATTACTTTGCCTACATTAATAGTATTATGTACAAACATAAACATTTCAAACATGGTTTTAAAGTTGGATTAGTGTATTTGTTAGATCTTTGCTCGTTAGTGTGACATTTGAAGAGTAATATTTTTGAGTATGTGAAGACAAAGCAAGTAAAGGTTTTGCTTTAAAGTTTGTTTTCTTTTTCCATGAACAGGTTTTGAGATAATGAATACTCGTCTGTACATCCGTCGTAGTTTCTATTCATTCTGTCGTTAATGTAACCGGCTCTCTCTATCAAATATCAGTCAAATCCTCTGCTGTGTCAATCAATTCTTAAATCATGTAGAAGTGTAAGGAACGTACTGAACATTTGACGAGGATGAACGCATAGCTTCATGTATTCCAATGTCAATGATTTAAAAAACCTACTTGTAGCTAATTTGCCATGTTAGGGTAATAGTTAATTTGCCATGTTAGGGTAATAGTTAATTTGCCATGTTAGGGTAATAGTTAATATCAAAACGTCAAAATTTTAAGAAAAACAAGTGGATAGCTTCTGGGGCACTGCACACCCCCCCCCCCCCCCCCCCTCTCCCCAGACCATTTGCCTCAGTAAAATTCTAACCCAAGCTCCGCCCATGGCTGCCAAGTCAATCAATGAACATAAGTCTTGTGACTGCCTAAAACACTTATATGGAGAATAATATTCATGTGACTATTGCTTTCTTCTATTCTGTTATTTTTCTTACATTTATAGTTAAACATGATTAAAAATAGTTTTCATTAAAAATAAGCCTTTTGACTTTTGACTCTTATCCATGCTAGGGGCCGTCGTGGTCGTGATCGTATGTTAGTTTAATTCATAACTACTTATGCAATCAGTGCCTATGAGTATAACCACTGATGTTGTGAATTCGAATCTCGATGTAATAAAGTCTATCGGTGACGTGCGCTAGGCCGGTGGTGTTCTCCGGGTACTCCGGTTTCCTCCACCAATAAAACTGACCGCCATGATATAACTGAAATATTGTGAAATAAAGTGGCGTTAAGCACCAAAATCAACCAACCAACCATCCTTACTACGCTACCAGCTTCAGTTTAATAAAAGTGGATGAAAAGTTGAATGACTAATATTCAGTTTGATAACATTTCATGATAGAATCTAATGTTGGCAATAAGCATAAAGTTAAAAGCATTTTATTGTAACAAATATTTGTTAAATCTAATTTCCTTTAATTTCACGTTCCGCTATATAGATGATGTCCTTTCACTACATAATACTAGGTTTGGTGATTGTGTTGATCGCATCTATCCCATTGAGATTGAAATAAAGGATACCACAGATACAGATATGTCTGCTTCATACCTAGACCTACACCTCGAAATCGACAGTGAGGGTCGGTTAAGAACTAATCTTTACGACAAAAGAGATGATTTCAATTTTCCCATTGTGAACTTTCTATATGTGTAGCAACATTCCAGCAGCACCTGCATATGGAGTATATATCTCTCAGATACTACGTTATTTCAGAGCTTGTGGTTCCTATCAGGATTTCCTTGATAGAGGGTTGCTGCTAACAAGGAAGCTACTGAACCAAGGATTCACTTTGGTAAAGTTGAAGTAATCACTTCGAAAATTTTATGATCGCCACCATGACTTGGTTGACTGCTATGGAATATCTATGTCACAAATGACCACGGATATGTTCCACTTGTCGCAAACACTTCCCGGCCCTTTCCTCAATCACAACTTATTACCGGGTTTGTAACTAGATTAAAGCGAGGGGTGCCACTAGTGGAGCAGGAACTGCTTACCCTTACGGAGCAACTGATTTCACCCCCGGTTTTCAGTGGGGTTCATGTTACTCGATCTTTAGTTTTATATGTATGTTTTGTTGATCGTTGTTTGTCCTTTTGTACTTTTTCTTTTGGCCATTGTGTTGTTGGTTCTTCTTCGATATATGGATTCTGATTGCCCCTTTGGTATCTTCAAACAAATAAATAAATGCCGAGCTTCAGTTTACATTGTCAAAAGAAATTTCATCTGCGTCTCGATCTGCGAGACGGACGTGAAAAAACAATCGTTTAACAAGACATTTTTTAATCAAATATTCGGTTCGCCTTTACATGCAGTTGTTTGTAAGGGTAATAACAAAAGGACCCATGTCTTATTTACGTTATTTCCGTTTGTTTGTAGGAGGACCCATTTCTTATAATTTACGTTATTTCTGTTTGTTTGTAGGAGGACCCATGTCTTATTTACGTTATTTCTATTTGTTTGTAGGAGGACCCATGTCTTATTTACGTTATTTTTGTTTGTTTGTAGGAGGACCCATGTCTTATTTACGTTATTTCTGTTTGCTTGCGTATAGTGGTGTCTAGCACATATTGTGTTGTGTTTTTCTTCCTCTTTTTTGATTACCCCATCAGTTTATTTAACATGTTAATGGATTCAAGAAGCAAAGAAAATTTGAAAGACAGGCAACAAAATGACTAAAAACAAATAGGACAAAAAATGATCTACAAAACACTACACAGTAAATTAAAGATTGAGTAATGCGAACCCTACTAAAGACCGGGGGTGAACTCTGGTGCTCAGGAAGGGTAAACAGTTCCTGCTCCACTAGTGGCATCCATCGTGCTACTCTTGTTACAAACACGGTGATAAGTCATGAATGAAGGACGGACAGGTTGTGATTATGACAAATGGAACATATCCGTGGTCATCTGTGACACATATAATCCGTAATAGTTAAATCCAGTCATTCGCTCCGTGCAAGTGGAACACTCATGATGAGTTACACTTAGTTATAATGAGAGAATGGTTACCGGTCAAAGTGTGTGGCCCCCATCTACTTTCACTTCTGTTTCTAAACATTTGTCTTCCTGTGGTGACCATCTTTTTTTCCGGGTATTGAATTATATGGGTATGTATTATTTAGTGTTCATTTGCTTTTGATTATTTTGTAATGCATTCTTTAAGAAAACCATTTTCCCGAGACATGCATAACGTTATTATATATGACATAGAATGGGTCAAGATGGGGGAATACACCAAATTAACATTTTTTGGCGAAATGTTCATCTTTATGAGTTATTAATGGGCCATGCAAATATTGCTATTTTCAAAAGGGGTCTAAAAGGGGCTCAAATTCCGAATATTTCGCATATTTGATAGGTATATAGAATTTTTATTTTTCATTCAATTTTGATGTGGGTTTTTTTCCTGTTGAATGGATTGTTTTGAGAGCTTCCGATAGTATGTCAACGGAATTCTCTGTTTTTTTATGATTTACAAAATTTGAAGAACAAAATGTATTTCCATCAAGTTTTAATGCAGCTTTTGCAAGTGTATATCTTAATGTGTTATTGATGGTCCATAAAAAAATACTATTTAATTTTGACAAGGGGTTTAAAGAGGGCTCACATTCAGAATTTTGAGTGCTTTCAGCAGTATTTCGTCCGATTTTCTCTATCAACTCTCATTTTTTTTTTTGCAGTTCTACTGTAATGTATGTGTGGGAGGGGGGGTCATCGTGAGTTCGTATCCTAATGTGTACTCGATACAACTTTATGTGATAAAGATTGTCAGTGACTTGTGGTAAGTCAGTGGTTTTTTTTTCTGGGTACTCTGGTTTCCTCCACCAGTAAAACTGACCACCATGATATATGTAACTGAAATATTGTTGAATATGGTGTTTACTACCGTAACCCTATATCCTACTTGTTATGATTTACAACTGAAGATACATGTATATGTAAGAATGTATAAAACATTTTTTCTTAAAATCTGGATTTCATTGAACATAAACTGCATATGAATAATTAGATGAACGATACAGGTTCAAATTATTGAAATATCTATCTAAATTCAATTAGATTGTAATACCCTTGAACTGGATCAATTAATAATTCTACTACCTTTAGAAGACTATAGGGTTGCTTCACCGATAGAATACAATTTTTGTATTAAGATTATGGGCGATTAATGCAACATTTTAACAATATTTCAATTAAATGGCAAAAGTCAGTATTAGTGAAAAAACTAGAGTACCAAGAAAAAAATATGTCGCAAGTAATAAAGTTGATGACCTACGTTTGCATCAAGTACATGTACATCTCAACATAGTGTGGTAAAAACCTAGATATCTTATCAGTTTGAACTACACGTTTCTTAGTGAAATGATAGGAAAGCCAAATAATTTAAAGGTCTTGAGAGAAAGTAAATCAAAAGAGCCTAAGCAGGAAACCCAAATAATTTAAAGGTCTTGAGGGAAAGTAAACCAAAAGAGCCTAAACAGGAAAACCAAATAATTTAAAGGTCTTGGGGGAAAGTAAACCAAAAGAGCCTAAACAGGAAAGCCAAATAATTTAAAGGTCTTGAGGGAAGGTAAACCAAAAGAGCCTAAACAGGAAAACCAAATAATGTAAAGGTCTTGAGGGAAAGTAAACCAAAAGAGGCTAAGCATGAAAGCCAAATAATTTAAAGGTCTTGAGGGAAGGTAAACAAAAAGAGGCTAAACAGGAAAGCCAAATAATTTAAAGGTCTTGAGGGAAAGTAAACCAAAAGAGCCTAAACAGGATAGCCAAATAATGTAAAGGTCTTGAGGGAAGGTAAACCAAAAGAGGCTAAGCATGAAAGCCAAATAATGTAAAGGTCTTGAGGGAAGGTAAACCAAAAGAGGCTAAACAGGAAAGCAAAATAATGTAAAGGTCTTGAGGGAAGGTAAACCAAAAGAGGCTAAACAGGAAAGCCAAATAATTTAAAGGTCTTGAGAGAAAGTAAATCAAAAGAGCCTAAACAGGAAAGCCAAATAATTTAAAGGTCTTGAGGGAAAGTAAACCAAAAGAGCCTAAACAGGAAAACCAAATAATTTAAAGGTCTTGAGGGAAGGTAAACCAAAAGAGGCTAAACAGGAAAGCCAAATAATTTAAAGGTCTTGAGGGAAGGTAAACCAAAAGAGCCTAAACAGGAAAGCCAAATAATTTAAAGGTCTTGAGGGAAAGTAAACCAAAAGAGGCTAAACAGGAAAGAGAAATAATTTAAAGGTCTTGAGGGAAAGTAAGCCAAAAGAGCCTAAAAAGGATAGCCTAAATCAGCTAAGGTTACCTATGCCTAAAACAAATTTACCTCAGTTGAAATAAATTGATAGAACACAAAACAAACAACAGTTCCAACATCCAGGCAAAACTGATACCATTGATCGGTAATTTGTGCCGCATTAAGACAAGACAGTTAGGACATGCCTGCATGTCTTGAACACTTAAACAAACACAGATCTACATATATGTGACAGAAGTATTTAAAGATAAAAAACACAGATCTACATATATGTGACAAAAGTATTTAAAGTTAAAAAAACACAGATCTACATATATGTGACAGAAGTGTTTAAAGTTAAAAAACACAGATCTACATATATGTGACAAAATTATTTAAAGTTAAAAAAACACAGATCTACATATATGTGACAAAAGTATTTAAAGTTAAAAAACACAGATCTACATATATGTGACAAAGTATTTAAAGATAAATAACACAGATCTACATATATGTGACAAAAGTATTTAAAGATAAACAAAAACAGATCTACATATATGTGACAAAAGTATTTAAAGCTAAAAAAACACAGATCTACATATATGTGACAAAAGTATTTAAAGTTAAAAAAACACAGATCTACATATATGTGAAAAAGTATTTAAAGATAAAAAAAACACAGATCTACATATATGTGACAAAAGTATTTAAAGATAAAAAACACAGATCTACATATATGTGACAAAAGTATTTAAAATTAAAAAACACAGATCTATATATATGTGACAAAAGTATTTAATGTTAAAAAACACAGATCTACATATATGTGACAAAAGTATTTAAAGTTAAATAACACAGATCTACATATATGTGACAAAAGTATTTAAAGATAAAAAAAAACACAGATCTACATGTATGTGACAAACGTATTTAAAGATAAAAAACACAGATCTACATATATGTGACAAAAGTATATAAAATTAAAAAACACAGATCTATATATATGTGACAAAAGTATATTTAAAATTAAAAAACACAGATCTATATATATGTGACAAAAGTATTTAAAGTTAAAAAACACAGATCTACATATATGTGACAAAAGTATTTAAAGTTAAATAACACAGATCTACATATATGTGACAAAAGTATTTAAAGATAAAAAAAAACACAGATCTACATATATGCGACAAAAGTATTTAAAGTTAAAAAAACACAGATCTACATATATGTGACAAAAGTATTTAAAGATAAAAAACACAGATCTACATATATGTGACAAAAGTATTTAAAGATAAAAAAACACAGATCTACATATATGTGTCAAACGTATTTAAAGTTAAATAACACAGATCTACATATATGTGACAAAAGTATTTAAAGATAAAGAAAACACAGATCTACATATATGTGACAAAAGTATTTAAAGTTAAAAAAACACAGATCTACATATATGTGACAGAAGTATTTAAAGTTAAAAAACACAGATCTACATATATGTGACAAAATTATTTAAAGTTAAAAAAACACAGATCTACATTTATGTGACAAAAGTATTTAAAGTTAAAAAAACACAGATCTACATATATGTGACAAAGTATTTAAAGATAAAAAACACAGATCTACATATATGTGAAAAAGTATTTAAAGATAAACAAAAACAGATCTACATATATGTGACAAAAGTATTTAAAGCTAAAAAAAAACACAGATCTACATATATGTGACAAAAATATTTAAAGTTAAAAAAACACAGATCTACATATATGTGACAAAGTATTTAAAGATAAAAAAAACACAGATCTACATATATGTGACAAAAGTATTTAAAGATAAACAAAAACAGATCTACATATATGTGACAAAAGTATTTAACGATAAAAAACACAGATCTACATATATGTGACAAAAGTATTTAAAATTAAAAAACACATATGTATATATATGTGACAAAAGTATATTTAAAATAAAAAAACACAGATCTACATATATGTGACAAAAGTATTTAAAGAAAAAAAACACAGATCTACATGTATGTGACAAAAGTATTTAAAATTAAAAAACACAGATCTATATATATGTGACAAAAGTATATTTAAAATTAAAAAACACAGATCTATATATATGTGACAAAAGTATTTAATGTTAACAAACACAGATCTACATATATGTGACAAAAGTATTTAAAGTAAAATAACACAGATCTACATATATGTGACAAAAGTATTTAAAGATAAAAAACACAGATCTACATATATGTGACAAAAGTATTTAAAGTTAAAAAACACAGATCTACATATATGTGACAAAAGTATTTAAAGTTAAAAAACACAGATCTACATATATGTGACAAAAGTATTTAAAGTTAAAAAAAAACATAGATCTACATATATGTGACAAAAGTGTTTAAAGATTTAAGAAAAAAGACGCTCTGAAATTTTTTTAAATAATTTAGCTTAGTAATGAAATGGATAAAATTGTGATATTCTTAAGTCATTACAGTCATAATTATCATTTATTTTTTATTATTTACAAAAAAGAGACTATAAAGATCGAGTCTTAGATCCTGAATAGTTCATTTAACTTGTTTAAAAACAAAGTCCTGTTTATAATCTATTTAAAAACGCAACAGTAAACTTAGCTTCTCTCCTAACATAGAAGACCAAAACATAATTTGCTATTTCTTATTTATTGTCACTTCTAAAATATTTTAAAAAAAGGGAGATAATAAAATCTTAGAAAAGGGGAGCTAATATATGGAAATCCATCTGTGAGAATTGATATATCTGTCAAGGGAGATAATATATGGAAACCCACATTTGCGAATTATAAATCTGTCTTCAGTTGGGAACATTTTCATTTCTTTCTTTTCTTAATAATGTATTTTTTTTTTAATTAGGAATTAACAACTAACCCGCAATTAAAGTCAAACTGTCATTTTCATTGGTTAATTTAAATATCATTTCATTTTCATTGGTTAATTTAAATAACACCAGGATGTTAGAACAATGATGTGTAGCATATTAAAGGTAATTTTAATCAAATTCAAAATAAAATAAAATTGTTCAATGAAAAAAAAACATATTGATGTGTATTCAATAAAAACAATTCAATGTCAACATATTTTAATATTGATGTTTAATAATGTTTGTTCAACCATTTTTTTAATGACGTTTAATCAACATTTTATAATAATGACATTTATTCAACATTTCCTAATAATGATGTTTATTCAACATGCTTAAATAATGAGGTTTATCCAACATTTTTACATAATGAGGTTTATTCAACATTTTATAATATTGATGTTATTCAACATTTTTTATGATTCTATTAAATATTAGAGGTTCCAATAACAAAATGCTGTCAAGACAAGATCTTTATTCTCATAAACCATAACAGAACAGAGAAAAACATCATTCAAGATATTAGATTTAAATAGAACGCCTGATTTAGAAAAAAAAATTCAATAAGATCCAAGGAATGACTAATTTTAAGTAGATTTAAACAAATTAAATTTCAGGTGAAAATAAAAGATTACCGAAAAAGGTGTGAAAATTCAAATTCCTTTTAACTTTGTTAAAGAAAGCAAAAATACAAGATTACTCAAGAAGGCATCAAAATTCCAATGTCTTTTCACATTATTGAAAAACAATATTATCTACCCTTTTTGCACATCATGTACAGGCATGTGCACTATAGCAACATTCCAGTACTGGTATGTGTTTTGTAATAACATTTACTTATATGGAAATCATATTCTAGCTAAAGATTTAAAATATAAATACCAGGTGTTTGTGTTAACAAAAGAATAAGAAAACAACATTTACTAAACTATTCCACCTTTTGTGCCTCATTTATTATCTCGTGCATTGTAGAAACATTCCAGGATTTATGCTAAAATAAAATTCGGTTATAAGGCACCAATATGCATATATAAAAATAAAAAAGATCAATGTCAGGTTCTTGTTTGTTAATAAAAAAGACGGAAAAATCCATTTTTTTTTTTACCAAAATCACCCCTTCCCCCTTTTTTCTGCCTCATTTAAGGGCACGTGCATCACAACAACATTTCAATTTTTGTGTTAAAGCAAAATAAGGTTATATGTATACAATATATACAAAAACTAAAAAGATCAGAGTGGGGGCCAAAATCGACCCTTACTGCACCTTGTTATTTCATTCATGATTTGAATACAACAAATGTCGATATTACGGTGTAAATTTTGTTCCTAAAAAGTCATGAAATACTTTCATTCGAACAAAATTGTTGTAAACCTGTAAATGATCAGGAAAGATTTGGGAATATAATTAGGGATACTTTTATGATTTTCTTTTTTAACCATTCAATGGTTTAAAACAAAAAAGTCAACACACGTGAAACCTTCGATTCCTAGTGTTATTCCAAATATCAGTAGAATGTATTTATTTATCGCGTGATTCGTTTATGCTTTTGTCATTTAATTAAGACAAGTCTAACACTTGCTTTAAGATTCCAACACATGCATCGTCATAAAATGATACAGTTAACTATTAAAAACTGAACATTGTCATAGGCAAATATTAAACAGGACGCATAGAAGCGAATAATAGAGAAAACTAACGAATGAAAAGTCACCAAATTTACAGAACAATTATCTACCCTTTATGTAGATTGTCCAAACTCCTTTTTGTAAACTTTCCCTTAGATTTACTCTCTGTCATGAGGAGTGAAAAGAGATATTCTCCTGCGCTACATGTTAATTGTTTTCACTGAACCGTACGGTCATTGCAATCTAACATATGATCGTGTCAATAACACCTCTACCAATTTATCAGCTACTAAAGTAATCTCAAATGAGAATTTGATAATATATAAAAATAGCTGACAGAGATGATAATCTAACTATCCCTAAATAGACAGGAAACAAACATGTATCCAATAAATATTTTATTCATAGATATATATATTCTTTATTGCATCCTAAAGGAGAGATGAATGCATAAATACAAAATCAAAAAAGAAAATAAACTAAAGACGAAAACATTATTTACATTTTGCAGTAAGGTTAGGTTATATGTTAGTACTGAAGAACAGAGGCGACGGAATGTTATAGCTATGAATCAGTTTACACTGTAAATACTGGATATTACGTAGCAGACTACCACATCTATTAATGTATCTGACGCACAGAGTTTGGAATGTCTCTTGCTCTTCACTATCAAGATGAAAATCACCAGAGTCGCAGGACAACAAGCAATAACAAAGTTCGTTGTCAGACATATTTGCAAGATAGACGCTGAAAGTTATAGGATTAATGTTTATGACATCACACCAGAACTTGTCACGTATTTCTTTTAAGTAGTCACATGACGCAACGACATGTACGATTGGGTCGGAAAACAGTTTACCACATCTATCACATAGAACTACTGCATTGTTTTTAAAGTTTCTGATCAAACAGCAGATAGATACAAGAAAATGCGCTTGTGACCTTAAATATGGATGTCTTAAGGCGACAGACCATGCAGCATGAGGTTCATATGTCTTGTGGATAACTTTAAAAGCACTAATAAGTCATCGTCAGAGCTTATTCGTAAAGTCCACATTTTTGCTTCATTTGATTGCACATCTGTTTCACTATACGCTTCCACATCGTAGGAGAAGAAAAGAGACCAGTGTCATAGAAATTGCCCAAATATTCTAATAAATTGTATTTTTTCAATATTTGTACAATGTCAGATGTAAATCCCAAGTTCGGATGATTGTTGTTGTTATACTTTAGGGTCACTTATTCTGCGGAAGGAGATTACAAATTCGTCCGAAAAATTAGAGTTTCTTTTCATCCACATAACTTTCAAGGCTGAACCAATTAATGAGCGACAGGCATATATCACTACTTATACGACGTGGGAGTCCTTGCATAGACTTGCAGATATAAAGCTGGATTCTTTCGAGCATTAACCATTTAGTAGAAGTCAATGTACCCCACAATTCGCAGCCATACACAGCTTTAGGGTATCATACTTGTTTGATTATCTTTGAGCACACAAACGGGTTTAGAACAGCTGTGTGCACACCAAAGCGAATAACGGACACAGCAGTTGCACGTTAAATTCTGCAAGTCTCTAATGTACGGTACATTGTTCTGCGATTGGAATACATAGTTATACCAAGGTGTTTAGCTGATGGAACAGACGGTATATGTTCATTATATAACAGTACATCGTGTCCTGTTGTCTGTTTTCCCACATTGTAGAAGTTTACTCTTAGTGGCTGAAAACGTAAAACTCCACTTCGCACTATATTGTTCACAAATATCAACCATGATTTGGGATGATTGACAGTTGATTGTAATAATTGAAATGGCATCTGCTTATACGGGTGAGCTCGCGATTAAGTCATGTAAAAGGGTTCCTTGTTTAAAATCCTCAAGTCCATTAATAAGATCATTCACAAATATAAAGTACAGTTTAGCCGATAAAACACTTCCTTGTCAATCACCACGATGCAGTGTGAGCCATTCAGATAATCTACCACCACATAGTGGGTTTGTATACATATAATATAGTAAAAGCCATAACTTCGACGTGGTACCATATTCACGGAGCTTTATTCGTATGCCATCATGTGGGACGGTGTCGAAAGTCTTTGTACTGTCCGATCTCTTAAAAAGTTTATATTCCGATACCAAGATCTTGTCGAAATATATTCCGTCTCTGCAGAAAAGATAATAAACGATGGATTTTCATATAGTGAAAATGTATAAAGATAAAGTTTCAACAAAAATGTCAATTTTTTTTTTTTATCAATGTGTGACGCAAAAGTGTCTTTGACATTTACTTCACTGATTTTGGTGCTGCTTTAAGAACTGTTTTACCTGTTTTGTCATACATACTGTTATAGTGACAGCCGGAAACTTTGAGCCGTAATGAAAGGGGGAGGTTTGGCACTTTAAAATCTGATTCAACCCACCATTTCATTAGACATGCCTGTACCAAGTCAGGGTCATTACGGTTTTCACAGTTTTCCGGTTGTTGACTGATTTTGTCTGTTTATATACTTATGAGTTTTGACTTTCCCTTTGTTAGATTGTTCGGAGTTCTGTAATGTTGTTTTTACCCTTATTTATGATAATGATTAATGATTGTACCATTCTTTTCAATGTGATGGATTTTCACTTCTTGCCGTATTTATACTACTTAGACATTTTTGGTATGCGACTTGTTGGCGATTAGGAGAGTCGGTTCTAAGTTTTGATAGTTCTATGTCAATAAGTTTTTCAAACACTTTCGCAATACTCGGGACTAATGATATGCCACGGTAAGAGTTAGTGTCTGTGCGTGATTTATTTCCACCTTTGAAAAGAAGAATGATGATGCTCCTTTTCCATTCACAAGGTACATAACCACATTGTAAACACATGTCAAACAAATGGTGCAAATGCCTCAAAAGTAATCTACCTCCATACTTGAGATGTTCAAATGCAATCTTATCATGACCGCAAGCTTTATTGTTTTTCAAGTGTTCACAGATATTTATAACATCCAAGTAGCCAAATCCAGAAAGGTCATCACTTTTGCATTGTTTGTGGTGATCACGGATCGCCTTAACACTGTCAAATAAATCATTTTCACGGTTATGCTCCAAATAAACGGATTTTGAAAATACTGTCTCAAAATGCTCCTGCCATACATTCAAAATCTCACTACCTTAATCTGTAACAAGAGTACCCTTTTTTCAAGGCTTTGCACATAGATGATTTTTGCTTCCGTTTATTCAAAATGGTTTACACGGACTTTAAATCGATATCAATATCATTTTCAATTTGTTTCACAATAGAACTTTCGTATTCATCAAATGCAGCTCGGAGAGCTTCACGAAATTCACTTTTGGGTTTTTTGCACTTGTAAAATAGCTCGCATTTCATATCGTGACAACTACAGTTACTTATCCAATCCACCCGGTAAGATCGCATGACGTCACGGAGTCTATCATTGATTGTGAGTTATAATATGCTTAGTAATACGTGTACCTCTATCCAACAAGCGTAATCAATAAATGGGTCAGTCTCCGACAACTTTCACAATTGTGAGGGTAAAGACTGCAAATGTATCCCTTTAATATAATAGAAAAACAACAAACTTCCGTTACAGTATAAATAGATATGTCGGCTGTTCATGTATAAAATTGTTTTTTTTTATTTCATATTATCACAATGTATCACCCTTATACGTTTTTGTTGTCCATGATATGTGTACACGTTTTGTTTTATATATGTATAGCATTACATTCATGGATATATCATTTCTTATTTATGCTATTTGTGTATATTGTTGTCCAACACATATTGTACTAGTGTTGTGAGGTTTTCTTTGTCTTCGTCTTGTGTACACTGCATGTGTCGGCAGTTTCTCTGGGTTGTCCGTTTTAGATTACCATTTCGGTATTCTCTGACGTTTATCTATATCAGTTATGATGAGGTCCGACAACCTTAGTAATATCTAAATGATGTATCTGTTCTGTGGACTATGACGATATCCACTGACTATGTAATAGGTTAATTCATACAATATTTCTGTATTTCAGCTGATGACAGAATTATTTCTAGAGTAAACTTGTCACTCTCTATTCCCGTATCTAACAACTGGAATTATGACTCCACAGCCATATACATCTTCGGTTTCCTCTAACGTTAAGTTTGCCCATTTTGATACTTCTGTACACTGTATTTGTCTTTCAATTGTCTAGGGTACCAGTTATTTATATCATTGATTGTCAGTTATAATATTTTTAGCAGCACGTACCGAAGACATGCATTGTTATACCTCTATCCAGCCAGCGTAATCAATAAATGCGTTTTTTAATATCACCAGGTTTGTAACACGACGGATTCTGCTAGTGGAGCAGGAATTGGTTACCTTTCCGGAGCACCTGAGTTCACCCCCGGTTTTTAGGGGGGTCGTATTACGCGATTTCTAATTCCATGTGTATGTTTTGTAGATCGTTGTTTGTCCTCTTGTCCTTTTTCTTTTGGCCATTGTGTTATTTTTCCTTTTTCGATTTTACGAATTATAATTACCCCATTGTTATCTTCAAACTCATTTTACAGAGATGTGCTATTTACATGAAGGGTTATGCTAGTGCTTGTGCCCAGTACAGTTAACGTTCACCAGAGAGTTGAACTGTTATCACTAAAGCTAATCAAGCAAGGCTATGTTGTTCCTAAAGTAAAATATCTAAAATGTTGTATTTTATATCAACGAAAACTCCCTTTTGTAATTACTGGTTCACTTGGGCGTGGTGAAGAGTTAGTTAGTTTGGGAATTTCAGTCAATATGCATTTTCAAATAACAAGGGAAATTTCCCTAAAAATCACTTCCTCTTTCCACGCATTGTTGACCTATTTAAAGCGTCGAGACAGGTATACGTGAATTATTTGTATGCATTCAAATTGCAATTTAAATGCTTAAGAATAAAAATATCTTTTTTCATAACGAATATATTGTGGTTTGAATAATTGTCATCACTAGGTATAGCTGAAATATTATTGAAAGTGGAGTTAAACACCAAAATCCTTTCATCACTAGGCTGGCACGCAGTTATTGCCTCCTCTTCAATCAGCTTGGCTCTGTGGTTCTAACTTAGCAGATACAGCGCAATATGGTCAATGTCAATCCTGCGGCTGACTAAAATAGCTATTTGAATAATTGTGCTCCCTCATAATGTTTCCTTCTAGTCTGATATTTTTATTGCAGCATGTATAGCTTTGTTTTAAATTATATTGATTCATTATTGAAAATCGACGGTATCACAACCTAATTCGACCTTTGAACCTTGACAATTGTTTTCCCTACCATATGTTGTTGTGGCTTTGATTTTAATAAAAGTGGTGAAGAGTTATTCTAGGGTTTGTGCCCAGTGCAGTGACTGTCTTCATAGAGATAACTGTTAACATGAAGAGTTAATCTAGGGCTTGTGCCCAGCACAGTGCCTTTCTTTACAAAGTTGAACTGTTAACACTAAACTACTCAAATAAGGCTATGTTGCTCCTACGATGAAATCATTCAACGGGACATTTCTCAAATGGCCGTCCCTTTTTACGTAGATTTGTTTCTTTCCTCTATGACTGACAAGACTTTGACTGGACTGAACTATAAATAGCACAGTGGGTGTCTTGTAAGAAACAGGACCTGTTTGCCTTTCTCGAGCATCTGGATTTACCTTTTGTACTTCTTTGTTTCTCTTTATTATTAACTTTAAAAAAAAATCATGGACACAGAGGTCCTGGATTTTGTTAATCAAAAACTAATCCGGTCCTGTGGTTTTATTTCAAATTTTCATCATGGACCCCCCCCCCCCCCCCCCCCCCCCCTCCCCTCCCTCCCTCGCCCAAGGGATATAAAATTGTATCATTAATAATAAATTAATAAATAATAAATTCAGATTTTCTATTTAAAATAAATCTCATTTACAAAACCACTGATATTTGTTCAATTTTTAACGTTGATTTAAGCTTTAGTCGCAATTATGATTTTTCTCTTTAAACTGTCGAAACATAACATTTATGTTACTGTAAAATTCACAAATAAAATTACCCCCCCCCCCTTTTTTTTTTCTTTTTTCTTGTATAAATCAATGGTCAACAATATTCCAGAATCAAATAAATGAATAAATATAACATAGATTTCTTTTTACCATGCGGAGTCGGTGTGTTTTAAATCAGTCATCCAATCAGGACGCTCATTATTCTTGTCCAAGATAAAAATACATCGCTAAAATTACCTGTGGGTGTTTCCCACTTCAACTTGTAAATTTACATAGAAATCGGAGATATTTCGTCATACAACTTCACACATGCTTTTTTTCTATCATATTTCTTGAAGAAAAACATAGCATTTTATTGCATTTATCAATATTTTATGAGTATCAACAGTTTATTTAAAACCGTATCTGTTTCTCGATACGGCCGCAACTTCAACTCGTAAATATACATAGAAATCGGAGATATTTCGTCATAAAACTTCACACATGGTTTTGTCTATCATATTTCTTGAAGACAAGCATACAATTGTATTGCATTTATCAATATTTTATGAGTATCAAACAGTTTTTTCAACACCCTATCTGTTTCTCGATACAGCCGCCCGATTACAGTGACCCACTTTAGGACGTTCTACCCGTTTTTTCTTAATAATGTTGTTTAATAACTCTTATTCTGAATTTGTCTAGTGGACAAGGAACTGCTTACCCTTTCGGAGCTCCATAGTTTACTTTCAGTTTATGCTTTTCTTTGCAGTTTGTTATAGATCATTGTTTGTCTTTTTGTCCATTTAAGGGGCATTGTATTGCATGCTCTTCTTCAATTTAAGGCTTCTGATTGCCGCTTTGGTGACTACAATTTTTTCTTGTCAATATATCGAAAAATTGAAAACAGTCTGAAAGAAGTTTTTTTTGTAATTGTTTATTTTAAAAATAGAAAAAGTGTTACATACAAATTAATTTCAATACATACAATACACAAAGTAATATATAAATATAAATGATATTTTCCTTTCATACAAGCAATGTAAAATACAAGAACAAAGACAATAATATATGTATCCAAAGATAATCAGTCATTCATTGCCCCATTAACATTAAGCCATTTTTTATTAATTTGCTCTGTCTGTTTTGGAAACATGTAAAAAGTGGAATTTTTCTCTATTTTGATATAATATTTTAGGTATTGAAGATCTCCGTGTAAGTGTTTAAATTCCCCCTTATATCTGCACCTATATATATATAGCATTTTAAAATTAACAAGATGTTATTTACTGTATATTGATTCTCAGTGTAACTCTCAGATATTCCAAGAGCTATCTCCCTTGCAGTTAATGGCAGAACAATACCACACATCATTAACAAGTTTTCAACAGCAAACCCAAATTGCTTAACTAAGCTACAATTCCAAAATAAATATAACAAGTTTTCCTTAGTTTCCATACAAAAAGTACATAATTCTGTTTCTTTAAGACAACTGAACGGTTGCTTTACCGTATTTTCAATAGCAAAACAAAACAATAACAAGACAAGGACAGCTTGAGTGTCATATTGGAGACCACTGAACAGTTGCTTTTCCGTATTTGCAATCGCAAAACAAAACAATAACAAAACAAGAACAGTTTGAGAGTCATATTGAGGTCAACTGAACGGTTGCTTTGTCGTATTTTCAATACCAAAACAAACAACAATAACAAGACAAGAACAGTTTGAGTGTCATATTGAGGCCAACTGAACGGTTGCTTTATCGTATTTTCAATAGCAAAACAAAACAATAACAAGACAAGAACAGTTTGAGTGTCATATTGGAGACAACTGAACGGTTGTTTTACCGTATATTCAATAGCAAAACAAACAACAATAACAAGACAAGGACAGTTGGAGTGTCATATTGGAAACAACTGACCGGTTGCTTTATTGTATTTTCAATACCAAAGCAAAACAATAGCTAGGAAGAACTGTTTTAGATACCTAAAATTTATGTCTCCTCTTAATGCGGCCATCTGTACAACAATAAGTTGCACATTATGAGTTGAATTATTCTATGTAAAAAAAAACAATTATTTGACCTTGAGGACAAAGGTCAAGGTTCCACGAAGGTCATTACGGTACGCAACACACCGCCTTATGGTTATGCACCTACATACCAAATATAATTAACCTATCTGGAAAGACAAAAAAGTTATGGTCCGGACTTCGCTAAAAAGAAGCAGAAGAAGCGGAAGCAGAGGAAGTGGAAGCAAAAGAAGAAGAAGCGGAAGCGGAAGAAAAAATCAAACTAAAACAATATGTCTCCCTTCGTTCGAAGGGGAGACATAACAAGACAAGGACAATTTGAGTGTCACATTGAAGACAATTGAATGGTTGCTTTACCACAGAAACATGGTTGATTTTTGTCATTGGTAACTTTCGCTACTATTATGTAATTTCCCTGAAATAGAAGAAAATTCTATTGAAATAAATTATTACAAAATAGTGTGAAGGTTTAAGGTGTAGAATATCATATATGTCACATATGTCTTCTCTGGAAGTGTGTGCATGAAGTATGACATTTCAAATGTATACAACCGCATCGGTGGTGTAATAGTTAGCGTACTCGCCTCGAGTGTGGTAGATCCCGGGTTCGAGCCCCGATCGGGTCAAACCAAAGACTAAAATTGGTATATGTTGCTTCTCCGCTAAGCATGCATCACTAAGGAGAAAGAGCAGAGAGTGGTTTGATCGGAATCAGGAAAATGTGTCCAAGTAGGGCGACATGTCTATCCGCGGACAGTTGTTTCAGTGAGCTAGCACTATAAAAATTCAACTAAACGTGTTGGCATAGTACAAAGCGGATCTCATCAACATCTCATTGATAATTAATTTGTTCTAGCCATCATATAGCTGAAAAATTGCTGAGTTGGCATTAAGCAACAATCACTCATTGTTGAGGTGGCGTTAAACACCAATCACTCACTAGTGTTTCTTCCGAAGGGAAACAATGTCGGTATTGGATTGATTACGAAGGCACGTATAGCCACGTACGAGATGATACAGAAGTTACAAATATTACTTTCGGGTCTTTGATTATGTCAAAAGTTAAACAAAAAACAACATAGTTTAACCAAAGCAAAATGTGATAGTATATTTGTTACTGGTTTATAATCCCCTACCGAAATATATCTGTCGCATTTACTGTTGGGGGCGTCGTGGCCGTGATAGTTATGTAGTTGGATTTACAAATACCTATGCAATCAGTGTCTATCACCACTGATATTGTGAATTCGAATTTCGATCAGGGCGAGGTGTACAGCATTATGTGATCAAGTTTGTGACTTGCGACATGACATAGCTAAAATATTGTTGAAAGTGGGGTTAAACACCATCAAACAAACAAACAAGCAAACTTACTGTTGGGAGTCTGGTCAAATCATTGACTGTTAGTGTGCCCTTTAGTTCGGCTGAAATTGTGTAGTTAGAATATTTTATTAAATAAAATTAAATTAAAATAAGAACATACTTTTGTTAGGTTTAATCATGTGTTAATCCTGGTTTCTGATTTGTCATTGTCTAATTATAATCTACAAAAGGTCAAGATTGCATATCATATTGACTTCATAGCATGTTTGATACAAGTAATAAAAACGTAGATATCAAATTTAGTGCGCACGAAGCGTTTCTGGAATAACCTTCATCAGGTACGCTCAAAATCGAAAGATTGGAAAACTAAATAATTTTGTTTTGGGAGCAACATGTTGGATACAAGAGATCTTTTCCATGGCGTTATAATACGGAATCTAAATTAAACAAAAAACACCCAGACATTCAAAAATTAAATAATATCTTAGTATACAATATAAAATGACGTACCTCCCGGGGCACATTGTCATGACTATGAGCTAACAATTACAATTGTTTTACCTTAATATCTAAAGGTGTGCGCTTTCCGAGAAATCTTCAAGTATTTGTTGTCCATGTTGTTTATTCGAAACACAAACGTTTGTCCAAATGGTGCTTAGACATGTTTCACTGTTGTTCTACTTTAGACTTGGTCTTAGATCTTTTGCATGGCGATACGACACCCCATTTGGGTCATGCGAGTATACACATTTGGAATCGATATATCAGCGACGAGTCTCCCAAATCTGCGACACATTTGCAATCGACCAATCAGCCACGAGCCTTCCAAATCTTGAAATGCTAAAACCGCGCACATCATGTGAGCTGTTGTCCAATTGATCAATATATATTTACTATCTTTGTATTATTGGACAATCGAAGATGAGTAAAGGCCATGACCCCACATGAAATGTTTGTAGATGTTAGTGTATTGTTACAAGAAAATTAACCGCCTGGATATAACTGGAATATTATTGAAAATGGCGTTAAGCACCATAAACCAACCAACTTCACATTGATCGAATTATAATTAGATCGGTGTCACTGTATAAATATCACAGTCCTCTGTTCAACATGCTACTGGCGAATGCCTAATTATGACAACGTTTTTTTTTCAAATTTCAATCTTAATGGTCGTTCAAATAAATGTATAAGATGGTGGAGGCAGTCGGTCTCCTATAATAAAACTAATATTATACATATGACAACTTCTGTTAACCCCATCATTTTTTTATTGAAGTGTCTGTACCAAGCCAGGGAAGTTAGGGGTATCCGTTTTGTCTCTTTCTACGATTTTTCAATTGGATTTTGAAACAGTTCCGACAGGGGGGTATTTCCCTCTTTTTCATTTATTATAATGTACTCATTAATAAATTAATTGCATAGTAGTAATCTCCATTCGCTTGGAATTTTAACAGACGATGGCAATCTGTTTTCACCTTATTTAATTAATCTTACCGTTAGCTTTGATTGGACACACTAGGTTGGGTATAACCCTCTTTATGTCGTCACATGACCATGGCTGATCCAATGAAAATATAGGAGTGTCTGGTAATTGAGGGAGAAATACGTCAAGATGTACGTTACCTTTGTCAAACTCATTAGCTGAATATACAAAAGAAACATAGAACCTATTTCTTTGTAATGAAATAAAGAGTACATATAAAAACATTTTCGGTGTTGTTTTTTTTCACATTTCATATATAGCTTTAACTGTGGTGTATTCATAATTTCAACGTCTCAATAGTGGAAGGCACTATCAAATGCCACCTATTATAATTATCTTAAAAATTAAATGTGAAAATTGACCAACAATAAATGCCCAGTAAATAGCATGCGATGTCTTAGTCTTTAATCAATCGTTATAAAAAAAAGTGTCGTTTTCAAAAGAAATATTTAAATATTAAGTTTGTTTAGAGTACATATTACGAATATTCAAATGTTCTGGGGGGCCGTCGTGATCGTATGGTAGTTGGATTTATAACTACCTATGCAAACAGTGACTATCACCAATAACGCTGTGAGTTCGAATCCCGTGTACGCGATACAACATTACGTGATAAAGTTTGTCAGTGACCGTCACTATATAACAGAAATATTGTTGAAAGTGGCGTTAATCGCCATACCCCCTCAAATGTTCTGTTCTCTTCATATCTTTAGTTGATTATTGACAGTTGTAACCACTTTATTCTTACAATTTAAGTTACGGGTTGTTGTTTTGTTTTGTTTTTTTTTGGGGGGGGGGGGGGGGTTTACTCAGCTTAAAACTGTGTAATAAATAAAATAAAAGCCACACATGACATTAAAGCATATTTATTTTACACTTTTAATATAAAAATTCTTGCTTTATGTTACCATTAATAAAGTGTGCTTTATTCGAACTGTTTTCTAAAAAAAAAAGAAAAAGAAGCAATTATACTCACGTGTAACAAAGTCCCAATAAATTGTGACGACACCTTGTGTATTAAGAGTAAGCGGCGACCACTGGACAGAAAACTTAGTTTTAGTGTCACCTGACAAATAAAGAATGCTATTTTAGAGAACATAATACTATATATAGACATGAATTATTAAAAAATCAAACACACCTTTGTTACTTTTATTTTATTATTTTGGGGTTAACGAGTAATTGTTGTTTAACTCATAAGTAAATTTGATGTCATGATAATGATGTCCGCTTGTACTAGACCAACACGCATTCGTTTGATTATTTTAAACAACTATCAATGGGTAGAAATGTATCTCCACTAAGACACTTTATCATGATTCCGAGCCAACCAATCTTTTCTCCTTGATGCTGCGTGCCTAGCGGATAAGCAACAAATACCAGTTTTATAGTCTTTGGTTTGACCCGATCGGGATTCGAACCCACGATCTACTACACACGAGGCGAGCACGCTAACCCTTATACACAGTCGATGTGGTTTGATTATTTTTGATCTTTTATTTTAGACTTGTTTTACCCACATTATTATTTATTTGACCTATTCGGTGGTCTAACGATCAGAGTGTGGTCCATCACCATTCGGGTTAAACCGAATACTGTAACAGATCGGTAGTGTATAGCTTATATTTCGAACCATTTTTTCAGATTGATTGTTGATTGAGTAAGTGAGTGATTGCTGTTTAGCGCCAACGCAGCAATTTTTCAGCTATATCATGGCGAGAACAAGTTAATCTTCAATGGGATGATGATGATGTCTGCTTTATACCAGACCAACAAGCTTAGTTGTATTTGTATAGTGCTAGCTCACTAAAACGACCGTTTGCGGATAGACTTGTCGATTCAGAACCAACCAATCTTTCATTGTTCTCCTAAAATATAATACACATTGAGTGTCCAATCAAAATACAGCATTTACCAAATATATCTAGTTATATTGGGTTAAACCAAATGGTCACAATATTTATTTACCATATCTGTCTTCATAAATAAAAAAATGTTTTAATGCTGACACTTTTGCAGAATAATAAAAAAAAAGCAAACAAACAAACAAAAAAGCATGCAAATATTCTGTCATATGACACATTTAACAAATAATTAGTCATCCAGGTTTGTATTTTTTTTAATTTACATAATCAAATTAATCTAACCTTTATTAATAGTCAAAATGACACGTTTAACAAATAGTGCCTATCACCACTAAAGTTGTGGATTTGAATCCCGCACATGGCGAGGTGTACTCGATACAACATTATGTGATAAAGTTTGTCAGTGACTTGTGACAGGTCGATGGTTTTCTCTGGGTACTTAGGTTTCCTCCACCAATAAAACTGACCGCCACGATATAACTGAAATATTGTTGAAAGTGGCGTTAAACACCATAAGATATTAACTACTTGACAATTGTTTTCATCCTGTGTGAACCTTACCAGTTAGTTTTTGTATACTTCATTCAGCTATAATTGTTGTATAATGATAAAATATAATTTATCTTAATAAATAAATATTTTTTTGGAAAAAACAAACATATAAATTATATTAAAATTCATTTAAAGAGGAATAACTCTAGTGGGCATACTATTGTAATGCCAAAGGACGACCCCACCTGAGGCGCTTTTATATACACAAAATTGTTGACAAACATCAGTCAATTCAAATAAACAGGCAATTTATTTCAGGTTTACGAACAAGCTTGATTGAGAGTTGAATTTTCAATCGTTCTAAGTCATCCTTTAAAGTTTTCCGATGTGTTTTAAACAACAATCTTGTGTATCAAAGGAATTTTCAGTTACCATGGTTACTTCATTTTAAGAGAAACATTGTTATAGTTTCAGTTTGACAATAATTACGTTTTCAGTCGTGATTGAAAAGCAAATATAACCTATCTTCAAATTTACGTAATACATTTGTACATATTGCCGCCCCTGAGCCGCCGTACTATATATATATATGTGTACACAATGTGGCCCCTGAGCCGCCAATAGCTTCCCATCCCATTCCCTACGATTTTGCGGATGCAATCTTCAATTGTTTAGATGTATAAAGTCAATCATATCGTTGTGCATGTCGAAGCTAATAAACACATTTCACACTATTAAATTACAACATGGCACTGACACAGGAATGTCACCAGGAAGTTATTTTTATTTTTGTTAAATATTTATAATAATAAATCATACCACAGTTGGTAACATTTCCTCGTGTCTCATGCAACTTCCTACTTAACGTTTTGTCCAACTCTTTTGTCCTCATTTCAAATTCTCGAACTTCAATCTTTTCTGTTTTTTCCATCTTAAACAGTTTGTAATTTCCAGTCGCTGTAGTCATGACAACACATGCCAGAAGGATTATTATATTTTCCATCTAAAATTAAACAATTTGCTATGAAAAGAAAGTTTAAACAGAGATGGTGATCAATTCCATCGATATCAACAAAACGAACATTCCTCGTTCACCATAGCTGAACTCACTGAACACAACAACAAACAGACCACAACATACCACGTTGAAAGCCCAGGTCCTGAATTGGGACAGGCACAATATGTGGTGGGGTTAAACCGGTAAATGTGGCCCCAATCCTCCCCTCTTGACAACTGGATCTCCAACGTGAATACATACATAAACAACAGATAAAAACACCTACACAGATTCGCTTATCTTTAATAACAAACATTGTACTATATCAATTTCCCAGTTGATAATAATCTTCCTTTATAAGGAAATATCAAGTGGCGTTACAGACCATCAACCAAACCTATAAGGAAATATCACATCTTTTATTGCTTATGTTCTGAGTATGTGTATACCTTTTGTTTTATTCACGAATATAATTACATTCATTATACAAGGGGGAATGATTTGATTTTTGGTGTTTTAACGTCACTTTCAGCAATATGTCAGCTATGTCATGGCGACCAGTTTTCGTGGTGGAATAAGCCGGAGTACCCGGAGAGAACCACCGACTATGGACAACAACTGGTAAAATTGATCACTTACGGCTGCGAGTCGAGTGCACCCTTTTTTGTAATTTACAAAACCGGGTGCGAACCCACGCCGTATTGATGATAGGCTTGTATGAGTTGTTTGGTAATCCAACTACCTAACTCATTGAGCCACCCGGGCCCCAGGTGGGGGGGGGGGGGGGGATGAAACAACCAGAATTATTACTTCACAGTGTTAGTCCTATGTGGAGTAAGTTATTTTTTTGTGAATTATTGTGGATATTGTAATTACCGGAGCGTTTTGATGATGTTAGAATTATCCGAACGTTTGTTTTCAGAATGTTGTGTCTTTTTTTTGCTTATACGTTGTACTCACAGATATCTTCAGACTTCGGTATTCTGTATTTTATTTTCATCTGTGTAGGACAGAATTTATACTTTCATCGTTTACTGTGGGTTGAGGAGTGGTCGTCTTTGTTCTATTTTTAGATAACACGCATTTTCAGACGAATACATGTCGTTTAGTACCGCTATAAAATGTAATAAATAAATACGTTTTTTATATAAAATATCTAAAATGTTATATATTGTATCTACGACACCTACCTTTTATTTTTTTCACTAGTGTGCTGGGGTGCGGCGAAGAGTCAGCTAGTTATCAACGTGATGAGGAAATTCATAAACAGAAATACTTCCTCTTTGTAGGATTCATTGAACAATTTAAAAGATCATATGATATGGTAATTCTATTTATACATTTAAACTGAATTTTAATACTTCCTCACAACTTTTATCACAACAGTAATATTGTATTATGAATATTATCATCGCAAGGCATAGGTACACGCCAATGGTCTCCTATTCGTTGCGTTCTATTTTGACGCTTACACTCCAAAGGTGTAGCATCCAATGAGGCAACCGAGGCAATTAAAACCGAGACATTTGTCTCGGTAGAAAAAATATATTAAAAAATAATGGATAAACTCAACACTATAGGATTAAGCGCATTTTTTCCGGAATTTATATGTGTATAAGCTGGACCAATTCACTCTCAAACAAATAAAAATCCGATAAGTTTGTAAGTGACTTGGTCCAGGTTATACATCAATAAACTCCGGGAAAATGCGTTTAATCCTTATAATTCTGTAACTAAGTATATTTGTTTTCATTTGTTTTGAAAATTTACCTTTGGGAATCCCAAGTACGCACACATACATTCCATTGATGTTTGTCGGCCATGAATAACAAAATGCACTAACCTTGTTTTCCTACATTGATAACTAGACGGTGATGTAATTAAGTTACTGATATTTTCCAATTTGATGGCATTTTGCTAACAAAATCGCAAAATAAATCAGTAACCAACTTGTGTCAATCAACGTCCCTTGTAAACAACGTCACAGGATGACGATATATTATGGGCGGAGCCCTTTTAACGGTAGGCTATGCGATTTTTGGTAATAAGTCATACTCCTACGAAATGTATTCATAGCCAAATATATGTTCACCGGAAGCATGAAATTATAGAACAAAGTGGTATTTAAAAACAAAATAAAAATTATTTCAATAAAAAATTCGCAAATCTGTAGCCATTTCAATTCTTCTCAATTGAAATAAACTTAAAAGAAAATTATGTCAATTGAAATAAACTTAAAAGAAAATTATAATATCAAAAACGGGTGCTACCATGGCTACGAGAAATGATCGTTTACAGTGTACATGGATGACGTCATTTTCTAGTGTGCACATATGTATTGCATTTCGTCTGCTTCGGAGAGAAAACATGAAATTGCATGCACTTCTTGGTCATCCTGTCTCTGAAAACTTTGTGAGCTGGTGTCAAACATTGAAGAACAGCTCTGCATCGCTTTTATGTATACAAGAAACCTATCGATCATCTCCACGATCTCGCAATTTGAAAGTGATTAAAAAATGTGTACATTCATTTGATTTGAAGTGCATTTGTGTATGATGTCTGGACAACTGATCTCGGATTTTGTCAGGTAAGCCTTTTAGCACAGTTTCCATGGCAAGGTTAAAAACATTGCAATTTCGTCTGACCCTAACTCCCTTTTTCACTGCCACGCATGCATTTTTTTTCTCTCTTTCACCATTTTTTCTCATGATCTGTGATTGGGGTAGTCTGAGTTTCCTCTGCCGTCGTATTTTTGTTATTCTCGTGACCCTCCATTTATGTCTCTTACATTATGTATTTCTTTAGAACTGCCTGTACCAAGTTTTCACAGTTTTCCGGTTGTTGACTGATTTTGTCTCTTTTTATAATTATGAGTTTTGACTTTCCCTTTGTAAGATTGTTCGGAGTTCGGTAATTTTGTTATTACCCTTAATTATTGATTCACCGTGATTTGTGAAATTCTCAAAATGTCAAATTTTAATTTCCAATCTTCAATCTTTGTCGTAATTTCCGTGAATCGTGATTTGAATTTTTTTTTATTTTCTGAGATTCGTAATCAGAAACCACCACCCTTTTTCTTAAAGAAAGTTTTCGTCTATGGAAAAGGTGTTCAAAATGCCTCCCTCTTAATTGTCATTATAATCAAATAGGCTTCGCCCTTCAATAAGTTGTACCTGTCTCATATTACAAAAGTCAAAGTCGATAGATGGTTGTCTTAAGTATTTTTTTCGGAATTTTTTATATGTCAACAATACAATTTTTGCTTTCATTGGCATTTATTTTCTTATTTCATATCTAACAATAATTGTCGATTATTAACAATGCACATTTTTCTTTTATCTTTTTTTATTATCGGGAATCCAAGCCGCCATTTTGTTTACATTACGAAAAAAGTAGTCCGGTGAACATCGTCTCTCGAAAAATAAACTGACAAAAACCCCGCCTCCATAAGCGCTTATACCCAATCAGAGTATAGAATTTCTAATTATGTAAATCATATAAGAATTATCTTACGATATAACTAATTCGTAACCGTTAACCGACCATTGGAACAGTGACACCAGCAGAAATTGCGAGAGTCTTTGACTGGTACAGTGACGAGCTACTCCAAAATTACAACTTTTCACCAGGAAATCTATCGACCGGAGTAGGTTCTGTCAAGATCTTAAAGACAAGCCATGCATCCTCCCTATCCGATGTTTTCATTTTGGCCGACCCGGATTATTATCCAAATATTCGCGAAATCTTCCACATTCTACTAACCATGCCAATAGAATCCGTACCATGTGAACGACCTTTTTCTGCTTTGAGGCGTCTAAAGCAACGAAACAGAACAACTATGGTCGAGGACAGACTAAACGGGCTATCATTATTGCACATTTACCGAGAACTAAATGTTGGCAGTGTCAAAATACTAGAAAAATTCGATACTGGTAATAGGGGAATTGGCGCTCTGTGCTTGTACATTACTTTGCCTACATTAATAGTATTATGTACAAACATAAACATTTCAAACATGGTTTTAAAGTTGGATTAGTGTATTTGTTAGATCTTTGCTCGTTAGTGTGACATTTGAAGAGTAATATTTTTGAGTATGTGAAGACAAAGCAAGTAAAGGTTTTGCTTTAAAGTTTGTTTTCTTTTTCCATGAACAGGTTTTGAGATAATGAATACTCGTCTGTACATCCGTCGTAGTTTCTATTCATTCTGTCGTTAATGTAACCGGCTCTCTCTATCAACTATCAGTCTGTCTAAATAAGGGTTATGTTTTTGGTCATATATCTTATAAATATGATTGAAGATCCCCTGCTGTGTCAATCAATTCTTAAATCATGTAGAAGTGTAAGGAACGTACTGAACATTTTACGAGAATGAACGCATAGCTTCATGTATTCCAATGTCAATGATTTATAAAACCTACTTGTAGCTAATTTGCCATGTTGGGTAATAGTTAATTTGCCATGTTAGGGTAATAGTTAATTTGCCATGTTAGGGTAATAGTTAATATCAAAACGTCAAAATTTTAAGAAAAACAAGTCGATAGCTTCTGGGGCACTGCACACCCCCCCCCCCCCCCCTCCCCCTCTCCCCAGACCATTTGCCTCAGTAAAATTCTAACCCAAGCTCCGCCCATGGCTGCCAAGTCAATCAATGAACATAAGTCTTGTGACTGCCTAAAACACTTATATGGAGAATAATATTCATGTGACTATTGCCTTCTTCTATTCTGTTATTTTTCTTACATTTATAGTTAAACATGATTAAAAATAGTTTTCATTAAAAATAAACCTTTTGACTTTTGACTCTTATCCATGCTAGGGGCCGTCGTGGTCGTGATCGTATGTTAGTTGAATTCATAACTACTTATGCAATCAGTGCCTATGAGTATAACCACTGATGTTGTGAATTCGAATCTCGATGTAATAAAGTATATCGGTGACGTGCGCTAGGCCGGTGGTGTTCTCCGGGTACTCCGGTTTCCTCCACCAATAAAACTGACCGCCATGATATAACTGAAATATTGTGAAATAAAGTGGCGTTAAGCACCAAAATCAACCAACCAACCATCCTTACTACGCTACCAGCTTCAGTTTAATAAAAGTGGATGAAAAGTTGAATGACTAATATTCAGTTTGATAACATTTCATGATAGAATCTAATGTTGGCAATAAGCATAAAGTTAATAGCATTTTATTGTAACAAATATTTGTTAAATCTAATTTCCTTTAATTTCACGTTCCGCTATATAGATGATGTCCTTTCACTACATAATACTAGGTTTGGTGATTGTGTTGATCGCATTTATCCCATTGAAATTGAAATAAAGGATACCACAGATACAGATATGTCTGCTTCATACCTAGACCTACACCTCGAAATCGACAGTGAGGGTCGGTTAAGAACTAATCTTTAGGACAAAAGAGATGATTTCAATTTTCCCATTGTGAACTTTCTATATGTGTAGCAACATTCCAGCAGCACCTGCATATGGAGTATATATCTCTCAGATACTACGTTATTTCAGAGCTTGTGGTTCCTATCAGGATTTCCTTGATAGAGGGTTGCTGCTAACAAGGAAGCTACTGAACCAAGGATTCATTTTGGTAAAGTTGAAGTAATCACTTCGAAAATTTTATGGTCGCCACCATGACTTGGTTGACTGCTATGGAATATCTATGTCACAAATGACCACGGATATGTTCCACTTGTCGCAAACACTTCCCGGTCCTTTCTCAATCACGACTTATTACCGGGTTTGTAACTAGATTAAAGCGAGGGGTGCCACTAGTGGAGCAGGAACTGCTTACCCTTACGGAGCAACTGATTTCACCCCCGGTTTTCAGTGGGGTTCATGTTACTCGATCTTTAGTTTTATATGTATGTTTTGTTGATCGTTGTTTGTCCTTTTGTACTTTTTCTTTTGGCCATTGTGTTGTTGGTTCTTCTTCGATATATGGATTCTGATTGCCCCTTTGGTATCTTCAAACAAATAAATAAATGCCGAGCTTCAGTTTACATTGTCAAAAGAAATTTCATCTGCGTCTCGATCTGCGAGACGGACGTGAAAAAACAATCGTTTAACAAGACATTTTTTAATCAAATATTCGGTTCGCCTTTACATGCAGTTGTTTGTAAGGGTAATAACAAAAGGACCCATGTCTTATTTACGTTATTTCTGTTTGTTTGTAGGAGGACCCATTTCTTATAATTTACGTTATTTCTGTTTGTTTGTAGGAGGACCCATGTCTTATTTACGTTATTTCTATTTGTTTGTAGGAGGACCCATGTCTTATTTACGTTATTTTTGTTTGTTTGTAGGAGGACCCATGTTTTATTTACGTTATTTCTGTTTGTTTGCGTATAGTGGTGTCCAGCACATATTGTGTTGTGTTTTTCTTCCTCTTTTTTGATTACCCCATCAGTTTATTTAACATGTTAATGGATTCAAGAAGCAAAGAAAATTTGGAAGACAGGCAACAAAATGACTAAAAACAAATAGGACAAAAAATGATCTACAAAACACTACACAGTAAATTAAAGATTGAGTAATGCGAACCCTACTAAAGACCGGGGGGTGAACTCTGGTGCTCAGGAAGGGTAAACAGTTCCTGCTCCACTAGTGGCATCCATCGTGCTACTCTTGTTACAAACACGGTGATAAGTCATGAATGAAGGACGGACAGGTTGTGATTATGACAAATGGAACATATCCGTGGTCATCTGTGACACATATAATCCGTAATAGTTAAATCCAGTCATTCGCTCCGTGCAAGTGGAACACTCATGATGAGTTACACTTAGTTAGAATGAGAGAATGGTTACCGGTCAAAGTGTGTGGCCCCCATCTACTTTCACTTCTGTTTCTAAACATTTGTCTTGCTGTGGTGGCCATCTTGAATTTCCGGGTATTGAATTATATGGGTATGTATTATTTAGTGTTCATTTGCTTTTGATGATTTTGTAATGCATTCTTTAAGAAAACCATTTTCCCGAGAAATGCATAACGTTATTATATATGACATAGAATGGGTCAAGATGGGGGAATACACCAAATTAACATTTTTTGGCGAAATGTTCATCTTTATGAGTTATTAATGGGCCATGCAAATATTGCTATTTTCAAAAAGGGGTCTAAAAGGGTCTCAAATTCCGAATATTTCGCATATTTGATAGGTATATAGAATTTTTATTTTTCATTCAATTTTGATGTGTTTTTTTTCCTGTTGAATGGCTTGTTTTGAGAGCTTTCGATAGTATGTCAACGGAATTCTCTGTGTTTTATGATTTACAAAATTTGAAGAACAAAATGTATTTCCATCAAGTTTTAATGCAGTTTTTGCAAGTGTATATCTTAATGTGTTATTGATGGTCCATAAAAAAATACTATTTAATTTTGACAAGGGGTTTAAAGAGGGCTCACATTCCGAATTTTGAGTGCTTTCAGCAGTATTTCGTCCGATTTTCTCTATCAACTCTCATTTTTTTTTTGCAGTTCTACTGTAATGTATGTGTGGGAGGGGGGTCATCGTGAGTTCGTATCCTAATGTGTACTCGATACAACTTTATGTGATAAAGATTGTCAGTGACTTGTGGTAAGTCAGTGGTTTTTTCTGGGTACTCTGGTTTCCTCCACCAGTAAAACTGACCACCATGATATATGTAACTGAAATATTGTTGAATATGGTGTTTACTACCGTAACCCTATATCCTACTTGTTATGATTTACAACTGAAGATACATGTATATGTAAGAATGTATAAAACATTTTTTCTTAAAATCTGGATTTCATTGAACATAAACTGCATATGAATAATTAGATGAACGATACAGGTTCAAATTATTGAAATATCTATCTAAATTCAATTAGATTGTAATACCCTTGAACTGGATCAATTAATAATTCTACTACCTTTAGAAGACTATAGGGTTGCTTCACCGATAGAATACAATTTTTGTATTAAGATTATGGGCGATTAATGCAACATTTTAACAATATTTCAATTAAATGGCAAAAGTCAGTATTAGTGAAAAAACTAGAGTACCAAGAAAAAAATATGTCGCAAGTAATAAAGTTGATGACCTACGTTTGCATCAAGTACATGTACATCTCAACATAGTGTGGTAAAAACCTAGATATCTTATCAGTTTGAACTACACGTTTCTTAGTGAAATGATAGGAAAGCCAAATAATTTAAAGGTCTTGAGGGAAAGTAAACCAAAAGAGCCTAAACAGGAAAACCAAATAATTTAAAGGTCTTGGGGGAAAGTAAACCAAAAGAGCCTAAACAGGAAAGCCAAATCATTTAAAGGTCTTGAGGGAAAGTAAACCAAAAGAGCCAAAACAGGATAGCCAAAGAATTTAAATGTCTTGAGGGAAAGTAAACCAAAAGAGCCTAAACAGGAAAACCAAATTATTTAAAGGTCTTGAGGGAAAGTAAACCAAAAGAGCCTAAACAGGATAGCCAAATAATTCAAAGGTCTTGGGGGAAAGTAAACCAAAAGAGCCTAAGCAGGAAAACCAAATAATATAAAGGTCTTGAGGGAAAGTAAACCAAAAGAGCCTAAACAGGAAAGCCAAATAATTTAAAGGTGTTGAGGGAAAGTAAACCAAAAGAGCCTAAACAGGAAAGCCAAATAATTTAAAGGTCTTGAGGGAAAGTAAACCAAAAGAGGCTAAGCATGAAAGCCAAATAATTTAATGGTCTTGAGGGAAAGTAAACCAAAAGAGCCTAAACAGGAAAACCAAATAATTTAAAGGTCTTGAGGGAAAGTAAACCAAAAGAGCCTAAACAGGAAAGCCAAATAATTTAAAGGTCTTGAGGGAAAGTAAACCAAAAGAGCCTAAACAGGAAAGCCAAATAATTTAAAGGTCTTGAGGGAAAGTAAACCAAAAGAGCCTAAGCAGGAAAACCAAATAATTTAAAGGTCTTGAGGGAAAGTAAACCAAAAGAGCCTAAACAGGAAAGCCAAATAATTTAAAGGTGTTGAGGGAAAGTAAAGCAAAAGAGCCTAAACAGGAAAGCCAAATTATTTAAAGGTCTTGAGGGAAAGTAAACCAAAAGAGGCTAAGCATGAAAGCCAAATAATTTAATGGTCTTGAGGGAAAGTAAACCAAAAGAGCCTAAACAGGAAAGCCAAATAATTTAAAGGTCTTGAGGGAAAGTAAACCAAAAGAGCCTAAACAGGAAAGCCAAATAATTTAAAGGTCTTGAGGGAAAGTAAACCAAAAGAGCCTAAACAGGAAAGCCAAATTATTTAAAGGTCTTGAGGGAAAGTAAACCAAAAGAGGCTAAACAGGAAAGCCAAATAATTTAAAGGTCTTGAGGGAAAGTAAACCAAAAGAACCTAAACAGGAAAGCCAAATAATTTAATGGTCTTGAGGGAAAGTAAACCAAAAGAGCCTAAACAGGATAGCCAAATAATTTAAAGGTCTTGAGGGAAAGTAAACCAAAAGAGCCTAAACAGGATAGCCAAATAATTCAAAGGTCTTGAGGGAAAGTAAACCAAAAGAGCCTAAACAGGAAAGCCAAATAATTTAAAGGTCTTGAGGGAAAGTAAACCAAAAGAGCCTAAACAGGATAGCCAAATAATGTAAAGGTCTTGAGGGAAGGTAAACCAAAAGAGGCTAAGCATGAAAGCCAAATAATTTAAAGGTCTTGAGGGAAAGTAAGCCAAAAGAGCCTAAAAAGGATAGCCTAAATCAGCAAAGGTTACCTATGCCTAAAACAAATTTACCTCAGTTGAAATAAATTGATAGAACACAAAACAAACAACAGTTCCAACATCCAGGCAAAACTGATACCATTGATCGGTAATTTGTGCCGCATTAAGACAAAACAGTTAGGACATGCCTGCATGTCTTGAACACTTAAACAAACACAGATCTACATATATGTGACAGAAGTATTTAAAGTTAAAAAACACAGATCTACATATATGTGACAAAAGTATTTAAAGTTAAAAAAAAACACAGATCTACATATATGTGACAAAAGTATTTAAAGTTAAAAAAACACAGATCTACATATATGTGACAGAAGTATTTAAAGTTAAAAAACACAGATCTACATATATGTGACAAAATTATTTAAAGTTAAAAAAAACACAGATCTACATATATGTGACAAAAGTATTTAAAGTTAAAAAAACACAGATCTACATATATGTGACAAAGTATTTAAAGATAAAAAACACAGATCTACATATATGTGACAAAAGTATTTAAAGATAAACAAAAACAGATCTACATATATGTGACAAAAGTATTTAAAGCTAAAAAATACAGATCTACATATATGTGACAAAAGTATTTAAAGTTAACAAAACACAGATCTACATATATGTGACAAAGTATCTAAAGATAAAAAAACACAGATCTACATATATGTGACAAAAGTATTTAAAGATAAACAAAAACAGATCTACATATATGTGACAAAAGTATTTAAAGATAAAAAACACAGATCTACATATATGTGACAAAAGTATTTAAAATTAAAAAACACAGATCTATATATATGTGACAAAAGTATATTTAAAATTAAAAAACACAGATCTATATATATGTGACAAAAGTATTTAATGTTAAAAAACACAGATCTACATATATGTGACAAAAGTATTTAAAGTTAAATAACACAGATCTACATATATGCGACAAAAGTATTTAAAGATAAAAAAAACACAGATCTACATATATGTGACAAAAGTATTTAAAGATAAAAAACACAGATCTACATATATGTGACAAAAGTATTTAAAGATAAAAAAACACAGATCTACATATATGTGACAAAAGTATTTAAAGTTAAATAACACAGATCTACATATATGTGACAAAAGTATTTAAAGATAAAGAAAACACAGATCTACATATATGTGACAAAAGTATTTAAAGTTAAAAAAACACAGATCTACATATATGTGACAAAAGTATTTAAAAATAAAAAACACAGATCTACATATATGTGACAAAAGTATTTAAAGTTAACAAACACAGATCTACATATATGTGACAAAAGTATTTAAAGTTAAAAAACACAGATCTACATATATGTGACAAAAGTATTTAAAGATAAAAAAAAACACAGATCTACATATATGTGACAAAGTATTTAAAGATAAAAAGCACAGATCTACATATATGTGACAAAAGTATTTAAAGTTAAAAAACACAGATCTACATATATGTGACAAAAGTATTTAACGTTAAAAAAAACCATAGATCTACATAAATGTTAAAAAAGTGTTTAAAGATTTAAGAAAAAAGACGCTCTGAAATTTTTTTAAATAATTTAGCTTAGTAATGAAATGGTTAAAATTGTGATATTCTTAAGTCATTACAGTAATAATTATCATTTATTTTTTATTATTTACAAAAAAGGGACTATAAAGATCGAGTCTTAGATCCTGAATAGTTCATTTAACTTGTTTAAAAGCAAAGTCCTGTTTATAATCTATTTAAAAACGCAACAGTAAACTTAGCTTCTCTCCTAACATAGAAGACCAAAACATAATTTGATATTTCTTATTTATTGTCACTTCTAAAATATTTTAAAAAAAGGGAGATAATAAAATCTTAGAAAAGGGGAGCTAATATATGGAAATCCATCTGTGAGAATTGATATATCTGTCAAGGGAGATAATATATGGAAACCCACATTTGCGAATTATAAATCTGTCTTCAGTTGGGAACATTTTCATTTCTTTCTTTTCTTAATAATGTATTTTATTTTTAATTAGGAATTAACAACTAGCCCGCAATTAAAGTCAAACGGTCATTTTCATTGGTTAATTTAAATATCATTTCATTTTCATTGGTTAATTTAAATAACACCAGGATGTTAGAACAATGATGTGTAGCATATTAAAGGTAATTTTAATCAAATTCAAAATAAAATAAAATTGTTCAATGAAAAAAAAACATATTGATGTGTATTCAATAAAAACAATTCAATGTCAACATATTTTAATATTGATGTTTAATAATGTTTGTTCGACCATTTTTTTATTGACGTTTAATCAACATTTTATAATAATGACATTTATTCAACATTTCCTAATAATGATGTTTATTCAACATGCTTAAATAATGAGGTTTATCCAACATTTTTACATAATGAGGTTTATTCAACATTTTATAATATTGATGTTATTCAACATTTTTTATGATTCTATTAAATATTAGAGGTTCCAATAACAAAATGCTGTCAAGAGAAGATCTTTATTCTCATAAACCATAACAGAACAGAGAAAAACATCATTCAAGATATTAGATTTAAATAGAACGCCTGATTTAGAAAAAAAAATTCAATAAGATCCAAGGAATGACTAATTTTAAGTAGATTTAAACAAATTAAATTTCAGGTGAAAATAAAAGATTACCGAAAAAGGTGTGAAAATTCAAATTCCTTTTAACTTTGTTAAAGAAAGCAAAAATACAAGATTACTCAAGAAGGCATCAAAATTCCAATGTCTTTTCACATTATTGAAAAACAATATTATCTACCCTTTTTGCACATCATGTACAGGCATGTGCACTATAGCAACATTCCAGTACTGGTATGTGTTTTGTAATAACATTTACTTATATGGAAATCATATTCTAGCTAAAGATTTAAAATATAAATACCAGGTGTTTGTGTTAACAAAAGAATAAGAAAACAACATTTACTAAACTATTCCACCTTTTGTGCCTCATTTATTAGCTCGTGCATTGTAGAAACATTCCAGGATTTATGCTAAAATAAAATTCGGTTATAAGGCACCAATATGCATATATAAAAATAAAAAAGATCAATGTCAGGTTCTTGTTTGTTAATAAAAAAGACGGAAAAATCACCCCTTCCCCCTTTTTTCTGCCTCATTTAAGGGCACGTGCATCACAACAACATTTAATTTTTGTGCTAAAGCAAAATAAGGTTATATGTATACAATATATACAAAAACTAAAGAGATCAGAGTGGGGGCCAAAATCGACCCTTACTGCACCTTGTTATTTCATTCATGATTTGAATACAACAAATGTCGATGTTACGGTGTAAATTTTGTTCCTAAAAAGTCATGAAATACTTTCATTCGAACAAAATTGTTGTATACCTGTAAATGATCAGGAAAGATTTGGGAATATAATTAGGGATACTTTTATGATTTTCTTTTTTAACCATTCAATGGTTTAAAACAAAAAAGTCAACACACGTGAAACCTTCGATTCCTAGTGTTATTCCAAATATCAGTAGAATGTATTTATTTATCGCGTGATTCGTTTATGCTTTTGTCATTTAATTAAGACAAGTCTAACACTTGTTTTAAGATTCCAATACATGTATCGTCATAAAATGATACAGTTAACTATTAAAAACTGAACATTGTCATAGGCAAATATTAAACAGGACGCATAGAAGCGAATAATAGAGAAAACTAACGAATGAAAAGTCACCAAATTTACAGAACAATTATCTACCCTTTATGTAGATTGTCCAAACTCCTTTTTGTAAACTTTCCCTTAGATTTACTCTCTGTCATGAGGAGTGAAAAGAGATATTCTCCTGCGCTACATGTTAATTGTTTTCACTGAGCCTTACGGTCATTGCAATCTAACATATGATCGTGTCAATAACACCTCTACCAATTTATCAGCTACTAAAGTAATCTCAAATGAGAATTTGATAATATATAAAAATAGCTGACAGAGATGACAGTCTAACTATCCCTAAATAGACAGGAAACAAACATGTATCCAATAAATATTTTATTCATAGATATATATATTCTTTATTGCATCCTAAAGGAGAGATGAATGCATAAATACAAAATCAAAAAAGAAAATAAACTAAAGACGACAACAGTATTTACAGTTTGCAGTAAGGTTAGGTTATATGTTAGTACTGAAGAACAGAGGCGACGGAATGTTATAGCTATGAATCAGTTTACACTGTAAATACTGGATATTACGTAGCAGACTACCACATCTATTAATGTATCTGACGCACAGAGTTTGGAATGTCTCTTGCTCTTCACTATCAAGATGAAAATCACCAGAGTCGCAGGACAACAAGCAATAACAAAGTTCGTTGTCAGACATATTTGCAAGATAGACGCTGAAAGTTATAGGATTAATGTTTATGACATCACACCAGAACTTGTCACGTATTTCTTCTAAGTAGTCACATGACGCAACGACATGTACGATTGGGTCGGAAAACAGTTTACCACATCTATCACATAGAACTACTGCATTGTTTTTAAAGTTTCTGATCAAACAGCAGATAGATACAAGAAAATGCGCTTGTGACCTTAAATATGGATGTCTTAAGGCGACAGACCATGCAGCATGAGGTTCATATGTCTTGTGGATAACTTTAAAAGCACTAATAAGTCATCGTCAGAGTTTATCCGTAAAGTCCACATTTTTGCTTCATTTGATTGCACATCTGTTTTCACTATACGCTTCCACATCGTAGGAGAAGGAAAGAGACCAGTGTCATAGAAATTGACCAAATATTCTAATAAATTGTATTTTTTCAATATTTGTACAATGTCAGATGTAAATCCCAAGTTCGGATGATTGTTGTTGTTATACTTTAGGGTCACTTATTCTGCGGAAGAAGATTACAAATTCGTCCGAAAAATGAGAGTTTCTTTTCATCCACATAACTTTCAAGGCTGAACCAATTAATGAGCGACAGGCATATATCACTACTTATACGACGTGGGAGTCCTTGCATAGACTTGCAGATATAAAACTGGATTCTTTCGAGCATTACCCATTTAGTAGAAGTCAATGTACCCCACATTTCGCAGCCATACACAGCTTTAGGGTATCATACTTGTTTGATTATCTTTGAGCACACAAACGGGTTTAGAACAGCTGTGTGCACACCAAAGCGAATAACGGACACAGCAGTTGCACGTTAAATTCTGCAAGTCTCTAATGTACGGTACATTGTTCTGCGATTGGAATACATAGTTATACCAAGGTGTTTAGCTGATGGAACAGACGGTATATGTTCATTATATAACAGTACATCGTGTCCTGTTGTCTGTTTTCCCACATTGTAGAAGTTTACTCTTAGCGGCTGAAAACGTAAAACTCCACTTCGCACTATATTGTTCACAAATATCAACCATGATTTGGGATGATTGACGGTTGATTGTAATAATTGAAATGGCATCTGCTTATACGGGTGAGTTCGCGATTAAGTCATGTAAAAGGGCTCCTTGTTTAGAATCCTCAAGTTCATTAATAAAATCATTCACAAATATAAAGTACAGTTTAGCCGATAAAACACTTCCTTGTCAATCACCACGATGCAGTGTAAGCCATTCAGATAATCTACCACCACATAGTGGGTTTGTATACATATAATATAGTAAAAGCCATAACTTCGACGTGGTACCATATTCACGGAGCTTTATTCGTATGCCATCATGTGGGACGGTGTCGAAAGTCTTTGTACTGTCCGATCTCTTAAAAAGTTTATATTCCGATACCAAGATCTTGTCGAAATATATTCCGTCTCTGCAGAAAAGATTATAAGCGATGGATTTTCGTATAGTGAAAATGTATAAAGATAAAGTTTCAACAAAAATGTCCAAATTTTTTTTTTATCAATGTGTGACGCAAAAGTGTCTTTGACATTTACTTCAATGATTTTTGTGCTGCTTTAATAACTGTTTTACCTGTTTTGTTCAAGTATTGTTATAAATACTGTTATAGTGACAGCCGGAAACTTTGATCCGTAATGAAAGGGGGAGGTTTGGCACTTTAAAATCTGATTCAACCCACCATTTCTTTAGAAATGCCTGTACCAAGTCAGGGTCATTACGGTTTTCACAGTTTTCCGGTTGTTGACTGATTTTGTCTGTTTATATACTTATGAGTTTTGACTTTCCCTTTGTTAGATTGTTCGGAGTTCTGTAATGTTGTTTTTACCCTTATTTATGATAATTATTGTACCATTCTTTTCAATGTGATGGATTTTCACTTCTTGCAAGCTGAACGCCGTATTTATACTACTTAGACATTTTTGGTATGCGACTTGTTGGCGATTAGGAGAGTCGGTTCTAAGTTTTGATAGTTCTATGTCAATAAGTTTTTCAAACACTTTCGCAATACTCGGGACTAATGATATGCCACGGTAAGAGTTAGTGTCTGTGCGTGATTTATTTCCACCTGATGATGCTCCTTTTCAATTCACAAGACGCATAACCACATTGTAAACACATGTCAAACAAATGGTGCAAATGCCTCAAGAGTAATCTACCTCCATACTTGAGATGTTCAAATGCAATCTTATCATGACCGCAAGCCTTATTGTTTTTCAAGTGTTCACAGATATTTATAACATCCAAGTAGCCAAATCCAGAAAGGTCATCACCTTTGCATTGTTTGTGATGATCACGGATCGCCTTAGCACTGTCAAATAAATGATTTTCACGGTTATGCTCCAAATAAACGGATTTTGAAAATACTGTCTCAAAATGCTCCTGCCATACATTCAAAATTTCACTACCTTAATCTGTAACAAGAGTACCCTTTTTTCAAGGCTTTGCACATAGATGATTTTTGTTTGCGTTTATTCAAAATGGTTTACACGGACTTTAAATCGATATCAATATCATTTTCAATTTGTTTCACAATAGAACTTTCGTATTCATCACATGCAGCTCGGAGAGCTTCACGAAATTCACTTTTGGGCTTTTTGCACTTATAAAATAGCTCGCATTTCATATCGTGACACTTACAGTTACTAATCCAATCCACCCGGTAAGATCGCATGACGTCACGGAGTCTATCATTGATTGTAAGTTATAATATGTTTAGTAATACATGTACCTCTATCCAACAAGCGTAATCAATAAATGGGTCAGTCTCCGACCACTTTCACAATTGTGAGGGTAAAGACTGCAAATGTATCCCTTTAATATAATGGAAAAACTACACAAACTTCCGTTACAGTATAAATAGATATGTCGGCTGTTCATGTTAAAATTGTTTTTATTTCATATTATCACAATGTATCACCCTTATACGTTTTTGTTGCCCATGATATGTGTACACGTTTTGTTTTATATACGTATAGTATTACATTCATGGATATATCATTTCTTATTTATGCTATTTGTGTATGTTGTTGTCCAACGCATATTGTACTAGTGTTGTGAGGTTTTCTTTGTCTTCGTCTTGTGTCGGCAGTTTCTCTGGGTTGTCCGTTTTAGATTACCTTTTCGGTATTCTCTGACGTTTATCTATATCAGTTATGATGAGGTCTGACAACCTTAGTAATATCTAAATGATATATCTGTTCTGTGGACTATGACGATATCCACTGACTATGTAATAGGTTAATTCATACAATATTTCTGTATTTCAGCTGATGACAGAATTATTACTAGAGTAAGCTTGTCACTCTCTATTCCCGTATCTAACAACTGGAAATATGACTCCACAGCCATATACATCTTCGGTTTCCTCTAACGTTAAGTTTGTCCATTTTGATACTTCTGTACACTGTATTTGTCTTTCAATTGTCTAGGGTACCAGTTATTTCTATCATTGATTGTCAGTTATAATATTTTTAGCAGCACGTACCGAAGACATGCATTGTTATACCTCTATCCAGCCAGCGTAATCAATAAATGCGTTTTTTAATATCACCGGGTTTGTAACACGACGGATTCTGCTAGTGGAGCAGGAATTGGTTACCTTTCCGGAGCACCTGAGTTCACCCCCGGTTTTTAGGGGGGTCGTATTACTCGATTTCTAATTCCATGTGTATGTGTTGTAGATCGTTGTTTGTCCTCTTGTCCTTTTTCTTTTGGCCATTGTGTTATTTTTCCTTCTTCGATCTTACGAATTATAATTACCCCATTGTTATCTTCAAACTCATTTTACAGAGATGCACTATTTACATGAAGGGTTATGCTAGTGCTTGTGCCCAGTACAGTTAACGTTCTCCAGAGAGTTGAACTGTTATCACTAAAGCTAATCAAGCAAGGCTATGTTGTTCCTAAAGTAAAATATCTAAAATGTTGTATTTTATATCAACGGAAACTCCCTTTTGTAATTACTGGTTCACTTGGGCGTGGTGAAGAGTTAGTTAGTTTGGGAATTTCAGTCAATATGCATTTTCAAATAACAAGGGAAATTTCCCTAAAAATCACTTCCTCTTTCCACGCATTGTTGACCTATTTAAAACGTCCAGACAGGTATACGTGAATTATTTGTATGCATTCAAATTGCAATTTAAATGCTTAGGAATAAAAATATCTTTTTTCATAACGGATATATTGTGGTTTGAATAATTGTCATCACTAGGTATAGCTGAAATATTATTGAAAGTGGAGTTAAACACCAAAATCCTTTCATCACTAGGTTGGCACGCAGTTATTGCCTCCTCTTCAATCAGCTTGGTTCTGTGGTACTAACAGTGCAATATGGTCAATGTCAATCCTGCGGCTGACTAAAATAGCTATTTGAATAATTGTGCTCCCTCATAATGTTTCCTTCTAGTCTGATATTTTTATTGCCAGCATGTATAGCTTTGTTTTAAATTATATTGATTCATTATTGAAAATCGACGGTATCACAACCTACTTCGACCTTTGAACCTTGACAAGTGTTTTCCCTACCATATGTTGTTGTGGCTTTTATTTTAATAAAAGTGGTGAAGAGTTATTCTAGGGTTTGTGCCCAGTGCAGTGACTGTCTTCATAGAGATAACTGTTAACATGAGCAGTTAATCTAGGGCTTGTGCCCAACACAGTGCCTTTCTTTACAAAGTTGAACTGTTAACACTAAACTACTCAAATAAGGCTATGTTGCTCCTACGATGAAATCATTCAACGGACATCATCGCGAACTGGTCGACCGTTGCGAAAAATGTATTTCTCAAATGGCAGTCCCTTTTTACGTAGATTTGTTTCTTTCCTCTATGACTGACAACACTTTGACTGGACTTAGCTATATATAATAGCACAGCGGGTGTCTTGTAAGAAACAGGATCTGTTTGCCTTTCTCGAGCATCTAGATTTACCTTTTGTACTTCTTTGTTTCTCTTTATTCTTTGTATTGTGTCTATTCTTGAATTCGCTTTCACTAACGTTTATTTAATATAAAAAAACAAGTGTGGACACAGAAATGTGCTGTCCAAAAGGCAAGTGTGGATGTCAATATATCATATTATTAACTTTAAAAAAAAAATCATGTACACAGGGGTCCGGGATTTTGTTAATCAAAAACTAATCCGGTCCTGTGTTTTTATTTCAAATTTTCATCATAGATTAATAATAAATTAATAAATAATAAATTCAGATTTTCTATTTAGAATAAATCTCATTTACAAAACCACTGATTTTGTTAAATTATTAACGCTGATTTCAGCTTTAGTCGCAATTATGATTTTTCTCTTTAAACTGTCGAAACATAACATTTATGTTACTGTAAAATTCACAAATAAAATTACCCCCACCCCCCTTTTTTTTTCCTTTTTTCTTATTTAAATCAATGATCAACAATATTCCAGATTCAAATAAATGAATAAATATAACATAGATTTCTTTTTACCATGCGGAGTCGGTGTGTTTTAAATCAGTCATCCAATCAGGACGCTCATTATTCTTGTCCAAGATAAAAATACATCGCTAAAATTACCTGTGGGTGTTTCCCACTTCAACTTGTAAATTTACATAGAAATCGGAGATATTTCGTCATACAACTTCACACATGGTTTTTTTCTATCATATTTCTTGAAGAAAAACATAGCATTTTATTGCATTTATCAATATTTTATGAGTATCAAACAGTTTTTTCAACACCCTATCTGTTTCTCGATACAGCTGCCCGATTACAGTGACCCACTTTAGGATGTTCTACCCGTTTTTTCTTAAAAATGTTGTTTAATAACTCTTATTCTGAATTTGTCTAGTGGACAAGGAACTGCTTACCCTTTCGGAGCTCCATAGTTTACTTTCAGTTTATGCTTTTCTTTGCAGTTTGTTATAGATCATTGTTTGTCTTTTTGTCCATTTAAGGGGCATTGTATTGCATGCTCTTCTTCAAGTTACAGCTTCTGATTGCCGCTTTGGTAACTACAATTTTTTCTTGTCAATATATCGAAAAATTGAAAACAGTGTGAAAGAAGCTTTCTTTTGTAATTGCTTATTCTAAAAATAGAAAAAGTGTTACATACAAATTAATTTCAATACATACAATACACAAAGTAATATATATATATATAAATGATATTTTCCTTTCATACAAGCAATGTAAAATACAAGAACAAAGACAATAATATATGTATCCAAAGATAATCAGCCATTCATTGCCCCATTAACATTAAGCCATGTTTTATTAATTTGCTCTGTCTGTTTTGGGAACATGTAAAAAGTGGAATTTTTCTCTATTTTGATATAATATTTTAGGTATTGAAGATCTCCGTGTAAGTGTTTAAATTCCCCCTTATATCTGCACCTATATATATATAGCATTTTAAAATTAACAAGTTGTTATTTACTGTATATTGATTCTCAGTGTAACTCTCAGATATTCCAAGAGCTATCTCCCTTGCAGTTAATGGCAGAACAATACCACACATCATTAACAAGTTTTCAACAGCAAACCAAAATTGCTTAACTAAGCTACAATTCCAAAATAAATATAGCAAGTTTTCCTTAGTTTCCATACAAAAAGTACATAATTCTGTTTCTTTAAGACAACTGAACGGTTGCTTTACCGTATTTTCAATAGCAAAACAAAACAATAACAAGACAAGGACAGTTTGAGTGTCTATTGGAGACAACTGAACAGTTGCTTTTCCGTATTTGCAATAGCAAAACAAAACAATAACAAAACAAGAACAGTTTGAGAGTCATATTGAGGTCAACTGAACGGTTGCTTTACCGTATTTTCAATACCAAAACAAAACAACAATAACAAGACAAAAACAGTTTGAGATTCATATTGAGGTCAACTGAACGATTGCTTTATCGTATTTTCAATAGCAAATCAAACAACAATAACAAGACAAGAACAGTTTGAATGTCATATTGGAGAAAACTGAACGCTTGCTTTACCGTATATTCAATACCAAAACAAGACAATAACAAGTCAAGGACAGTTTGAGTGTCATATTGGAGACAAGTGAACAGTTGCTTTACCGTATTTTCAATAGCAAAACAAACAACAATAACAAGACAAGAACAGTTTGAGTGTCATATTGAGGACAACTGAACGATTGCTTTACCGTATTTTCAACAGTAAAACAAACAACAATAACAAGACAAGGACAGTTTGAGTGTCATATAGGAGACAACTGAACGGTTGCTTTATTGAATTTTCAATAGCAAAGCAAAACAATAGCTAGGAAGAACTGTTTTAGATATCTAAAATGTATGTCTCCTCTTAATGCGGCCATCTGTACAACAATAAGTTGCACATTATGAGTTGAATGATACTATGTAAAATAACAATTATTTGACCTTGAGGACAAAGGTCAAGGTTCCACGAAGGTCATTGCGGTACGCAACACACCGCCTTATGGTCATGCACCTACATACCAAATATAATTAACCTATCTGGAAAGACAAAAAAGTTATGGTCCGGACTTCGCTAAAAAGAAGCAGAAGAAGCGGAAGCAGAAGAAGTGGAAGCAGAAGAAGAAGAAGCGGAAGCGGAAGGAAAAATCAAACTAAAACAATATGTCTCCCTTCGTTCGAAGGGGAGACATAACAAGACAAGGACAATTTGAGTGTCACATTGAAGACAATTGAAAGGTTGCTTTACCACAGAAACATGGTTGATTTTTGTCATTGGTAAGTTTCGCTACTATTATGTAAATTCCCTGAAATAGAAGAAAATTCTATTGAAATAAATTATTACAAAATAGTGTGAAGGTTTAAGGTGTAGAATATCATATATGTCACATATGTCTTCTCTGGAAGTGTGTGCATGAAGTATGACATTTCAAATGTATACAACCGCATCGGTGGTGTAATAGTTAGCGTACTCGCCTCGAGTGTGGTAGATCCCGGGTTCGAGCCCCGATCGGGTCAAACCAAACCCTAAAATTGGTATATGTTGCTTCTCCGCTAAGCATGCATCACTAAGGAGAAAGAGCAGAGAGTGGTTTGATCGGAATCAGGAAAATGTGTCCAAGTAGGGCGACATGTCTATCCGCGGACAGTTGTTTCAGTGAGCTAGCACTATAAAAATTCAACTAAACGTGTTGGTATAGTACAAAGCGGATCTCATCAACATCTCATTGATAATTAATCTGTTCTAGCCATCATATAGCTGAAAAATTGCTAAGTTGGCATTAAGCAACAATCACTCATTGTTGAGTTGGCGTTAAACAACAATCACTCACTATTGTTTCTTCCGAAGGGAAACAATGTCGGTATTGGATTGATTACGAAGACACGTATAGCCACGTACGAGATGATACAGAAGTTACAAATATTACTTTCGGGTCTTTGATTATGTCAAAAGTTAAATAAAAAACAACATAGTTTAACCAAAGCAAAATGTGATAGTATATTTGTAACTGGTTTATAATCCCCTACCGAAATATATCTGTCGCACTTACTGTTGGGGGCGTCGTGGCCGTGATAGTTATGTAGTTGGATTTACAAATACCTATGCAATCAGTGTCTATCACCACTGATATTGTGAATTCGAATTTCGATCAGGGCGAGGAGTACAGCATTATGTGATCAAGTTTGTGACTTGCGACATGACATAGCTAAAATATTGTTGAAAGTGGGGTTAAACACCATCAAACAAACAAACAAGCAAACTTACTGTTGGGAGTCTGGTCAAATCACTGACTGTTAGTGTGCCCTTTAGTTCGGCTGAAATTGTGTAGTTAGAATATTTTATTAAATAAAATTAAATTAAAATAAGAACATACTTTTGTTAGGTTTAATCATGTGTTAATCCTGGTTTCTGATTTGTCATTGTTTAATTATAATCTACAAAAGGTCAAGATTGCATACCATATTGACTTCATAGCATGTTTGATACAAGTAATAAAAACGTAGATATCAAATTTAGTGCGCACGAAGCGTTTCTGGAATAACCTTCATCAGGTACGCTCAAAATCGAAAGATTGGAAAACTAAATAATTTTGTTTTGGGAGCAACATGTTGGATACAAGAGATCTTTTCCATGGCGTTATAATACGGAATCTAAATTAAACAAAAAACACCCAGACATTCAAAAATTAAATAATATCTTAGTATACAATATAAAATGACGTACCTCCCGGGGCACATTGTCATGACTATGAGCTAACAATTACAATTGTTTTACCTTAATATCTAAAGGTGTGCGCTTTCCGAGAAATCTTCAAGTATTTGTTGTCCATGTTGTTTATTCGAAACACAAACGTTTGTCCAAATGGTGCTTAGACATGTTTCACTGTTGTTCTACTTTAGACTTGGTCTTAGATCTTTTGCATGGCGATACGACATCCCATTTGGGTCATGCGAGTATACACATTTGGAATCGATACATCAGCGACGAGCTTTCCAAATCTGAGACACATCTGCAATCGACCAATCAGCCACGAGCCTTCCAAATCTTGAAATGCTAAAACCGCGCACATCATGTGAGCTGTTGTCCAATTGATCAATATATATTTACTATCTTTGTATTATTGGACAATCGAAGATGAGTAAAGGCCATGACCCCACATGAAATGTTTGTAGATGTTAGTGTATTGTTACATGAAAATTAACCGCCTGGATATAACTGGAATATTATTGAAAATGGCGTTAAGCACCATAAACCAACCAACTTCACATTGATCGAATTATAATTAGATCGGTGTCACTGTATAAATATCACAGTCCTCTGTTCAACATGTTACTGGCCAATGCCTAATTATGACAACGTTTTTTTTTCAAATTTCAATCTTAATGGTCGTTGAAATAAATGTATAAGATGGTGGAGGCAGTCGGTCTCCTATAATAAAACTAATATTATACATATGACAACTTCTGTTAACCCCATCATTTTTTTATTGAAGTGTCTGTACCAAGCCAGGGAAGTTAGGGGTATCCGTTTTGTCTCTTTCTACGATTTTTCAATTGGATTTTGAAACAGTTCCGACAGGGGGGTATTTCCCTCTTTTTCATTTATTATAATGTACTCATTAATAAATTAATTGCATAGTAGTAATCTCCATTCGCTTGGAATTTTAACAGACGATGGCAATCTGTTTTCACCTTATTTAATTAATCTTACCGTTAGCTTTGATTGGACACACTAGGTTGGGTATAACCCTCTTTATGTCGTCACATGACCATGGCTGATCCAATGAAAATATAGGAGTGTCTGGTAATTGAGGGAGAAATACGTCAAGATGTGCGTTACCTTTGTCAAACTCATTAGCTGAATATACAAAAGAAACATAGAACCTATTTCTTTGTAATGAAATAAAGAGTACATATAAAAACATTTTCGGTGTTGTTTTTTTTCACATTTCATATATAGCTTTAACTGTGGTGTATTCATAATTTCAACGTCTCAATAGTGGAAGGCACTATCAAATGCCACCTATTATAATTATCTTAAAAATTAAATGTGAAAATTGACCAACAATAAATGCCCAGTAAATAGCATGCAATGTCTTAGTCTTTAATCAATCGTTATAAAAAAAAGTGTCGTTTTCAAAAGAAATATTTAAATATTAAGTTTGTTTAGAGTACATATTACGAATATTCAAATGTTCTGGGGGCCGTCGTGATCGTATGGTAGTTGGATTTATAACTACCTATGCAAACAGTGACTATCACCAATAACGCTGTGAGTTCGAATCCCGTGTACGCGATACACCATTACGTGATAAAGTTTGTCAGTGACTTTCGGGAGGTCGGTAGTTTTCTCCGAGTACTCCGGTTTCATCCACCAATAAAACTGACCGTCACTATATAACAGAAATATTGTTGAAAATGGCGTTAATCGCCATACCCCCTCAAATGTTCTGTTCTCTTCATATCTTTAGTTGATTATTGACAGTTGTAACCACTTTATTCTTACAATTTAAGTTACGGGTTGTTGTTTTGTTTTGTTTTTTTTTTGGGGGGGGGGGGGTTTACTCAGCTTAAAACTGTGTAATAAATAAAATAATAGCCACACATGACATTAAAACATATTTATTTTACACTTTTAATATAAAAATTCTTGCTTTATGTTACCATTAATAAAGTGTGTTTTATTCGAACTGTTTTCTAAAAAAAAATGAAAAAGAAGCAATTATACTCACGTGTAACAAAGTCCCAATAAAAAGTGACGACACCTTGTGTATTAAGAGTAAGCGACGACCACTGGACAGAAAACTTAGTTTTAGTGTCACCTGACAAATAAAGAATGCTATTTTAGAGAACATAATACTATATATAGACATGAATTATTAAAAAATCAAACACACCTTTGTTACTTTTATTTTATTATTTTGGGGTTAACGAGTAATTGTTGTTTAACTCATAAGTAAATTTGATGTCATGATAATGATGTCCGCTTGTCCTAGACCAACACGCATTCGTTTGATTATTTTAAACAACTATCAATGGGTAGAAATGTATCTCCACTAAGACACATTATCATGATTCCGAGCCAACCAATCTTTTCTCCTTGATGCTGCGTGCCTAGCGGATAAGCAACAAATACCAGTTTTATAGTCTTTGGTTTGACCCGATCGGGATTCGAACCCACGATCTACTACACACGAGGCGAGCACGCTAACCCTTATACACAGTCGATGTGGTTTGATTATTTTTTATCTATTATTTTAGACTTGTTTTACCCACATTATTATTTATTTGACCTATTCGGTGGTCTAACGATCAGAGTGTGGTCCATCACCATTCGGGTTAAACCGAATACTGTAACAGATCGGTAGTGTATAGCTTATATTTCGAACCATTTTTTCAGATTGATTGTTGATTGAGTAAGTGAGTGATTGCTGTTTAGCGCCAACGCAGCAATTTTTCAGCTATATCATGGCGAGAACAAGTTAATCTTCAATGGGATGATGATGATGTCTGCTTTATACCAGACCAACAAGCTTAGTTGGATTTGTATAGTGCTAGCTCACTAAAACGACCGTTTGCGGATAGACTTGTCGATTCAGAACCAACCAATCTTTCATTGTTCTCCTAAAATATAGTACACATTGAGTGTCCAATCAAAATACAGCATTTACCAAATATATCTAGTTATATTGGGTTAAACCAAATGGTCACAATATTTATTTACCATATCTGTCTTCATAAATAAAAAAAATGTTTTAATGCTGACACTTTTGCAGAATAATAAAAAAAAAAGCAAACAAACAAACAAAAAAGCATGCAAATATTCTGTCATATGACACATTTAACAAATAATTAGTCATCCAGGTTTGGGTTTTTTTTAATTTACATAATCAAATTAATCTAACCTTTATTTATAGTCAAAATGACACGTTTTACAAATAGTGCCTATCACCACTAAAGTTGTGGATTTGAATCTCGCACATGGCGAGGTGTACTCGATACAACATTATGTGATAAAGTTTGTCAGTGACTTGTGGCAGGTCGATGGTTTTCTCTGGGTACTTAGGTTTCCTCCACCAATAAAACTGACCGCCACGATATAACTGAAATATTGTTGAAAGTGGCGTTAAACACCATAAGATATTAACTACTTGACAATTGTTTTCATCCTGTGTGAACCTTACCAGTTAGTTTTTGTATACTTCATTCAGCTATAATTGTTGTATAATGATAAAATATAATTTATCTTAATAAATAAATATTTTTTTGGAAAACAAACATATAAATTATATTAAAATTCATTTAAAGAGGGATAACTCTAGTGGGCATACTATTGTAATGCCAAAGGACGACCCCACCTGAGGCGCTTTTATATACACAAAATTGTTGACACACATCAGTCAATTCAAATAAACAGGCAATTTATTTCAGGTTTACGAACAAGCTTGATTGAGAGTTGAATTTTCAATCGTTCTAAGTCATCCTTTAAAGTTTTCCAATGTGTTTTAAACAACAATCTTGTGTATCAAAGGAATTTTCAGTTACCATGGTTACTTCATTTTAAGAGAAACATTGTTATAGTTTCAGTTTGACAATAATTACGTTTTCAGTCGTGATTGAAAAGCAAATATAACCTATCTTCAAATTTACGTAATACATTTGTACATATTGCCGCCCCTGAGCCGCCGTACTATATATATATATGTGTACACAATGTGGCCCCTGAGCCGCCAATAGCTTCCCATCCCATTCCCTACGATTTTGCGGATGCAATCTTCAATTGTTTAGATGTATAAAGTCAATCATATCGTTGTGCATGTCGAAGCTAATAAACACATTTCACACTATTAAATTACAACATGGCACTGACACAGGAATGTCACCAGGAAGTTATTTTTATTTTTGTTAAATATATCTAATAATAAATCATACCACAGTTGGTAACATTTCCTCGTGTCTCATACAACTTCCTACTTAACGTTTTGTCCAACTCTTTTGTCCTCATTTCAAATTCTCGGACTTCAATCTTTTCTGTTTTTTCCATCTTAAAAAGTTTGTAATTTCCAGTCGCTGTAGTCATGACAACACATGCCAGAAGGATTATTATATTTTCCATCTAAAATTAAACAATTTGCTATGAAAAGAAAGTTTAAACAGAGATGGTGATCAATTCCATCGATATCAACAAAACGAACATTCCTCGTTCACCATAGCTGAACTCACTGAACACAACAACAAACAGACCACAACATACCACGTTGAAAACCCAGGTCCTGAATTGGGACAGGCACAATATGTGGTGGGGTTAAACCGGTAAATGTGGCCCCAATCCTCCCCTCTTGACAACTGGATCTCCAACGTGAATACATACATAAACAACAGATAAAAACACCTACACAGATTCGCTTATCTTTAATAACAAACATTGTACTATATCAATTTCCCAGTTGATAATAATCTTCCTTTATAAGGAAATATCAAGTGGCGTTACAGACCATCAACCAAACCTATAAGGAAATATCACATCTTTTATTGCTTATGTTCTGAGTATGTGTATACCTTTTGTTTTATTCACGAATATAATTACATTCATTATACAAGGGGGGAATGATTTGATTTTTGGTGTTTTAACGTCACTTTCAGCAATATGTCAGCTATGTCATGGCGACCAGTTTTCGTGATGGAAGAAGCCGGAGTACCCGGAGAGAACCACCGACTATGGACAACAACTGGTAAAATTGATCACTTACGGCTGCGAGTCGAGTGCACCCTTTTTGGTAATTTACAAAACTGGGTGCGAACCCACGCCGTATTGATGATAGGCTTGTATGAGTTGTTTGGTAATCCAACTACCTAACTCATTGAGCCACCCGGGCCCCAGGTGGGGGGGGGGGGGATGAAACAACCAGAATTATTACTTCACAGTGTTAGTCCTATGTGGAGTAAGTTATTTTTTGTGAATTATTGTGGATATTGGAATTACCGGAGCGTTTTGATGATGTTAGAATTATCCGAACGTTTGTTTTCAGAATGTTGTGTCTTTTTTTGCTTATACGTTGTACTCACAGATATCTTCAGACTTCGGTATTCTGTATTTTATTTTCATCTGTGTAGGACAGAATTTATACTTTCATCGTTTACTGTGGGTTGAGGAGTGGTCGTCTTTGTTCTATTTTTAGATAACACGCATTTTCAGACGAATACATGTCGTTTAGTACCGCTATAAAATGTAATAAATAAATACGTTTTTTATATAAAATATCTAAAATGTTATATATTGTATCTACGACACCTACCTTTTCTTTTTTTCACTAGTGTGCTGGGGTGCGGCGAAGAGTCAGCTGGTTATCAACGTGATGAGGAAATTCATAAACAGAAATACTTCCTCTTTGTAGGATTCATTGAACAATTTAAAAGATCTTATGATATGGTAATTCTATTTATGCATTTAAACTGAATTTTAATACTTCCTCACAACTTTTATCACAACAGTAATATTGTATTATGAATATTATCATCGCAAGGCATAGATACACGCCAATGGTCTCCTATTCGTTGCGTTCTATTTTGACGCTTACACTCCAAAGGTGTAGCATCCAATGAGGCAACCGAGGCAATAAAAACCGAGACATTTGTCTCGGTAGAAAAAATATATTAAAAAATAATGGATAAACTCAACACTATAGGATTAAGCGCATTTTTTCCGGAATTTATATGTGTATAAGCTGGACCAATTCACTCTCAAACAAATAAAAGTCCGATAAGTTTGTAAGTGACTTGGTCCAGGTTATACATCAATAAACTCCGGGAAAATGCGTTTAATCCTTATAATTCTGTAACTAAGTATATTTGTTTTCATTTGTTTTGAAAATTTACCTTTGGGAATCCCCAGTACGCACACATACATTCCATTGATGTTTGTCGGCCATGAATAACAAAATGCACTAACCTTGTTTTCCTACATTGATAACTAGACGGTGATGTAATTAAGTTACTGATATTTTCCAATTTGATGGCATTTTGCTAACAAAATCGCAAAATAAATCAGTAACCAACTTGTGTCAATCAACGTCCCTTGTAAACAACGTCACAGGATGACGATATATTATGGGCGGAGCCCTTTTAACGGTAGGCTATGCGATTTTTGGTAATAAGTCATACTCCTACGAAATGTATTCATAGCCAAATATATGTTCACCGGAAGCATGAAATTATAGAACAAAGTGGTATTTAAAAACAAAATAAAAATTATTTCAATAAAAATTCGCAAATCTGTAGCCATTTCAATTCTTCTCAATTGAAATAAACTTAAAAGAAAATTATGTCAATTGAAATAAACTTAAAAGAAAATTATAATATCAAAAACGGGTGCTACCATGGCTACGAGAAATGATCGTTTACAGTGTACATGGATGACGTCATTTTCTAGTGTGCACATATGTATTGCATTTCGTCTGCTTCGGAGAGGAAACATGAAATTGCATGCACTTCTTGGTCATCCTGTCTCTGAAAACTTTGTGAGCTGGTGTCAAACATTGAAGAACAGCTCTGCATCGCTTTTATGTATACAGGAAACCTATCGATCATCTCCACGATCTCGCAATTTGAAAGTGATTAAAAAATGTGTACATTCATTTGATTTGAAGTGCATTTGTGTATGATGTCTGGACAACTGATCTCGGATTTTGTCAGGTAAGCCTTTTAGCACATTTTCCATGGCAAGGTTAAAAACATTGCAATTTCGTCTGACCCTAACTCCCTTTTTCACTGCCACGCATGCATTTTTTTTCTCTCTTTCACCATTTTTTCTCATGATCTGTGATTGGGGTAGTCTGAGTTTCCTCTGCCGTCGTATTTTTGTTATTCTCGTGACCCTCCATTTATGTCTCTTACATTATGTATTTCTTTAGAACTGCCTGTACCAAGTTTTCACAGTTTTCCGGTTGTTGACTGATTTCGTCTCTTTTTATAATTATGAGTTTTGACTTTCCCTTTGTAAGATTGTTCGGAGTTCGGTAATTTTGTTATTACCCTTAATTATTGATTCACCGTGATTTGTGAAATTCTCAAAATGTCAAATTTTAATTTCTAATCTTCAATCTTTGTCGTAATTTCCGTGAATCGTGATTTGAATTTTTTTAAATTTTCTGAGATTCGTAATCAGAAACCACCACCTTTTTTCTTAAAGAAAGTTTTCGTCTATGGAAAGGTGTTCAAAATGCCTCCCTCTTAATTGTCATTATAATCAAATAGGCTTCGCCCTTCAATAAGTTGTACCTGTCTCATATTACAAAAGTCAAAGTCGATAGATGGTTGTCTTAAGTATTTTTTTCGGAATTTTTTATATGTCAACAATACAATTTTTGTTTTCATTGGCATTTATTTTCTTATTTCATATCTAACAATAATTGTCGATTATTAACAATACACATTTTTCTTTTATCTTTTTTTATTATCGGGAATCCAAGCCGCCATTTTGTTTACATTACGAGAAAAAGTAGTCCGGTGAACATCGTCTCTCGAAAAATAAACTGACAAAAACCCCGCCTCCATAAGCGCTTATACCCAATCAGAGTATAGAATTTCTAATTATGTAAATCATATAAGAATTATCTTACGATATAACTAATTCGTAACCGTTAACCGACCATTGGAACAGTGACACCAGCAGAAATCGCGAGAGTCTTTGACTGGTACAGTGACGACCTACTCCAAAATTACAACTTTTCACCAGGAAATCTATCGACCGGAGTAGGTTCTGTCAAGATCTTAAAGACAAGCCATGCATCCTCCCTATCCGATGTTTTCATTTTGGCCGACCCGGATTATTATCCAAATATTCGCGAAATCTTCCACATTCTACTAACCATGCCAATAGAATCCGTACCATGTGAACGACCTTTTTCTGCTTTGAGGCGTCTAAAGCAACGGAACAGAACAACTATGGTCGAGGACAGACTAAACGGACTAGCATTATTGCACATTTACCGAGAACTAAATGTTGGCAGTGTCAAAATACTAGAAAAATTCGATACTGGTAATAGGGGAATTGGCGCTCTGTGCTTGTACATTACTTTGCCTACATTAATAGTATTATGTACAAACATAAACATTTCAAACATGGTTTTAAAGTTGGATTAGTGTATTTGTTAGATCTTTGCTCGTTAGTGTGACATTTGAAGAGTAATATTTTTGAGTATGTGAAGACAAAGCAAGTAAAGGTTTTGCTTTAAAGTTTGTTTTCTTTTTCCATGAACAGGTTTTGAGATAATGAATACTCGTCTGTACATCCGTCGTAGTTTCTATTCATTCTGTCGTTAATGTAACCGGCTCTCTCTATCAACTATCAGTCTGTCTAAATAAGGGTTATGTTTTTGGTCATATATCTTATAAATATGATTGAAGATCCCCTGCTGTGTCAATCAATTCTTAAATCATGTAGAAGTGTAAGGAACGTACTGAACATTTTACGAGGATGAACGCATAGCTTCATGTATTCCAATGTCAATGATTTATAAAACCTACTTGTAGCTAATTTGCCATGTTGGGTAATAGTTAATTTGCCATGTTAGGGTAATAGTTAATTTGCCATGTTAGGGTAATAGTTAATATCAAAACGTCAAAATTTTAAGAAAAACAAGTGGATAGCTTCTGGGGCACTGCACACCCCCCCCCCCCCTCCCCCTCTCCCCAGACCATTTGCCTCAGTAAAATTCTAACCCAAGCTCCGCCCATGGCTGCCAAGTCAATCAATGAACATAAGTCTTGTGACTGCCTAAAACACTTATATGGAGAATAATATTCCTGTGACTATTGCCTTCTTCTATTCTGTTATTTTTCTTACATTTATAGTTAAACATGATTAAAAATAGTTTTCATTAAAAATAAACCTTTTGACTTTTGACTCTTATCCATGCTAGGGGCCGTCGTGGTCGTGATCGTATGTTAGTTTAATTCATAACTACTTATGCAATCAGTGCCTATGAGTATAACCACTGATGTTGTGAATTCGAATCTCGATGTAATAAAGTCTATCGGTGACGTGCGCTAGGCCGGTGGTGTTCTCCGGGTACTCCGGTTTCCTCCACCAATAAAACTGACCGCCATGATATAACTGAAATATTGTTGTCAGTGGCGTTAAGCACCAAAATCAACCAACCAACCATCCTTACTACGCTACCAGCTTCAGTTTAATAAAAGTGGATGAAAAGTTGAATGACTAATATTCAGTTTGATAACATTTCATGATAGAATCTAATGTTGGCAATAAGCATAAAGTTAATAGCATTTTATTGTAACAAATATTTGTTAAATCTAATTTCCTTTAATTTCACGTTCCGCTATATAGATGATGTCCTTTCACTACATAATACTAGGTTTGGTGATTGTGTTGGTCGCATCTATCCCATTGAGATTGAAATAAAGGATACCACAGATACAGATATGTCTGCTTCATACCTAGACCTACACCTCGAAATCGAGAGTGAGGATCGGTTAAGAACTAATCTTTACGACAAAAGAGATGATTTCAATTTTCCCATTGTGAACTTTCTATATGTGTAGCAACATTCCAGCAGCACCTGCATATGGAGTATATATCTCTCAGATACTACGTTATTTCAGAGCTTGTGGTTCCTATCAGGATTTCCTTGATAGAGGGTTGCTGCTAACAAGGAAGCTACTGAACCAAGGATTCATTTTGGTAAAGTTGAAGTAATCACTTCGAAAATTTTATGATCGCCACCATGACTTGGTTGACTGCTATGGAATATCTATGTCACAAATGACCACGGATATGTTCCACTTGTCGCAAACACTTCCCGGCCCTTTCCTCAATCACGACTTATTACCGGGTTTGTAACTAGATTAAAGCGAGGGGTGCCACTAGTGGAGCAGGAACTGCTTACCCTTACGGAGCAACTGATTTCACCCCCGGTTTTCAGTGGGGTTCATGTTACTCGATCTTTTGTTTTATATGTATGTTTTGTTGATCGTTGTTTGTCCTTTTGTACTTTTTCTTTTGGCCATTGTGTTGTTGGTTCTTCTTCGATATATGGATTCTGATTGCCCCTTTGGTATCTTCAAACAAATAAATAAATGCGGAGCTTCAGTTTACATTGTCAAAAGAAATTTCATCTGCGTCTCGATCTGCGAGACGGACGTGAAAAAACAATCGTTTAACAAGACATTTTTTAATCAAATATTCGGTTCGCCTTTACATGCAGTTGTTTGTAAGGGTAATAACAAAAGGACCCATGTCTTATTTACGTTATTTCCGTTTGTTTGTAGGAGAACCCATTTCTTATAATTTACGTTATTTCTGTTTGTTTGTAGGAGGACCCATGTCTTATTTACGTTATTTTTGTTTGTTTGTAGGAGGACCCATGTCTTATTTACGTTATTTCTGTTTGCTTGCGTATAGTGGTGTCCAGCACATATTGTGTTGTGTTTTTCTTCCTCTTTTTTGATTACCCCATCAGTTTATTTAACATGTTAATGGATTCAAGAAGCAAAGAAAATTTGGAAGACAGGCAACAAAATGACTAAAAACAAATAGGACAAAAAATGATCTACAAAACACTACACAGTAGATTAAAGATTGAGTAATGCGAACCCTACTAAAGAGCGGGGGGTGAACTCTGGTGCTCAGGAAGGGTAAACAGTTCCTGCTCCACTAGTGGCATCCATCGTGCTACTCTTGTTACAAACACGGTGATAAGTCATGAATGAAGGACGGACAGGTTGTGATTATGACAAATGGAACATATCCGTGGTCATCTGTGACACATATAATCCGTAATAGTTAAATCCAGTCATTCGCTCCGTGCAAGTGGAACACTCATGATGAGTTACACTTAGTTAGAATGAGAGAATGGTTACCGGTCAAAGTGTGTGGCCCCCATCTACTTTCACTTCTGTTTCTAAACATTTGTCTTCCTGTGGTGGCCATCTTGAATTTCCGGGTATTGAATTATATGGGTATGTATTATTTAGTGTTCATTTGCTTTTGATGATTTTGTAATGCATTCTTTTAGAAAACCATTTTCCGAGACATGCTTAACGTTATTATATATGACATAGAATGGGTCAAGATGGGGAATACACCAAATTAACATTTTTTGGCGAAATGTTCATCTTTATCAGTTATTAATGGGCCATGCAAATATTGCTATTTTCAAAAAGGGGTCTAAAAGGGGCTCAAATTCCGAATATAAAATTTATATTTTTCATTCAATTTTGATGTGTTTTTTTTTTCCTGTTGAATGGATTGTTTTGAGAGCTTTCGATAGTATGTCAACGGAATTCTCTGTTTTTTTATGATTTACAAAATTTGAAGAACAAAATGTATTTCCATCAAGTTTTAATGCAGTTTTTGCAAGTGTATATCTTAATGTGTATATCTTAAATAGTAAAAAAATACTATTTAATTTTGACAAGGGGTTTAAAGAGGGCTCACATTCCGAATTTTGAGTGCTTTCAGCAATATTTCGTCCGATTTTCTCTATCAACTCTCATTTTTTTTTTGCAGTTCTACTGTAGTGTGGTAAAAACCTAGATATCTTATCAGTTTGAACTACACGTTTCTTAGTGAAATGATAGGAAAGCCAAATAATTTAAAGGTCTTGAGAGAAAGTAAATCAAAAGAGCCTAAGCAGGAAAGCCAAATAATTTAAAGGTCTTGAGGGAAAGTATACCAAAAGAGCCTAAACAGGAAAACCAAATAATTTAAAGGTCTTGGGGGAAAGTAAACCAAAAGAGCCTAAACAGGAAAGCCAAATCATTTAAAGGTCTTGAGGGAAAGTAAATCGAAAGAGCCTAAGCAGGAAAGCCAAATAATTTAAAGGTCTTGGGGGAAAGTAAACCAAAAGAGCCTAAACAGGAAAGCCAAATAATTTAAAGGTCTTGAGGGAAAGTAAACCAAAAGAGCCTAAACAGGAAATCCAAATAATTTAAAGGTCTTGAGGGAAAGTAAACCAAAAGAGGCTAAGCATGAAAGCCAAATAATTTAAAGGTCTTGAGGGAAAGTAAACCAAAAGAGGCTAAACAGGAAAGCCAAATAATTTAAAGGTCTTGGTGGAAAGTAAACCAAAAGAGCCTAAACAGGAAAGCCAAATAATTTAAAGGTCTTGAGGGAAGGTAAACCAAAAGAGCCTAAACAGGAAAGCCAAATAATTTAAAGGTCTTGAGGGAAAGTAAACCAAAAGAGGCTAAACAGGAAAGCCAAATAATTTAAAGGTCTTGGGGGAAAGTAAACCAAAAGAGCCTAAACAGGAAAGCCAAATAATTTAAAGGTCTTGAGGGAAGGTAAACCAAAAGAGCCTAAACAGGAAAGCCAAATAATTTAAAGGTCTTGAGAGAAAGTAAATCAAAAGAGCCTAAACAGGAAAGCCAAATAATTTAACGGTCTTGAGGGAAAGTAAACCAAAAGAGCCTAAACAGGAAAACCAAATAATTTAAAAGTCTTGAGGGAAGGTAAACCAAAAGAGGCTAAACAGGAAAGCCAAATAATTTAAAGGTCTTGAGGGAAGGTAAACCAAAAGAGCCTAAACAGGAAAGCCAAATAATTTAAAGGTCTTGAGGGAAAGTAAACCAAAAGAGGCTAAACAGGAAAGCCAAATAATTTAAAGGTCTTGAGGGAAAGTAAGCCAAAAGAGCCTAAAAAGGATAGCCTAAATCAGCTAAGGTTACCTATGCCTAAAACAAATTTACCTCAGTTGAAATAAATTGATAGAACACAAAACAAACAACAGTTCCAACATCCAGGCAAAACTGATACCATTGATCGGTAATTTGTGCCGCATTAAGACAAAACAGTTAGGACATGCCTGCATGTCTTGAACACTAAAACAAACACAGATCTACATATATGTGACAGAAGTATTTAACGTTAAAAAACACAGATATACATATATGTGACAAAAGTATTTAAAGTTAAAAAAACACAGATCTACATATATGTGACAGAAGTATTTAAAGTTAAAAAACACAGATCTACATATATGTGACAAAATTATTTAACGTTAAAAAAACACAGATCTACATATATGTGACAAAAGTATTTAAAGTTAAAAAACACAGATCTACATATATGTGACAAAGTATTTAAAGATAAAAAACACAGATCTACATATATGTGACAAAAGTATTTAAAGATAAACAAAAACAGATCTACATATATGTGACAAAAGTATTTAAAGCTAAAAAAACACAGATCTACTTATATGTGACAAAAGTATTTAAAGTTAAAAAAACACAGATCTACATATATGTGACAAAGTATTTAAAGATAAAAAAAAACACAGATCTACATATATGTGACAAAAGTATTTAAAGATAAACAAAAACAGATCTACATATATGTGACAAAAGTATTTAAAGATAAAAAACACAGATCTACATATATTTGACAAAAGTATTTAAAATTAAAAAACACAGATCTATATATATGCGACAAAAGTATATTTAAAATTAAAAAACACAGATCTATATATATGTGACAAAAGTATTTAATGTTAAAAAACACAGATCTACATATATGTGACAAAAGTATTTAAAGTTAAATAACACAGATCTACATATATGTGACAAAAGTATTTAAAGATAAAAAAAACACAGATCTACATGTATGTGACAAAAGTATTTAAAGATAAAAAACACAGATCTACATATATGTGACAAAAGTATTTAAAATTAAAAAACACAGATCTATATATATGTGACAAAAGTATTTAATGTTAAAAAAACACAGATCTACATATATGTGACAAAAGTATTTAAAGTTAAAAAAACACAGATCTACATATATGTGACAAAGTATTTAAAGATAAAAAAAACACAGATCTACATATATGTGACAAAAGTATTTAAAGATAAACAAAAACAGATCTACATATATGTGACAAAAGTATTTAAAGATAAAGAAAACACAGATCTACATATATGTGACAAAAGTATTTAAAGTTAAAAAAACACAGATCTACATATATGTGACAGAAGTATTTAAAGTTAAAAAACACAGATCTACATATATGTGACAAAATTATTTAAAGTTAAAAAAACACAGATCTACATATATGTGACAAAAGTATTTAAAGTTAAAAAAACACAGATCTACATATATGTGACAAAGTATTTAAAGATAAAAAACACAGATCTACATATATGTGACAAAAGTATTTAAAGATAAACAAAAACAGATCTACATATATGTGACAAAAGTATTTAAAGCTAAAAAAAAACACAGATCTACATATATGTGACAAAAATATTTAAAGTTAAAAAAACACAGATCTACATATATGTGACAAAGTATTTAAAGATAAAAAAAACACAGATCTACATATATGTGACAAAAGTATTTAAAGATAAACAAAAACAGATCTACATATATGTGACAAAAGTATTTAAAAATAAAAAACACAGATCTACATATATGTGACAAAAGTATTTAAAATTAAAAAACACAGATCTATATATATGTGACAAAAGTATATTTAAAATTAAAAAACACAGATCTACATATATGTGACAAAAGTATTTAAAGATAAAAAACACAGATCTACATGTATGTGACAAACGGATTTAAAGATGAAAAAACACAGATCTACATATATGTGACAAAAGTATTTAAAGTTAAAAAACACAGATCTACATATATGTGACAAAAGTATTTAAAGTTAAAAAACACAGATCTACATATATGTGACAAAAGTATTTAAAGATAAAAAAAAACACAGATCTACATATATGTGACAAAAGTATTTAAAGATGAAAAACACAGATCTACATATATGTGACAAAAGTATTTAAAGTTAAAAAACACAGATCTACATATATGTGACAAAAGTATTTAAAGTTAAAAAAAACCATAGATCTACATATATGTGACAAAAGTATTTAAAGATTTAAGAAAAAAGACGCTCTGAAATTTTTTTAAATAATTTAGCTTAGTAATGAAATGGTTAAAATTGTGATATTCTTAAGTCATTACAGTAATAATTATCATTTATTTTTTATTATTTACAAAAAAGAGACTATAAAGATCGAGTCTTAGATCCTGAATAGTTCATTTAACTTGTTTAAAAACAAAGTCCTGTTTATAATCTATTTAAAAACGCAACAGTAAACTTAGCTTCTCTCCTAACATAGAAGACCAAAACATAATTTGCTATTTCTTATTTATTGTCACTTCTAAAATATTAAAAAAAAAGGGAGATAATAAAATCTTAGAAAAGGGGAGCTAATATATGGAAATCCATCTGTGAGAATTGATATATCTGTCAAGGGAGATAATATATGGAAACCCACATTTGCGAATTATAAATCTGTCTTCAGTTGGGAACATTTTCATTTCTTTCTTTTCTTAATAATGTATTTTTTTTTAATTAGGAATTAACAACTAGCCCGCAATTAAAGTCAAACTGTCATTTTCATTGGTTAATTTAAATATCATTTCATTTTCATTGGTTAATTTAAATAACACCAGGATGTTAGAACAATGATGTGTAGCATATTAAAGGTAATTTTAATCAAATACAAAATAAAATAAAATTGTTCAATGAAAAAAAACCATATTGATGTGTATTCAATAAAAACAATTCAATGTCAACATATTTTAATATTGATGTTTAATAATGTTTGTTCAACCATTTTTTTAATGACGTTTAATCAACATTTTATAATAATGACATTTATTCAACATTTCCTAATAATGATGTTTATTCAACATGCTTAAATAATAAGGTTTATCCAACATTTTTACATAATGAGGTTTATTCAACATTTTATAATATTGATGTTATTCAACATTTTTTATGATTCTATTAAATATTAGAGGTTCCAATAACAAAATGCTGTCAAGAGAAGATCTTTATTCTCATAAACCATAACAGAACAGAGAAAAACATCATTCAAGATATTAGATTTAAATAGAACGCCTGATTTAGAAAAAAAAATTCAATAAGATCCAAGGAATGACTAATTTTAAGTAGATTTAAACAAATTAAATTTCAGGTGAAAATAAAAGATTACCGAAAAAGGTGTGAAAATTCAAATTCCTTTTAACTTTATTAAAGAAAGCAAAAATACAAGATTACTCAAGAAGGCATCAAAATTCCAATGTCTTTTCACATTATTGAAAAACAATATTATCTACCCTTTTTGCACATCATGTACAGGCATGTGCACTATAGCAACATTCCAGTACTGGTATGTGTTTTGTAATAACATTTACTTATATGGAAATCATATTCTAGCTAAAGATTTAAAATATAAATACCAGGTGTTTGTGTTAACAAAAGAATAAGAAAACAACATTTACTAAACTATTCCACCTTTTGTGCCTCATTTATTATCTCGTGCATTGTAGAAACATTCCAGGATTTATGCTAAAATAAAATTCGGTTATAAGGCACCAATATGCATATATAAAAATAAAAAAGATCAATGTCAGGTTCTTGTTTGTTAATAAAAAAGACGGAAAAATCCAATTTTTTTTTTACCAAAATCACCCCTTCCCCCTTTTTTCTGCCTCATTTGAGGGCACGTGCATCACAACAACATTTCAATTTTTGTGTTAAAGCAAAATAAGGTTATATGTATACAATATATACAAAAACTAAAAAGATAAGAGTGGAGGCCAAAATCGACCCTTACTGCACCTTGTTATTTCATTCATGATTTGAATACAACAAATGTCGATATTACGGTGTAAATTTTGTTCCTAAAAAGTCATGAAATACTTTCATTCGAACAAAATTGTTGTATACCTGTAAATAATCAGAAAAGATTTGGGAATATAATTAGGGATACTTTTATGATTTTCTTTCTTAACCATTCAATGGTTTAAAACAAAAAAGTCAACACACGTGAAACCTTCGATTCCTAGTGTTTTTCCAAATATCAGTAGAATGTATTTATTTATCGCGTGATTCGTTTATGCTTTTGTCATTTAATTAAGACAAGTCTAACACTTGTCTTAAGATTCCAACACATGTATCGTCATAAAATGATACAGTTAACTATTAAAAACTGAACATTGTCATAGGCAAATATTAAACAGGACGCATAGAAGCGAATAATAGAGAAAACTAACGAATGAAAAGTCACCAAATTTACAGAACAATTATCTACCCTTTATGTAGATTGTCCAAACTCCTTTTTGTAAACTTTCCCTTAGATTTACTCTCTGTCATGAGGAGTGAAAAGAGATATTCTCCTGCGCTACATGTTAATTGTTTTCACTGAGCCTTACGGTCATTGCAATCTAACATATGATCGTGTCAATAACACCTCTACCAATTTATCAGCTACTAAAGTAATCTCAAATGAGAATTTGATAATATATAAAAATAGCTGACAGAGATGACAGTCTAACTATCCCTAAATAGACAGGAAACAAACATGTATCCAATAAATATTTTATTCATAGATATATATATTCTTTATTGCATCCTAAAGGAGAGATGAATGCATAAATACAAAATCAAAAAAGAAAATAAACTAAAGACGACAACAGTATTTACAGTTTGCAGTAAGGTTAGGTTATATGTTAGTACTGAAGAACAGAGGCGACGGAATGTTATAGCTATGAATCAGTTTACACTGTAAATACTGGATATTACGTAGCAGACTACCACATCTATTAATGTATCTGACGCACAGAGTTTGGAATGTCTCTTGCTCTTCACTATCAAGATGAAAATCACCAGAGTCGCAGGACAACAAGCAATAACAAAGTTCGTTGTCAGACATATTTGCAAGATAGACGCTGAAAGTTATAGGATTAATGTTTATGACATCACACCAGAACTTGTCACGTATTTCTTTTAAGTAGTCACATGACGCAACGACATGTACGATTGGGTCGGAAAACAGTTTACCACATCTATCACATAGAACTACTGCATTGTTTTTAAAGTTTCTGATCAAACAGCAGATAGATACAAGAAAATGCGCTTGTGACCTTAAATATGGATGTCTTAAGGCGACAGACCATGCAGCATGAGGTTCATATGTCTTGTGGATAACTTTAAAAGCACTAATAAGTCATCGTCAGAGTTTATCCGTAAAGTCCACATTTTTGCTTCATTTGATTGCACATCTGTTTTCACTATACGCTTCCACATCGTAGGAGAAGGAAAGAGACCAGTGTCATAGAAATTGACCAAATATTCTAATAAATTGTATTTTTTCAATATTTGTACAATGTCAGATGTAAATCCCAAGTTCGGATGATTGTTGTTGTTATACTTTAGGGTCACTTATTCTGCGGAAGGAGATTACAAATTCGTCCGAAAAATGAGAGTTTCTTTTCATCCACATAACTTTCAAGGCTGAACCAATTAATGAGCGACAGGCATATATCACTACGTATACGACGTGGGAGTCCTTGCATAGACTTGCAGATATAAAGCTGGATTCTTTCGAGCATTAACCATTTAGTAGAAGTCAATGTACCCCACAATTCGCAGCCATACACAGCTTTAGGGTATCATACTTGTTTGATTATCTTTGAGCACACAAACGGGTTTAGAACAGCTGTGTGCACACCAAAGCGAATAACGGACACAGCAGTTGCACGTTAAATTCTGCAAGTCTCTAATGTACGGTACATTGTTCTGAGATTGGAATACATAGTTATACCAAGGTGTTTAGCTGATGGAACAGACGGTATATGTTCATTATATAACAGTACATCGTGTCCTGTTGTCTGTTTTCCCACATTGTAGAAGTTTACTCTTAGTGGCTGAAAACGTAAAACTCCACTTCGCACTATATTGTTCACAAATATCAACCATGATTAGGGATGATTGACGGTTGATTGTAATAATTGAAATGGCATCTGCTTATACGGGTGAGCTCGCGATTAAGTCATGTAAAAGGGTTCCTTGTTTAGAATCCTCAAGTTCATTAATAAGATCATTCACAAATATAAAGTACAGTTTAGCCGATAAAACACTTCCTTGTCAATCACCACGATGCAGTGTGAGCCATTCAGATAATCTACCACCACATAGTGGGTTTGTATACATATAATATAGTAAAAGCCATAACTTCGACGTGGTACCATATTCACGGAGCTTTATTCGTATGCCATCATGTGGGACGGTGTCGAAAGTCTTTGTACTGTCCGATCTCTTAAAAAGTTTATATTCCGATACCAAGATCTTGTCGAAATATATTCCGTCTCTGCAGAAAAGATAATAAACGATGGATTTTCATATAGTGAAAATGTATAAAGATAAAGTTTCAACAAAAATGTCAAAAATATTTGTTTATCAATGTGTGACGCAAAAGTGTCTTTGACATTTACTTCACTGATTTTGGTGCTGCTTTAAGAACTGTTTTACCTGTTTTGTTCAAGTATTGTCATACATACTGTTATAGTGACAGCCGGAAACTTTGAGCCGTAATGAAAGGAGGAGGTTTGGCGCTTTAAAATCTGATTCAACCCACCATTTCATTAGAAATGCCTGTACCAAGTCAGGGTCATTACGGTTTTCACAGTTTTTCCGGTTGTTGACTGATTTTGTCTGTTTATATACTTATGAGTTTTGACTTTCCCTTTGTTAGATTGTTCGGAGTTCTGTAATGTTGTTTTTACCCTTATTTATGATAATGATTAATGATTGTACCATTCTTTTCAATGTGATGGATTTTCACTTCTTGCAAGTTGAACGCCGTATTTATACTACTTAGACATTTTTGGTATGCGACTTGTTGGCGATTAGGAGAGTCGGTTCTAAGTTTTGATAGTTCTATGTCAATAAGTTGTTCAACCACTTTCGCAATACTCGGGACTAATGATATGCCACGGTAAGAGTTAGTGTCTGTGCGTGATTTATTTCCACCTTTGAAAAGAAGAATGATGATGCTCCTTTTCCATTCACAAGGTACATAACCACATTGTAAACACATGTCAAATAAATGGTGCAAATACCTCAAAAGTAATCTACCTCCATACTTGAGATGTTCAAATGCAATCTTATCATGACCGCAAGCTTTATTGTTTTTCAAGTGTTCACAGATATTTATAACATCCAAGTAGCCAAATCCAGAAAGGTCATCACCTTTGCATTGTTTGTGGTGATCACGGATCGCCTTAGCACTGTCAAATAAATCATTTTCACGGTTATGCTCCAAATAAACGGATTTTGAAAATACTGTCTCAAAATGCTCCTGCCATACATTCAAAATCTCACTACCTTAATCTGTAACAAGAGTACCCTTTTTTCAAGGCTTTGCACATAGATGATTTTTGCTTCCGTTTATTCAAAATGGTTTACACGGACTTTAAATCGATATCAATATCATTTTCAATTTGTTTCACAATAGAACTTTCGTATTCATCAAATGCAGCTCGGAGAGCTTCACGAAATTCACTTTTGGGCTTTTTGCACCCGGTAAGATCGCATGACGTCACGGAGTCTATCATTGATTGTGAGTTATAATATGCTTAGTAATACGTGTACCTCTATCCAACAAGCGTAATCAATAAATGGGTCAGTCTCCGACAACTTTCACAGTTGTGATGGTAAAGACTGCAAATGTATCCCTTTAATATAATAGAAAAACAACAAACTTCCGTTACAGTATAAATAGATATGTCGGCTGTTCATGTATAAAAAAAATTTTATTTCATATTATCACAATGTATCACCCTTATACGTTTTTGTTGTCCATGATATGTGTACACGTTTTGTTTTATATATGTATAGCATTACATTCATGGATATATCATTTCTTATTTATGCTATTTGTGTATATTGTTGTCCATCACATATTGTACTAGTGTTGTGAGGTTTTCTTTGTCTTCGTCTTGTGTACACTGCATGTGTCGGCAGTTTCTCTGGGTTGTCCGTTTTAGATTACCATTTCGGTATTCTCTGACGTTTATCTATATCAGTTATGATGAGGTCCGACAACCTTAGTAATATCTAAATGATGTATCTGTTCTGTGGACTATGACGATATCCACTGACTATGTAATAGGTTAATTCATACAATATTTCTGTATTTCAGCTGATGACAGAATTATTTCTAGAGTAAACTTGTCACTCTCTATTCCCGTATCTAACAACTGGAATTATGACTCCACAGCCATATACATCTTCGGTTTCATTTAACGTTAAGTTTGCCCATTTTGATACTTCTGTACACTGTATTTGTCTTTCAATTGTCTAGGGTACCAGTTATTTATATCATTGATTGTCAGTTATAATATTTTTAGCAGCACGTACCGAAGACATGCATTGTTATACCTCTATCCAGCCAGCGTAATCAATAAATGCGTTTTTTAATATCACCGGGTTTGTAACACGACGGATTCTGCTAGTGGAGCAGGAATTGGTTACCTTTCCGGAGCACCTGAGTTCACCCCCGGTTTTTAGGGGGGTCGTATTACTCGATTTCTAATTCCATGTGTATGTTTTGTAGATCGTTGTTTGTCCTCTTGTCCTTTTTCTTTTGGCCATTGTGTTATTTTTTCTTCTTCGATTTTACGAATTATAATTACCCCATTGTTATCTTCAAACTCATTTTACACAGATGTGCTATTTACATGAAGGGTTATGCTAGTGCTTGTGCCCAGTACAGTTAACGTTCTCCAGAGAGTTGAACTGTTATCACTAAAGCTAATCAAGCAAGGCTATGTTGTTCCTAAAGTAAAATATCTAAAATGTTGTATTTTATATCAACGAAAACTCCCTTTTGTAATTACTGGTTCACTTGGGCGTGGTGAAGAGTTAGTTAGTGTGGGAATTTCAGTCAATATGCATTTTCAAATAACAAGGGAAATTTTCCTAAAAATCACTTCCTCTTTCCACGCATTGTTGACCTATTTAAAGCGTCGAGACAGGTATACGTGAATTATTTGTATGCATTTAAATTGCAATTTAAATGCTTAGGAATAAAAATATCTTTTTTCATAACGAATATATTGTGGTTTGAATAATTGTCATCACTAGGTATAGCTGAAATATTATTGAAAGTGGAGTTAAACACCAAAATCCTTTCATTACTAGGCTGGCACGCAGTTATTGCCTCCTGTTCAATCAGCTTGGCTCTGTGGTTCTAACTTAGCAGATACAGCGCAATATGGTCAATGTCAATCCTGCGGCTGACTAAAATAGCTATTTGAATAATTGTGCTCCCTCATAATGTTTCCTTCTAGTCTGATATTTTTATTGCAGCATGTATAGCTTTGTTTTAAATTATATTGATTCATTATTGAAAATCGACGGTATCACAACCTACTTCGACCTTTGAACCTTGACAATTGTTTTCCCTACCATATGTTGTTGTGGCTTTGATTTTAATAAAAGTGGTGAAGAGTTATTCTAGGGTTTGTGCCCAGTGCAGTGACTGTCTTCATAGAGATAACTGTTAACATGAAGAGTTAATCTAGGGCTTGTGCCCAGCACAGTGCCTTTCTTTACAAAGTTGAACTGTTAACACTAAACTACTCAAATAAGGCTATGTTGCTCCTACGATGAAATCATTCAACGGACATCATCGCGAACTGGTCGACCGTTGCGAAAAATTAATTTCTCAAATGGCAGTCCCTTTTTACGTAGATTTGTTTCTTTCCTCTATGACTGACAAGACTTTGACTGGACTTAACTATAAATAGCACAGCGGGTGTCTTGTAAGAAACAGGACCTGTTTGCCTTTCTCGAGCATCTGGATTTACCTTTTGTACTTCTTTGTTTCTCTTTATTCTTTGCATTGTGTCTATTCTTGAATTGGCTTTAACTAACGTTTATTTAATATAAAAAAACAAGTGTGGACACAGAAATGTGCTGTCCAAAAGGCAAGTGTGGATGTCAATATATCATATTATTAACTTTAAAAAAAAAATCATGGACACAGGGGTCCTGGATTTTGTTAATCAAAAACTAATCCGGTCCTGTGGTTTTATTTCAAATTTTCATCATGGACCCCCCCTCCCCTCCCTCCCTCGCCCAAGGGATATAAAATTGTATCATTAATAATAAATCAATAAATAATAAATTCAGATTTTCTATTTAAAATAAATCTCATTTACAAAACCACTCATATTTGTTCAATTTTTAACGTTGATTTAAGCTTTAGTCGCAATTATGATTTTTCTCTTTAAACTGTCGAAACATAACATTTATGTTACTGTAAAATTCACAAATAAAATTACCCCCCCCCCCCTTTTTTTTTCTTTTTTCTTGTTTAAATCAATGGTCAACAATATTCCAGAATCAAATAAATGAATAAATATAACATAGATTTCTTTTTACCATGCGGAGTCGGTGTGTTTTAAATCAGTCATCCAATCAGGACGCTCATTATTCTTGTCCAAGATAAAAATACATCGCTAAAATTACCTGTGGGTGTTTCCCACTTCAACTTGTAAATTTACATAGAAATCGGAGATATTTCGTCATACAACTTCACACATGGTTTTTTTCTATCATATTTCTTGAAGAAAAACATAGCATTTTATTGCATTTATCAATATTTTATGAGTATCAACAGTTTATTCAAAACCGTATCTGTTTCTCGATACGGCCGCAACTTCAACTCGTAAATATACATAGAAATCGGAGATATTTCGTCATAAAACTTCACACATGGTTTTGTCTATCATATTTCTTGAAGACAAGCATACAATTGTATTGCATTTATCAATATTTTATGAGTATCAAACAGTTTTTTCAACACCCTATCTGTTTCTCGATACAGCCGCCCGATTACAGTGACCCACTTTAGGACGTTCTACCCGTTTTTTCTTAATAATGTTGTTTAATAACTCTTATTCTGAATTTGTCTAGTGGACAAGGAACTGCTTACCCTTTCGGAGCTCCATAGTTTACTTTCAGTTTATGCTTTTCTTTGCAGTTTGTTATAGATCATTGTTTGTCTTTTTGTCCATTTAAGGGGCATTGTATTGCATGCTCTTCTTCAATTTAAGGCTTCTGATTGCCGCTTTGGTGACTACAATTTTTTCTTGTCAATATATCGAAAAATTGAAAACAGTCTGAAAGAAAAAAAATTTGTAATTGTTTATTTTAAAAATAGAAAAAGTGTTACATACAAATTAATTTCAATACATACAATACACAAAGTAATATATATATATAAATGATATTTTCCTTTGATACAAGCAATGTAAAATACAAGAACAAAGACAATAATATATGTATCCAAAGATAATCAGTCATTCATTGCCCCATTAACATTAAGCCATTTTTTATTAATTTGCTCTGTCTGTTTTGGAAACATGTAAAAAGTGGAATTTTTCTCTATTTTTATATAATATTTTAGGTATTGAAGGTCTCCGTGTAAGTGTTTAAATTCCCCCTTATATCTGCACCTATATATATATAGCATTTTAAAATTAACAAGATGTTATTTACTGTATATTGATTCTCAGTGTAACTCTCAGATATTCCAAGAGCTATCTCCCTTGCAGTTAATGGCAGAACAATACCACACATCATTAACAAGTTTTCAACAGCAAACCCAAATTGCTTAACTAAGCTACAATTCCAAAATAAATATAGCAAGTTTTCCTTAGTTTCCATACAAAAAGTACATAATTCTGTTTCTTTAAGACAACTGAACGGTTGCTTTACCGTATTTTCAATAGCAAAACAAAACAATAACAAGACAAGGACAGCTTGAGTGTCATATTGGAGACCACTGAACAGTTGCTTTTCCGTATTTGCAATAGCAAAACAAAACAATAACAAAACAAGAACAGTTTGAGAGTCATATTGAGGTCAACTGAACCGTTGCTTTGTCGTATTTTCAATACCAAAACAAACAACAATAACAAGACAAGAACAGTTTGAGTGTCATATTGAGGCCAACTGAACGGTTGCTTTATCGTATTTTCAATAGCAAATCAAACAACAATAACAAGATAAGAACAGTTTGAGTGTCATATTGGAGACAAGTGAACGGTTGCTTTATCGTATTTTCAATAGCAAAATAAACAACAATAACAAGACAACAACAGTTTGAGTGTCATATTGAGGCCAACTGAACGGTTGCTTTATCGTATTTTCAATAGCAAAACAAAACAATAACAAGACAAGAACAGTTTGAGTGTCATATTGGAGACAACTGAACGGTTGTTTTACCGTATTTTCAATAGCAAAATAAACAACAATAACAAGACAACAACAGTTTGAGTGTCATATTGAGGCCAACTGAACGGTTGCTTTATCGTATTTTCAATAGCAAAACAAAACAATAACAAGACAAGAACAGTTTGAGTGTCATATTGGAGACAACTGAACGGTTGTTTTACCGTATATTCAATAGCAAAACAAACAACAATAACAAGACAAGGACAGTTGGAGTGTCATATTGGAAACAACTGAATGGTTGCTTTATTGTATTTTCAATAGCAAAGCAAACCAATAGCTAGGAAGAACTGTTTTAGATACCTAAAATGTATGTCTCCTCTTAATGCGGCCATCTGTACAACAATAAGTTGCACATTATGAGTTGAATGATACTATGTAAAAAAAACAATTATTTGACCTTGAGGAAAAAGGTCAAGGTTCCACGAAGGTCATTACGGTACGCAACACACCGCCTTATGGTTATGCACCTACATACCAAATATAATTAACCTATCTGGAAAGACAAAAAAGTTATGGTCCGGACTTCGCTAAAAAGAAGCAGAAGAAGCGGAAGCAGAAGAAGTGGAAGCAGAAGAAGAAGAAGCGGAAGCGGAAGAAAAAATCAAACTAAAACAATATGTCTCCCTTCGTTCGAAGGGGAGACATAACAAGACAAGGACAATTTGAGTGTCACATTGAAGACAATTGAAAGGTTGCTTTACCACAGAAACATGGTTGATTTTTGTCATTGGTAAGTTTCGCTACTATTATGTAATTTCCCTGAAATAGAAGAAAATTCTATTGAAATAAATTATTACAAAATAGTGTGAAGGTTTAAGGTGTAGAATATCATATATGTCACATATGTCTTCTCTGGAAGTGTGTGCATGAAGTATGACATTTCAAATGTATACAACCGCATCGGTGGTGTAATAGTTAGCGTACTCGCCTCGAGTGTGGTAGATCCCGGGTTCGAGCCCCGATCGGGTCAAACCAAAGACTAAAATTGGTATCTGTTGCTTCTCCGCTAAGCATGCATCACTAAGGAGAAAGAGCAGAGAGTGGTTTGATCGGAATCAGGAAAATGTGTCCAAGTAGGGCGACATGTCTATCCGCGGACAGTTGTTTCAGTGAGCTAGCACTATAAAAATTCAACTAAACGTGTTGGTATAGTACAAAGCGGATCTCATCAACATCTCATTGATAATTGATTTGTTCTAGCCATCATATAGCTGAAAAATTGCTGAGTTGGCATTAAGCAACAATCACTCATTGTTGAGGTGGCGTTAAACACCAATCACTCACTAGTGTTTCTTCCGAAGGGAAACAATGTCGGTATTGGATTGATTACGAAGACACGTATAGCCACGTACGAGATGATACAGAAGTTACAAATATTACTTTCGGGTCTTTGATTATGTCAAAAGTTAAATAAAAAACAACATAGTTTAACCAAAACAAAATGTGATAGTATATTTGTTACTGGTTTATAATCCCCTACCGAAATATATGTGTCGCACTTACTGTTGGGGGCGTCGTGGCCGTGATAGTTATGTAGTTGGATTTACAAATACCTATGCAATCAGTGTCTATCACCACTGATATTGTGAATTCGAATTTCGATCAGGGCGAGGTGTACAGCATTATGTGATCAGGTTTGTGACTTGCGACATGACATAGCTAAAATATTGTTGAAAGTGGGGTTAAACACCATCAAACAAACAAACAAGCAAACTTACTGTTGGGAGTCTGGTCAAATCACTGACTGTTAGTGTGCCCTTTAGTTCGGCTGAAATTGTGTAGTTAGAATATTTTATTAAATAAAATTAAATTAAAATAAGAACATACTTTTGTTAGGTTTAATCATGTGTTAATCCTGGTTTCTGATTTGTCATTGTTTAATTATAATCTACAAAAGGTCAAGATTGCATATCATATTGACTTCATAGCATGTTTGATACAAGTAATAAAAACGTAGATATCAAATTTAGTGCGCACGAAGCGTTTCTGGAATAACCTTCATCAGGTACGCTCAAAATCGAAAGATTGGAAAACTAAATAATTTTGTTTTGGGAGCAACATGTTGGATACAAGAGATCTTTTCCATGGCGATATAATACGGAATCTAAATTAAACAAAAAACACCCAGACATTCAAAAATTAAATAATATCTTAGTATACAATATAAAATGACGTACCTCCCGGGGCACATTGTCATGACTATGAGCTAACAATTACAATTGTTTTACCTTAATATCTAAAGGTGTGCGCTTTCCGAGAAATCTTCAAATATTTGTTGTCCATGTTGTTTATTCGAAACACAAACGTTTGTCCAAATGGTGCTTAGACATGTTTCACTGTTGTTCTACTTTAGACTTGGTCTTAGATCTTTTGCATGGCGATACGACACCCCATTTGGGTCATGCGAGTATACACATTTGGAATCGATACATCAGCGACGAGCTTCCAAATCTGAGACACATTTGCAATCGACCAATCAGCCACGAGCCTTCCAAATCTTGAAATGCTAAAACCGCGCACATCATGTGAGCTGTTGTCCAATTGATCAATATATATTTACTATCTTTGTATTATTGGACAATCGAAGATGAGTAAAGGCCATGACCCCACATGAAATGTTTGTAGATGTTAGTGTATTGTTACAAGAAAATTAACCGCCGGGATATAACTGAAATATTGTTGAAAATGGCGTTAAGCACCATAAACCAACCAACTTCACATTGATCGAATTATAATTAGATCGGTGTCACTGTATAAATATCACAGTCCTCTGTTCAACATGTTACTGGCGAATGCCTAATTATGACAACGTTTTTTTTTCAAATTTCAATCTTAATGGTCGTTGAAATAAATGTATAAGATGGTGGAGGCAGTCGGTCTCCTATAATAAAACTAATATTATACATATGACAACTTCTGTTAACCCCATCATTTTTTTATTGAAGTGTCTGTACCAAGCCAAGGATGTGAGGGGTATCCGTTTTGTCTCTTTCTACGATTTTTCAATTGGATTTTGAAACAGTTCCGACAGGGGGGTATTTCCCTCTTTTTCATTTATTATAATGTACTCATTAATAAATTAATTGCATAGTAGTAATCTCCATTCGCTTGGAATTTTAACAGACGATGGCAATCTGTTTTCACCTTATTTAATTAATCTTACCGTTAGCTTTGATTGGACACACTAGGTTGGGTATAAACCTCTTTATGTCGTCACATGACCATGGCTGATCCAATGAAAATATAGGAGTGTCTGGTAATTGAGAGAGAAATACGTCAAGATGTGCGTTACCTTTGTCAAACTCATTAGCTGAATATACAAAAGAAACATAGAACCTATTTCTTTGTAATGAAATAAAGAGTACATATAAAAACATTTTCGGTGTTGTTTTTTTTCACATTTCATATATAGCTTTAACTGTGATGTATTCATAATTTCAACGTCTCAATAGTGGAAGGCACTATCAAATGCCACCTATTATAATTATCTTAAAAATTAAATGTGAAAATTGACCAACAATAAATGCCCAGTAAATAGCATGCAATGTCTTAGTCTTTAATCAATCGTTATAAAAAAAAGTGTCGTTTTCAAAAGAAATATTTAAATATTAAGTTTGTTTAGAGTACATATTACGACTATTCAAATGTTCTGGGGGCCGTCGTGATCGTATGGTAGTTGGATTTATAACTACCTATGCAAACAGTGACTATCACCAATAACGCTGTGAGTTCGAATCCCGTGTACGCGATACAACATTACGTGATAAAGTTTGTCAGTGACTTTCGGCAGGTCGGTAGTTTTCTCCGAGTACTCCGGTTTCATCCACCAATAAAACTGACCGTCACTATATAACAGAAATATTGTTGAAAGTGGCGTTAATCGCCATACCCCCTCAAATGTTCTGTTCTCTTCATATCTTTAGTTGATTATTGACAGTTGTAACCACTTTATTCTTACAATTTAAGTTACGGGTTGTTGTTTTTTTTTGTTTTTTTTTTTTTTGGGGGGGGGGGGGGGGTTACTCAGCTTAAAACTGTGTAATAAATAAAATAATAGCCACACATGATATTAAAACATATTTATTTTACACTTTTAATATAAAAATTTTTGCTTTATGTTACCATTAATAAAGTGTGTTTTATTCGAACTGTTTTCTAAAAAAAAAAGAAAAAGAAGCAATTATACTCACGTGTAACAAAGTCCCAATAAAATGTGACGACACCTTGTGTATTAAGAGTAAGCGCCGACCACTGGACAGAAAACTTAGTTTTAGTGTCACCTGACAAATAAAGAATGATATTTTAGAGAACATAATACTATATATAGACATGAATTATTAAAAAATCAAACACACCTTTGTTACTTTTATTTTATTATTTTGGGGTTAACGAGTAATTGTTGTTTAACTCATAAGTAAATTTGATGTCATGATAATGATGTCCGCTTGTACTAGACCAACACGCATTCGTTTGATTATTTTAAACAACTATCAATGGGTAGAAATGTATCTCCACTAAGACACATTATCATGATTCCGAGCCAACCAATCTTTTCTCCTTGATGCTGCGTGCCTAGCGGATAAGCAACAAATACCAGTTTTATAGTCTTTGGTTTGACCCGATCGGGATTCGAACCCACGATCTACTACACACGAGGCGAGCACGCTAACCCTTATACACAGTCGATGTGGTTTGATTATTTTTTATCTTTTATTTTAGACTTGTTTTACCCACATTATTATTTATTTGACCTATTCGGTGGTCTAACGATCAGAGTGTGGTCCATCACCATTCGGGTTAAACCGAATACTGTAACAGATCGGTAGTGTATAGCTTATATTTCGAACCATTTTTTCAGATTGATTGTTGATTGAGTAAGTGAGTGATTGCTGTTTAGCGCCAACGCAGCAATTTTTCAGCTATATCATGGCGAGAACAAGTTAATCTTCAATGGGATGATGATGATGTCTGCTTTATACCAGACCAACAAGCTTAGTTGGATTTGTATAGTGCTAGCTCACTAAAACGACCGTTTGCGGATAGACTTGTCGATTCAGAACCAACCAATCTTTCATTGTTCTCCTAAAATATAGTACACATTGAGTATCCAATCAAAATACAGCATTTACCAAATATATCTAGTTATATTGGGTTAAACCAAATGGTCTCAATATTTATTTACCATATCTGTCTTCATAAATAAAAAAATGTTTTAATGCTGACACTTTTGCAGAATAATAAAAAAAAAAGCAAACAAACAAACAAAAAAGCATGCAAATATTCTGTCATATGACACATTTAACAAATAATTAGTCATCCAGGTTTGGGTTTTTTTTAATTTACATAATCAAATTAATCTAATCTTTATTTATAGTCAAAATGACACGTTTTACAAATAGTGCCTATCACCACTAAAGTTGTGGATTTGAATCCCGCACATGGCGAGGTGTACTCGATACAACATTATGTGATAAAGTTTGTCAGTGACTTGTGGCAGGTCGATGGTTTTCTCTGGGTACTTAGGTTTCCTCCACCAATAAAACTGACCGCCACGATATAACTGAAATGTTGTTGAAAGTGGCGTTAAACACCATAAGATATTAACTACTTGACAATTGTTTTCATCCTGTGTGAACCTTACCAGTTAGTTTTTGTATACTTCATTCAGCTATAATTGTTGTATAATGATAAAATATAATTTATCTTAATAAATAAATATTTTTTTGGAAAACAAACATATAAATTATATTAAAATTCATTTAAAGAGGAATAACTCTAGTGGGCATACTATTGTAATGCCAAAGGACGACCCCACCTGAGGCGCTTTTATATACACAAAATTGTTGACAAACATCAGTCAATTCAAATTAACAGGCAATTTATTTCAGGTTTACGAACAAGCTTCATTGAGAGTTGAATTTTCAATCGTTCTAAGTCATCCTTTAAAGTTTTCCGATGTGTTTTAAACAACAATCTTGTGTATCAAAGGAATTTTCAGTTACCATGGTTACTTCATTTTAAGAGAAACATTGTTATAGTTTCAGTTTGACAATAATTACGTTTTCAGTCGTGATTGAAAAGCAAATATAACCTATCTTCAAATTTACGTAATACATTTGTACATATTGCCGCCCCTGAGCCGCCGTACTATATATATATATGTGTACACAATGTGGCCCCTGAGCCGCCAATAGCTTCCCATCCCATTCCCTACGATTTTGCGGATGCAATCTTCAATTGTTTAGATGTATAAAGTCAATCATATCGTTGTGCATGTCGAAGCTAATAAACACATTTCACACTATTAAATTACAACATGGCACTGACACAGGAATGTCACCAGGAAGTTATTTTTATTTTTGTTAAATATATCTAATAATAAATCATACCACAGTTGGTAACATTTCCTCGTGTCTCATACAACTTCCTACTTAACGTTTTGTCCAACTCTTTTGTCCTCATTTCAAATTCTCGGACTTCAATCTTTTCTGTTTTTTCCATCTTAAAAAGTTTGTAATTTCCAGTCGCTGTAGTCATGACAACACATGCAAGAAGGATTATTATATTTTCCATCTAAAATTAAACAATTTGCTATGAAAAGAAAGTTTAAACAGAGATGGTGATCAATTCCATCGATATCAACAAAACGAACATTCCTCGTTCACCATAGCTGAACTCACTGAACACAACAACAAACAGATCACAACATACCACGTTGAAAACCCAGGTCCTGAATTGGGACAGGCACAATATGTGGGGGGGTTAAACCGGTAAATGTGGCCCCAATCCTCCCCTCTTGACAACTGGATCTCCAACGTGAATACATACATAAACAACAGATAAAAACACCTACACAGATTCGCTTATCTTTAATAACAAACATTGTACTATATCAATTTCCCAGTTGATAATAATCTTCCTTTATAAGGAAATATCAAGTGGCGTTACAGACCATCAACCAAACCTATAAGGAAATATCACATCTTTTATTGCTTATGTTCTGAGTATGTGTATACCTTTTGTTTTATTCACGAATATAATTACATTCATTATACAAGGGGGGAATGATTTGATTTTTGGTGTTTTAACGTCACTTTCAGCAATATGTCAGCTATGTCATGGCGACCAGTTTTCGTGGTGGAATAAGCCGGAGTACCCGGAGAGAACCACCGACTATGGACAACAACTGGTAAAATTGATCACTTACGGCTGCGAGTCGAGTGCACCCTTTTTTGTAATTTACAAAACCGGGTGCGAACCCACGCCGTATTGATGATAGGCTTGTATGAGTTGTTTGGTAATCCAACTACCTAACTCATTGAGCCACCCGGGCCCCAGGTGGGGGGGGGGGGATGAAACAACCAGAATTATTACTTCACAGTGTTAGTCCTATGTGGAGTAAGTTATTTTTTGTGAATTATTGTGGATATTGGAATTACCGGAGCGTTTTGATGATGTTAGAATTATCCGAACGTTTGTTTTCAGAATGTTGTGTCTTTTTTTGCTTATACGTTGTACTCACAGATATCTTCAGACTTCGGTATTCTGTATTTTATTTTCATCTGTGTAGGACAGAATTTATACTTTCATCGTTTACTGTGGGTTGAGGAGTGGTCGTCTTTGTTCTATTTTTAGATAACACGCATTTTCAGACGAATACATGTCGTTTAGTACCGCTATAAAATGTAATAAATAAATACGTTTTCTATATAAAATATCTAAAATGTTATATATTGTATCTACGACACCTACCTTTTCTTTTTTTCACTAGTGTGCTGGGGTGCGGCGAAGAGTCAGCTAGTTATCAACGTGATGAGGAAATTCATCAACAGAAATACTTCCTCTTTGTAGGATTCATTGAACAATTTAAAAGATCTTATGATATGGTAATTCTATTTATACATTTAAACTGAATTTTAATACTTCCTCACAACTTTTATCACAACAGTAATATTGTATTATGAATATTATCATCGCAAGGCATAGGTACACGCCAATGGTCTCCTATTCGTTGCGTTCTATGTTGACGCTTACACTCCAAAGGTGTAGCATCCAATGAGGCAACCGAGGCAATAAAAACCGAGACATTTGTCTCGGTAGAAAAAATATATTAAAAAATAATGGATAAACTCAACACTATAGGATTAAGCGCATTTTTTCCGGAATTTATATGTGTATAAGCTGGACCAATTCACTCTCAAACAAATAAAAGTCCGATAAGTTTGTAAGTGACTTGGTCCAGGTTATACATCAATAAACTCCGGGAAAATGCGTTTAATCCTTATAATTATGTAACTAAGTATATTTGTTTTCATTTGTTTTGAAAATTTACCTTTGGGAATCCCCAGTACGCACACATACATTCCATTGATGTTTGTCGGCCATGAATAACAAATTGCACTAACCTTGTTTTCCTACATTGATAACTAGACGGTGATGTAATTAAGTTACTGATATTTTCCAATTTGATGGCATTTTGCTAACAAAATCGCAAAATAAATCAGTAACCAACTTGTGTCAATCAACGTCCCTTGTAAACAACGTCACAGGATGACGATATATTATGGGCGGAGCCCTTTTAACGGTAGGCTATGCGATTTTTGGTAATAAGTCATACTCCTACAAAATGTATTCATAGCCAAATATATGTTCACCGGAAGCATGAAATTATAGAACAAAGTGGTATTTAAAAACAAAATAAAAATTATTTCAATAAAAAATTCGCAAATCTGTAGCCATTTCAATTCTTCTCAATTGAAATAAACTTAAAAGAAAATTATGTCAATTGAAATAAACTTAAAAGAAAATTATAATATCAAAAACGGGTGCTACCATGGCTACGAGAAATGATCGTTTACAGTGTACATGGATGACGTCATTTTCTAGTGTGCACATATGTATTGCATTTCGTCTGCTTCGGAGAGGAAACATGAAATTGCATGCACTTCTTGGTCATCCTGTCTCTGAAAACTTTGTGAGCTGGTGTCAAACATTGAAGAACAGCTCTGCATCGCTTTTATGTATACAGGAAACCTATCGATCATCTCCACGATCTCGCAATTTGAAAGTGATTAAAAAATGTGTACATTCATTTGATTTGAAGTGCATTTGTGTATGATGTCTGGACAACTGATCTCGGATTTTGTCAGGTAAGCCTTTTAGCACATTTTCCATGGCAAGGTTAAAAACATTGCAATTTCGTCTGACCCTAACTCCCTTTTTCACTGCCACGCATGCATTTTTTTTCTCTCTTTCACCATTTTTTCTCATGATCTGTGATTGGGGTAGTCTGAGTTTCCTCTGCCGTCGTATTTTTGTTATTCTCGTGACCCTCCATTTATGTCTCTTACATTATGTATTTCTTTAGAACTGCCTGTACCAAGTTTTCACAGTTTTCCGGTTGTTGACTGATTTCGTCTCTTTTTATAATTATGAGTTTTGACTTTCCCTTTGTAAGATTGTTCGGAGTTCGGTAATTTTGTTATTACCCTTAATTATTGATTCACCGTGATTTGTGAAATTCTCAAAATGTCAAATTTTAATTTCTAATCTTCAATCTTTGTCGTAATTTCCGTGAATCGTGATTTGAATTTTTTTTAATTTTCTGAGATTCGTAATCAGAAACCACCACCTTTTTTCTTAAAGAAAGTTTTCGTCTATGGAAAGGTGTTCAAAATGCCTCCCTCTTAATTGTCATTATAATCAAATAGGCTTCGCCCTTCAATAAGTTGTACCTGTCTCATATTACAAAAGTCAAAGTCGATAGATGGTTGTCTTAAGTATTTTTTTCGGAATTTTTTATATGTCAACAATACAATTTTTGTTTTCATTGGCATTTATTTTCTTATTTCATATCTAACAATAATTGTCGATTATTAACAATACACATTTTTCTTTTATCTTTTTTTATTATCGGGAATCCAAGCCGCCATTTTGTTTACATTACGAGAAAAAGTAGTCCGGTGAACATCGTCTCTCGAAAAATAAACTGACAAAAACCCCGCCTCCATAAGCGCTTATACCCAATCAGAGTATAGAATTTCTAATTATGTAAATCATATAAGAATTATCTTACGATATAACTAATTCGTAACCGTTAACCGACCATTGGAACAGTGACACCAGCAGAAATCGCGAGAGTCTTTGACTGGTACAGTGACGACCTACTCCAAAATTACAACTTTTCACCAGGAAATCTATCGACCGGAGTAGGTTCTGTCAAGATCTTAAAGACAAGCCATGCATCCTCCCTATCCGATGTTTTCATTTTGGCCGACCCGGATTATTATCCAAATATTCGCGAAATCTTCCACATTCTACTAACCATGCCAATAGAATCCGTACCATGTGAACGACCTTTTTCTGCTTTGAGGCGTCTAAAGCAACGGAACAGAACAACTATGGTCGAGGACAGACTAAACGGACTAGCATTATTGCACATTTACCGAGAACTAAATGTTGGCAGTGTCAAAATACTAGAAAAATTCGATACTGGTAATAGGGGAATTGGCGCTCTGTGCTTGTACATTACTTTGCCTACATTAATAGTATTATGTACAAACATAAACATTTCAAACATGGTTTTAAAGTTGGATTAGTGTATTTGTTAGATCTTTGCTCGTTAGTGTGACATTTGAAGAGTAATATTTTTGAGTATGTGAAGACAAAGCAAGTAAAGGTTTTGCTTTAAAGTTTGTTTTCTTTTTCCATGAACAGGTTTTGAGATAATGAATACTCGTCTGTACATCCGTCGTAGTTTCTATTCATTCTGTCGTTAATGTAACCGGCTCTCTCTATCAAATGTCAGTCAAATCCTCTGCTGTGTCAATCAATTCTTAAATCATGTAGAAGTGTAAGGAACGTACTGAACATTTGACGAGGATGAACGCATAGCTTCATGTATTCCAATGTCAATGATTTAAAAAACCTACTTGTAGCTAATTTGCCATGTTAGGGTAATAGTTAATTTGCCATGTTAGGGTAATAGTTAATTTGCCATGTTAGGGTAATAGTTAATTTGCCATGTTAGGGTAATAGTTAATATCAAAACGTCAAAATTTTAAGAAAAACAAGTGGATAGCTTCTGGGGCACTGCACACCCCCCCCCCCTCTCCCCAGACCATTTGCCTCAGTAAAATTCTAACCCAAGCTCCGCCCATGGCTGCCAAGTCAATCAATGAACATAAGTCTTGTGACTGCCTAAAACACTTATATGGAGAATAATATTCCTGTGACTATTGCCTTCTTCTATTCTGTTATTTTTCTTACATTTATAGTTAAACATGATTAAAAATAGTTTTCATTAAAAATAAACCTTTTGACTTTTGACTCTTATCCATGCTAGGGGCCGTCGTGGTCGTGATCGTATGTTAGTTTAATTCATAACTACTTATGCAATCAGTGCCTATGAGTATAACCACTGATGTTGTGAATTCGAATCTCGATGTAATAAAGTCTATCGGTGACGTGCGCTAGGCCGGTGGTGTTCTCCGGGTACTCCGGTTTCCTCCACCAATAAAACTGACCGCCATGATATAACTGAAATATTGTTGTAAGTGGCGTTAAGCACCAAAATCAACCAACCAACCATCCTTACTACGCTACCAGCTTCAGTTTAATAAAAGTGGATGAAAAGTTGAATGACTAATATTCAGTTTGATAACATTTCATGATAGAATCTAATGTTGGCAATAAGCATAAAGTTAAAAGCATTTTATTGTAACAAATATTTGTTAAATCTAATTTCCTTTAATTTCACGTTCCGCTATATAGATGATGTCCTTTCACTACATAATACTATGTTTGGTGATTGTGTTGATCGCATCTATCCCATTGAGATTGAAATAAAGGATACCACAGATACAGATATGTCTGCTTCATACCTAGACCTACACCTCGACATCGACAGTGAGGGTCGGTTAAGAACTAATCTTTACGACAAAAGAGATGATTTCAATTTTCCCATTGTGAACTTTCTATATGTGTAGCAACATTCCAGCAGCACCTGCATATGGAGTATATATCTCTCAGATACTACGTTATTTCAGAGCTTGTGGTTCCTATCAGGATTTCCTTGATAGAGGGTTGCTGCTAACAAGGAAGCTACTGAACCAAGGATTCACTTTGGTAAAGTTGAAGTAATCACTTCGAAAATTTTATGGTCGCCACCATGACTTGGTTGACTGCTATGGAATATCTATGTCACAAATGACCACGGATATGTTCCACTTGTCGCAAACACTTCCCGGCCCTTTCCTCAATCACAACTTATTACCGGGTTTGTAACTAGATTAAAGCGAGGGGTGCCACTAGTGGAGCAGGAACTGCTTACCCTTACGGAGCAACTGATTTCACCCCCGGTTTTCAGTGGGGTTCATGTTACTCGATCTTTAGTTTTATATGTATGTTTTGTTGATCGTTGTTTGTCCTTTTGTACTTTTTCTTTTGGCCATTGTGTTGTTGGTTCTTCTTCGATATATGGATTCTGATTGCCCCTTTGGTATCTTCAAACAAATAAATAAATGCCGAGCTTCAGTTTACATTGTCAAAAGAAATTTCATCTGCGTCTCGATCTGCGAGACGGACGTGAAAAAACAATCGTTTAACAAGACATTTTTTAATCAAATATTCGGTTCGCCTTTACATGCAGTTGTTTGTAAGGGTAATAACAAAAGGACCCATGTCTTATTTACGTTATTTCCGTTTGTTTGTAGGAGGACCCATTTCTTATAATTTACGTTATTTCTGTTTGTTTGTAGGAGGACCCATGTCTTATTTACGTTATTTCTATTTGTTTGTAGGAGGACCCATGTCTTATTTACGTTATTTTTGTTTGTTTGTAGGAGGACCCATGTCTTATTTACGTTATTTCTGTTTGTTTGCGTATAGTGGTGTCCAGCACATATTGTGTTGTGTTTTTCTTCCTCGTTTTTGATTACCCCATCAGTTTATTTAACATGTTAATGGATTCAAGAAGCAGAGAAAATTTGGAAGACAGGCAACAAAATGACTAAAAACAAATAGGACAAAAAATGATCTACAAAACACTACACAGTAAATTAAAGATTGAGTAATGCGAACCCTACTAAAGACCGGGGGTAAACTCTGGTGCTGAGGAAGGGTAAACAGTTCCTGCTCCACTAGTGGCATCCATCGTGCTACTCTTGTTACAAACACGGTGATAAGTCATGAATGAAGGACGGACAGGTTGTGATTATGACAAATGGAACATATCCGTGGTCATCTGTGACACATATAATCCGTAATAGTTAAATCCAGTCATTCGCTCCGTGCAAGTGGAACACTCATGATGAGTTACACTTAGTTAGAATGAGAGAATGGTTACCGGTCAAAGTGTGTGGCCCCCATCTACTTTCACTTCTGTTTCTAAACATTTGTCTTCCTGTGGTGACCATCTTTTTTTCCGGGTATTGAATTATATGGGTATGTATTATTTAGTGTTCATTTGCTTTTGATGATTTTGTAATGCATTCTTTAAGAAAACCATTTTCCCGAGACATGCATAACGTTATTATATATGACATAGAATGGGTCAAGATGGGGGAATACACCAAATTAACATTTTTTGGCGAAATGTTCATCTTTATGAGTTATTAATGGGTCATGCAAATATTGCTATTTTCAAAAAGGGGTCTAAAAGGGGCTCAAATTCCGAATATTTCGCATATTTGATAGGTATATAGAATTTTTATTTTTCATTCAATTTTGATGTGTTTTTTTTTCCTGTTGAATGGATTGTTTTGAGAGCTTTCGATAGTATGTCAACGGAATTCTCTGTTTTTTTATGATTTACAAAATTTGAAGAACAAAATGTATTTCCATCAAGTTTTAATGCAGTTTTTGCAAGTGTATATCTTAATGTGTTATTGATGGTCCATAAAAAAATACTATTTAATTTTGACAAGGGGTTTAAAGAGGGCTCACATTCCGAATTTTGAGTGCTTTCAGCAGTATTTCGTCCGATTTTCTCTATCAACTCTCATTTTTTTTTTTGCAGTTCTACTGTAATGTATGTGTGGGAGGGGGGTCATCGTGAGTTCGTATCCTAATGTGTACTCGATACAACTTTATGTGATAAAGATTGTCAGTGACTTGTGGTAAGTCAGTGGTTTTTTCTGGGTACTCTGGTTTCCTCCACCAGTAAAACTGACCACCATGATATATGTAACTGAAATATTGTTGAATATGGTGTTTACTACCGTAACCCTATATCCTACTTGTTATGATTTACAACTGAAGATACATGTATATGTAAAAATGTATAAAACATTTTTTCTTAAAATCTGGATTTCATTGAACATAAACTGCATATGAATAATTAGATGAACGATACAGGTTCAAATTATTGAAATATCTATCTAAATTCAATTAGATTGTAATACCCTTGAACTGGATCAATTAATAATTCTACTACCTTTAGAAGATTATAGGGTTGCTTCACCGATAGAATACAATTTTTGTATTAAGATTATGGGCGATTAATGCAACATTTTAACAATATTTCAATTAAATGGCAAAAGTCAGTATTAGTGAAAAAACTAGAGTACCAAGAAAAAAATATGTCGCAAGTAATAAAGTTGATGACCTACGTTTGCATCAAGTACATGTACATCTCAACATAGTGTGGTAAAAACCTAGATATCTTTTCAGTTTGAACTACACGTTTCTTAGTGAAATGATAGGAAAGCCAAATAATTTAAAGGTCTTGAGAGAAAGTAAACCAAAAGAGCCTAAACAGGAAAACCAAATTATTTAAAGGTCTTGAGGGAAAGTAAACCAAAAGAGCCTAAACAAGAAAGCCAAATAATTTAAAGGTCTTGAGGGAAAGTAAACCAAAAGAGCCTAAACAGGAAAGCCAAATAATTTAAAGGTCTTGAGGGAAAGTAAACCAAAAGAGCCTAAACAGGAAAGCCAAATAATTTAAAGGTCTTGAGGGAAAGTAAACCGAAAGAGCCTAAACAGGATAGCCAAATTATTTAAAGGTCTTGAGGGAAAGTAAACCAAAAGAGCCTAAGCAGGATAGCCAAATAATTTAAAGGTCTTGAGGGAAAGTAAACCAAAAGAGCCTAAACAGGAAAACCAAATTATTTAAAGGTCTTGAGGGAAAGTAAACCAAAAGAGCCTAAACAGGATAGCCAAATAATTTAAAGGTCTTCGGGGAAAGTAAACCAAAAGAGCCTAAACAGGAAAACCAAATAATTTAAAGGTCTTGAGGGAAAGTAAACCAAAAGAGCCTAAACAGGAAAGCCAAATAATTTAAAGGTGTTGAAGGAAAGTAAACCAAAAGAGGCTAAGCATGAAAGCCAAATAATTTAATGGTCTTGAGGGAAAGTAAACCAAAAGAGCCTAAACAGGAAAGCCAAATAATTTAAAGGTCTTGAGGGAAAGTAAACCGAAAGAGCCTAAACAGGATAGCCAAATTATTTAAAGGTCTTGAGGGAAAGTAAACCAAAAGAGCCTAAGCAGGATAGCCAAATAATTTAAAGGTCTTGAGGGAAAGTAAACCAAAAGAGCCTAAACAGGAAAACCAAATTATTTAAAGGTCTTGAGGGAAAGTAAACCAAAAGAGCCTAAACAGGATAGCCAAATAATTTAAAGGTCTTCGGGGAAAGTAAACCAAAAGAGCCTAAACAGGAAAACCAAATAATTTAAAGGTCTTGAGGGAAAGTAAACCAAAAGAGCCTAAACAGGAAAGCCAAATAATTTAAAGGTGTTGAAGGAAAGTAAACCAAAAGAGGCTAAGCATGAAAGCCAAATAATTTAATGGTCTTGAGGGAAAGTAAACCAAAAGAGCCTAAACAGGAAAGCCAAATAATTTAAAGGTCTTGAGGGAAAGTAAACCAAAAGAGCCTAAGCAGGAAAGCCAAATAATTTAAAGGTCTTGAGGGAAAGTAAACCAAAAGAGCATAAACAGGAAAGCCAAATAATTTAAAGGTCTTGAGGGAAAGTAAACCAAAAGAGCCTAAACGGGAAAGCCAAATAATTTAAAGGTCTTGAGGGAAAGTAAACCAAAAGAGCCTAAACAGGAAAGCCAAATAATTTAATGGTCTTGAGGGAAAGTAAACCAAAAGAGCCTAAACAGGAAAGCCAAATAATTTAATGGTTTTGAGGGAAAGTAAACCAAAAGAGCCTAAACAGGAAAGCCAAATAATTTAAAGGTCTTGAGGGAAAGTAAACCAAAAGAGCCTAAACAGGAAAGCCAAATAATTTAAAGGTCTTGAGGGAAAGTAAACCAAAAGAGCCTAAACGGGAAAGCCAATTAATTTAAAGGTGTTGAGGGAAAGTAAACCAAAAGAGGCTAAGCATGAAAGCCAAATAATTTAATGGTCTTGAGGGAAAGTAAACCAAAAAAGCCTAAACAGGAAAGCCAAATAATTTAAAGGTCTTGAGGGAAAGTAAACCAAAAGAGCCTAAACGGGAAAGCCAAATAATTTAAAGGTGTTGAGGGAAAGTAAACCAAAAGAGGCTAAGCATGAAAGCCAAATAATGTAAAGGTCTTGAGGGATGGTAAACCAAAAGAGCCTAAACAGGAAAGCCAAATAATTTAAAGGTCTTGAGGGAATGTAAACCAAAAGAGCCTAAACAGGAAAGCCAAATTATTTAAAGGTCTTGAGGGAAAGTAAACCAAAAGAGCCTAAACAGGAAAGCCAAATTATTTAAAGGTCTTGAGGGAAAGTAAACCAAAAGAGGCTAAACAGGAAAGCCAAATAATTTAAAGGTCTTGAGGGAAAGTAAACCAAAAGAGCCTAAACAGGAAAGCCAAATAATTTAATGGTCTTGAGGGAAAGTAAACCAAAAGAGCCTAAACAGGAAAGCCAAATAATTTAAAGGTCTTGAGGGAAAGGAAACCAAAAGAGCCTAAACAGGATAGCCAAATAATGTAAAGGTCTTGAGGGATGGTAAACCAAAAGAGCCTAAGCATGAAAGCCAAATAATTTTAAGGTCTTGAGGGAAAGTAAGCCAAAAGAGCCTAAAAAGGATAGCCTAAATCAGCTAAGGTTACCTATGCCTAAAACAAATTTACCTCAGTTGAAATAAATTGATAGAACACAAAACAAACAACAGTTCCAACATCCAGGCAAAACTGATACCATTGATCGGTAATTTGTGCCGCATTAAGACAAAACAGTTAGGACATGCCTGCATGTCTTGAACACTTAAACAAACACAGATCTACATATATGTGACAGAAGTATTTAAAGTTAAAAAACACAGATCTACATATATGTGACAAAAGTATTTAAAGTTAAAAAAACACAGATCTACATATATGTGACAAAAGTATTTAAAGTTAAAAAAACACAGATCTACATATATGTGACAGAAGTATTTAAAGTTAAAAAACACAGATCTACATATATGTGACAAAATTATTTAAAGTTAAAAAAACACAGATCTACATATATGTGACAAAAGTATTTAAAGTTAAAAAAACACAGATCTACATATATGTGACAAAGTATTTAAAGATAAAAAACACAGATCTACATATATGTGACAAAAGTATTTAAAGATAAACAAAAACAGATCTACATATATGTGACAAAAGTATTTAAAGCTAAAAAACACAGATCTACATATATGTGACAAAAGTATTTAAAGTTAAAAAAACACAGATCTACATATATGTGACAAAGTATTTAAAGATAAAAAAACACAGATCTACATATATGTGAAAAAAGTATTTAAAGATAAACAAAAACAGATCTACATATATGTGACAAAAGTATTTAAAGATAAAAAACACAGATCTACATATATGTGACAAAAGTATTTAAAATTAACAAACACAGATCTATATATATGTGACAAAAGTATATTTAAAATAAAAAAACCAAGATCTACATATATGTGACAAAAGTATTTAAAGATAAAAAACACAGATCTACATGTATGTGACAAACGTATTTAAAGATAAAAAACACAGATCTACATATATGTGACAAAAGTATTTAAAATTAAAAAACACAGATCTATATATATGTGACAAAAGTATATTTAAAATTAAAAAACACAGATCTATATATATGTGACAGAAGTATTTAATGTTAAAAAACACAGATCTACATATATATGACAAAAGTATTTAAAGTTAAATAACACAGATCTACATATATGTGACAAAAGTATTTAAAGATAAAAAAAAACACAGATCTACATATATGCGACAAAAGTATTTAAAGATAAAAAAACACAGATCTACATATATGTGACAAAAGTATTTAAAGATAAAAAACACAGATCTACATATATGTGACAAAAGTATTTAAAGATAAAAAACACAGATCTACATATATGTGACAAAAGTATTTAAAGTTAAATAACACAGATCTACATATATGTGACAAAATTATTTAAAGATAAAGAAAACACAGATCTACATATATGTGACAAAAGTATTTAAAGCTAAAAAAAACACAGATCTACATATATGTGACAAAAGTATTTAAAAATAAAAAACACAGATCTACATATATGTGACAAAAGTATTTAAAGTTAACAAACACAGATCTACATATATGTGACAAAAGTATTTAAAGTTAAAAAACACAGATCTACATATATGTGACAAAAGTATTTAAAGTTCAAAAAAAACATTGATCTACATATATGTGACAAAAGTATTTAAAGATTTAAGAAAAAAGACGCTGTGAAGTTTTTTTAAATAATTTAGCTTAGTAATGAAATGGTTAAAATTGTGATATTCTTAAGTCATTACAGTAATAATTATCATTTATTTTTTATTATTTACAAAAAAGGGACTATAAAGATCGAGTCTTAGATCCTGAATAGTTCATTTAACTTGTTTAAAAGCAAAGTCCTGTTTATAATCTATTTAAAAACGCAACAGTAAACTTAGCTTCTCTCCTAACATAGAAGACTAAAACATAATTTGCTATTTCTTATTTATTGTCACTTCTAAAATATTTAAAAAAAAGGGAGATAATAAAATCTTAGAAAAGGGGAGATAATATATGGAAATCCATCTGTGAGAATTGATATATCTGTCAAGGGAGATAATATATGGAAACCCACATTTGCGAATTATAAATCTGTCTTCAGTTGGGAACATTTTCATTTCTTTCTTTTCTTAATAATGTATTTTTTTTTTAATTAGGAATTAACAACTAGCCCGCAATTAAAGTCAAACGGTCATTTTCATTGGTTAATTTAAATATCATTTCATTTTCATTGGTTAATTTAAATAACACCAGGATGTTAGAACAATGATGTGTAGCATATTAAAGGTAATTTTAATCAAATTCAAAATAAAATAAAAATTTTCAATGAAAAAAAAACATATTGATGTGTATTCAATAAAAACAATTCAATGTCAACATATTTTAATATTGATGTTTAATAATGTTTGTTCGACCATTTTTTTAATGACGTTTAATCAACATTTTATAATAATGACATTTATTCCTAATAATGATGTTTATTCAACATGCTTAAATAATGAGGTTTATCCAACATTTTTACATAATGAGGTTTATTCAACATTTTATAATATTGATGTTATTCAACATTTTTTATGATTCTATTAAATATTAGAGGTTCCAATAACAAAATGCTGTCAAGACAAGATCTTTATTCTCATAAACCATAACAGAACAGAGAAAAACATCATTCAAGATATTAGATTTAAACAGAACGCCTGATTTAGAAAAAAAAAATCAATCAGATCCAAGGAATGACTAATTTTAAGTAGATTTAAGCAAATAAAATTTCAGGTGAAAATAAAAGATTACCGAAAAAGGTGTGAAAATTCAAATTCCTTTTAACTTTGTTAAAGAAAGCAAAAATACAAGATTATTCAAGAAGGCATCAAAATTCCAATGTCTTTTCACATTATTGAAAAACAATATTATCTACCCTTTTTGCACATCATGTACAGGCATGTGCACTATAGCAACATTCCAGTACTGGTATGTGTTTTGTAATAACATTTACTTATATGGAAATCATATTCTAGCTAAAGATTTAAAATATAAATACCAGGTGTTTGTGTTAACAAAAGAATAAGAAAACAACATTTACTAAACTATTCCACCTTTTGTGCCTCATTTATTATCTCGTGCATTGTAGAAACATTCCAGGATTTATGCTAAAATAAAATTCGGTTATAAGGCACCAATATGCATATATAAAAATAAAAAAGATCAATGTCAGGTTCTTGTTTGTTAATAAAAAAGACGGAAAAATCAAAATTTGTTTTTACCAAAATCACCCCTTCCCCCTTTTTTCTGCCTCATTTAAGGGCACGTGCATCACAACAACATTTCAATTTTTGTGCTAAAGCAAAATAAGGTTATATGTATACAATATATACAAAAACTAAAGAGATCAGAGTGGGGGCCAAAATCGACCCTTACTGCACCTTGTTATTTCATTCATGATTTGAATACAACAAATGTCGATATTACGGTGTAAATTTTGTTCCTAAAAAGTCATGAAATACTTTCATTCGAACAAAATTGTTGTATACCTGTAAATGATCAGGAAAGATTTGGGAATATAATTAGGGATACTTTTATGATTTTCTTTTTTAACCATTCAATGGTTTAAAACAAAAAAGTCAACACACGTGAAACCTTCGATTCCTAGTGTTATTCCAAATATCAGTAGAATGTATTTATTTATCGCGTGATTCGTTTATGCTTTTGTCATTTAATTAAGACAAGTCTAACACTTGTTTTAAGATTCCAACACATGTATCGTCATAAAATGATACAGTTAACTATTAAAAACTGAACATTGTCATAGGCAAATATTAAACAGGACGCATAGAAGCGAATAATAGAGAAAACTAACGAATGAAAAGTCACCAAATTTACAGAACAATTATCTACCCTTTATGTAGATTGTCCAAACTCCTTTTTGTAAACTTTCCCTTAGATTTACTGTCTGTCATGAGGAGTGAAAAGAGATATTCTCCTGCGCTACATTTTATTGTTTTCACTGAGCCTTACGGTCATTGCAATCTAACATATGATCGTGTCAATAACACCTCTACCAATTTATCAGCTACTAAAGTAATCTCAAATGAGAATTTGATAATATATAAAAATAGCTGACAGAGATGACAGTCTAACTATCCCTAAATAGACAGGAAACAAACATGTATCCAATAAATATTTTATTCATAGATATATATATTCTTTATTGCATCCTAAAGGAGAGATGAATGCATAAATACAAAATCAAAAAAGAAAATAAACTAAAGACGACAACAGTATTTACAGTTTGCAGTAAGGTTAGGTTATATGTTAGTACTGAAGAACAGAGGCGACGGAATGTTATAGCTATGAATCAGTTTACACTGTAAATACTGGATATTACGTAGCAGACTACCACATCTATTAATGTATCTGACGCACAGAGTTTGGAATGTCTCTTGCTCTTCACTATCAAGATGAAAATCACCAGAGTCGCAGGACAACAAGCAATAACAAAGTTCGTTGTCAGACATATTTACAAGATAGACGCTGAAAGTTATAGGATTAATGTTTATGACATCACACCAGAACTTGTCACGTATTTCTTCTAAGTAGTCACATGACGCAACGACATGTACGATTGGGTCGGAAAACAGTTTACCACATCTATCACATAGAACTACTGCATTGTTTTTAAAGTTTCTGATCAAACAGCAGATAGATACAAGAAAATGCGCTTGTGACCTTAAATATGGATGTCTTAAGGCGACAGACCATGCAGCATGAGGTTCATATGTCTTGTGGATAACTTTAAAAGCACTAATAAGTCATCGTCAGAGTTTATCCGTAAAGTCCACATTTTTGCTTCATTTGATTGCACATCTGTTTTCACTATACGCTTCCACATCGTAGGAGAAGGAAAGAGACCAGTGTCATAGAAATTGCCCAAATATTCTAATAAATTGTATTTTTTCAATATTTGTACAATGTCAGATGTAAATCCCAAGTTCGGATGATTGTTGTTGTTATACTTTAGGGTCACTTATTCTGCGGAAGGAGATTACAAATTCGTCCGAAAAATGAGAGTTTCTTTTCATCCACATAACTTTCAAGGCTGAACCAATTAATGAGCAACTGGCATATATCACTACGTATACGACGTGGGAGTTCTTGCATAGACTTGCAGATATAACGCTGGATTCTTTCGAGCATTAACCATTTAGTAGAAGTCAATGTACCCCACAATTCGCAGCCATACACAGCTTTAGGGTATCATACTTGTTTGATTATCTTTGAGCACACAAACGGGTTTAGAACAGCTGTGTGCACACCAAAGCAAATAACGGACACAGCAGTTGCACGTTAAATTCTGCAAGTCTCTAATGTACGGTACATTGTTCTGCGATTGGAATACATAGTTATACCAAGGTGTTTAGCTGATGGAACAGACGGTATATGTTCATTATATAACAGTACATCGTGTCCTGTTGTCTGTTTTCCCACATTGTAGAAGTTTACTCTTAGTGGCTGAAAACGTAAAACTCCACTTCGCACTATATTGTTCACAAATATCAACCATGATTTGGGATGATTGACGGTTGATTGTAATAATTGAAATGGCATCTGCTTATACGGGTGAGCTCGCGATTAAGTCATGTAAAAGGGTTCCTTGTTTAGAATCCTCAAGTCCATTAATAAGATCATTCACAAATATAAAGTACAGTTTAGCCGATAAAACACTTCCTTGTCAATCACCACGATGCAGTGTAAGCCATTCAGATAATCTATCACCACATAGTGAGTTTGTATACATATAATATAGTAAAAGCCATAACTTCGACGTGGTACCATATTCACGGAGCTTTATTCGTATGCCATCATGTGGGACGGTGTCGAAAGTCTTTGTACTGTCCGATCTCTTAAAAAGTTTATATTCCGATACCAAGATCTTGTCGAAATATATTCCGTCTCTGCAGAAAAGATTATAAACGATGGATTTTCATATAGTGAAAATGTATAAAGATAAAGTTTCAACAAAAATGTCAAAAATATTTTTTTATCAATGTGTGACGCAAAAGTGTCTTTGACATTTACTTCACTGATTTTGGTGCTGATTTAAGAACTGTTTTACCTGTTTTGTTCAAGTATTGTCATAAATACTGTTATAGTGACAGCCGGAAACTTTGAGCCGTAATGAAAGGGGGAGGTTTGGCGCTTTAAAATCTGATTCAACCCACCATTTCTTTAGAAATGCCTGTACCAAGTCAGGGTCATTACGGTTTTCACAGTTTTCCGGTTGTTGATTGATTTTGTCTGTTTATATACTTATGAGTTTTGACTTTCCCTTTGTTAGATTGTTCGGAGTTCTGTAATGTTGTTTTTATCCTTATTTATGATAATGATTTAATGATTGTACCATTCTTTTTAATGTGATGGATTTTCACTTCTTGCAAGTTGAACGCCGTATTTATACTACTTAGACATTTTTGGTATGCGACTTGTTGGCGATTAGGAGAGTCGGTTCTAAGTTTTGATAGTTCTATGTCAATAAGTTGTTCAACAACTTTCGCAATACTCGGGACTAATGATATGCCACGGTAAGAGTTAGTGTCTGTGCGTGATTTATTTCCACCTTTGAAAAGAAGAATGATGATGTTCCTTTTCCATTCACAAGGCACATAACCACATTGTAAACACATGTCAAACAAATGGTGCAAATGCCTCAAAAGTAATCTACCTCCATACTTGAGATGTTCAAATGCAATCTTATCATGACCGCAAGCTTTATTGTTTTTCAAGTGTTCACAGATATTTATAACATCCAAGTAGCCAAATCCAGAAAGGTCATCACCTTTGCATTGTTTGTGGTGATCACGGATCGCCTTAATACTGTCAAATAAATCATTTTCACGGTTATGCTCCAAATAAACGGATTTTGAAAATACTGTCTCAAAATGCTCCTGCCATACATTCAAAATCTCACTACCTTAATCTGTAACAAGAGTACCCTTTTTTCAAGGCATTGCACATAGATGATTTTTGCTTCCGTTTATTCAAAATGGTTTACACGGACTTTAAATCGATATCAATATCATTTTCAATTTGTTTCACAATAGAACTTTCGTATTCATCAAATGCAGCTCGGAGAGCTTCACGAAATTAACTTTTGGGCTTTTTGCACTTGTAAAATAGCTCGCATTTCATATCGTGACACTTACAGTTACTTATCCAATCCACCCGGTAAGATCGCATGACGTCACGGAATCTATCATTGATTGTGAGTTATAATATGCTTAGTAATACGTGTACCTCTATCCAACAAGCGTAATCAATAAATGGGTCAGTCTCCGACAACTTTCACAATTGTGATGGTAAAGACTGCAAATGTATCCCTTTAATATAATAGAAAAACAACAAACTTCCGTTACAGTATAAATAGATATGTCGGCTGTTCATGTATAAAATTGTTTTTATTTCATATTATCACAATGTATCACCCTTATACGTTTTTGTTGTCCATGATATGTGTACACGTTTTGTTTTATATATGTATAGCATTACATTCATGGATATATCATTTCTTATTTATGCTATTTGTGTATATTGTTGTCCAACACATATTGTACTAGTGTTGTGAGGTTTTCTTTGTCTTCGTCTTGTGTACACTGCATGTGTCGACAGTTTCTCTGGGTTGTCCGTTTTAGATTACCATTTCGGTATTCTCTGACGTTTATCTATATCAGTTATGATGAGGTCCGACAACCTTAGTAATATCTAAATGATGTATCTGTTCTGTGGACTATGACGATATCCACTGACTATGTAATAGGTTAATTCATACAATATTTCTGTATTTCAGCTGATGACAGAATTATTTCTAGAGTAAACTTGTCACTCTCTATTCCCGTATCTAACAACTGGAATTATGACTCCACAGCCATATACATCTTCGGTTTCCTCTAACGTTAAGTTTGCCCATTTTGATACTTCTGTACACTGTATTTGTCTTTCAATTGTCTAGGGTACCAGTTATTTATATCATTGATTGTCAGTTATAATATTTTTAGCAGCACGTACCGAAGACATGCATTGTTATACCTCTATCCAGCCAGCGTAATCAATAAATGCGTTTTTTAATATCACCGGGTTTGTAACACGACGGATTCTGCTAGTGGAGCAGGAATTGGTTACCTTTCCGGAGCACCTGAGTTCACCCCCGGTTTTTAGGGGGGTCGTATTACTCGATTTCTAATTCCATGTGTATGTTTTGTAGATCGTTGTTTGTCCTCTTGTCCTTTTTCTTTTGGCCATTGTGTTATTTTTTCTTCTTCGATTTTACGAATTATAATTACCCCATTGTTATCTTCAAACTCATTTTACAGAGATGTGCTATTTACATGAAGGGTTATGCTAGTGCTTGTGCCCAGTACAGTTAACGTTCTCCAGAGAGTTGAACTGTTATCACTAAAGCTAATCAAGCAAGGCTATGTTGTTCCTAAAGTAAAATATCTAAAATGTTGTATTTTATATCAACGAAAACTACCTTTTGTAATTACTGGTTCACTTGGGCGTGGTGAAGAGTTAGTTAGTTTGGGAATTTCAGTCAATATGCATTTTCAAATAACAAGGGAAATTTCCCTAAAAATCACTTCCTCTTTCCACGCATTGTTGACCTATTTAAAGCGTCGAGACAGGTATACGTGAATTATTTGTATGCATTTAAATTGCAATTTAAATGCTTAGGAATAAAAATATCTTTTTTCATAACGAATATATTGTGGTTTGAATAATTGTCATCACTAGGTATAGCTGAAATATTATTGAAAGTGGAGTTAAACACCAAAATCCTTTCATTACTAGGCTGGCACGCAGTTATTGCCTCCTCTTCAATCAGCTTGGCTCTGTGGTTCTAACTTAGCAGATACAGCGCAATATGGTCAATGTCAATCCTGCGGCTGACTAAAATAGCTATTTGAATAATTGTGCTCCCTCATAATGTTTCCTTCTAGTCTGATATTTTTATTGCAGCATGTATAGCTTTGTTTTAAATTATATTGATTCATTATTGAAAATCGACGGTATCACAACCTACTTCGACCTTTGAAACTTGACAATTGTTTTCCCTACCATATGTTGTTGTGGCTTTGATTTTAATAAAAGTGGTGAAGAGTTATTCTAGGGTTTGTGCCCAGTGCAGTGACTGTCTTCATAGAGATAACTGTTAACATGAAGAGTTAATCTAGGGCTTGTGCCCAGCACAGTGCCTTTCTTTACAAAGTTGAACTGTTAACACTAAACTACTCAAATAAGGCTATGTTGCTCCTACGATGAAATCATTCAACGGACATCATCGCGAACTGGTCGACCGTTGCGAAAAATTAATTTCTCAAATGGCAGTCCCTTTTTACGTAGATTTGTTTCTTTCCTCTATGACTGACAAGACTTTGACTGGACTTAACTATAAATAGAACAGCGGGTGTCTTGTAAGAAACAGGACCTGTTTGCCTTTCTCGAGCATCTGGATTTACCTTTTGTACTTCTTTGTTTCTCTTTATTCTTTGTATTGTGTCTATTCTTGAATTGGCTTTAACTAACGTTTATTTAATATAAATAAACAAGTGTGGACACAGAAATGTGCTGTCCAAAAGGCAAGTGTGGATGTCAATATATCATATTATTAACTTTAAAAAAAAAATCATGGACACAGGGGTCCTGGATTTTGTTAATCAAAAACTAATCCGGTCCTGTGGTTTTATTTTCATCATGGACCCCCCCTCCCCTCCCTCCCTCGCCCAAGGGATATAAAATTGTATCATTAATAATAAATTAATAAATAATAAATTCAGATTTTCTATTTAAAATAAATCTCATTTACAAAACCACTGATATTTGTTCAATTTTTAACGTTCATTTAAGCTTTAGTCGAAACATAACATTTATGTTACTGTAAAATTCACAAATAAAATTACCCCCCCCCCCTTTTTTTTTCTTTTTTCTTGTTTAAATCAATGGTCAACAATATTCCAGAATCAAATAAATGAATAAATATAACATAGATTTCTTTTTGCCATGCGGAGTCGGTGTGTTTTAAATCAGTCATCCAATCAGGACGCTCATTATTCTTGTCCAAGATAAAAATACATCGCTAAAATTACCTGTGGGTGTTTCCCACTTCAACTTGTAAATTTACATAGAAATCGGAGATATTTCGTCATACAACTTCACACATGTTTTTTTTCTATCATATTTCTTGAAGAAAAACATAGCATTTTATTGCATTTATCAATATTTTATGAGTATCAACAGTTTATTTAAAACCGTATCTGTTTCTCGATACGGCCGCAACTTCAACTCGTAAATATACATAGAAATCGGAGATATTTCGTCATAAAACTTCACACATGGTTTTGTCTATCATATTTCTTGAAGACAAGCATACAATTGTATTGCATTTATCAATATTTTATGAGTATAAAACAGTTTTTTCAACACCCTATCTGTTTCTCGATGCAGCCGCCCGATTACAGTGACCCACTTTAGGACGTTCTACCCGTTTTTTCTTAATAATGTTGTTTAATAACTCTTATTCTGAATTTGTCTAGTGGACAAGGAACTGCTTACCCTTTCGGAGCTCCATAGTTTACTTTCAGTTTATGCTTTTCTTTGCAGTTTGTTATAGATCATTGTTTGTCTTTTTGTCCATTTAAGGGGCATTGTATTGCATGCTCTTCTTCAATTTAAGGCTTCTGATTGCCGCTTTGGTGACTACAATTTTTTCTTGTCAATATATCGAAAAATTGAAAACAGTCTGAAAGAAGTTTTTTTTGTAATTGTTTATTTCAAAAATAGAAAAAGGGTTACATACAAATGAATTTCAATACATACAATACACAAAGTAATATATATATAAATGATATTTTCCTTTCATACAAGCAATGTAAAATACAAGAACAAAGACAATAATATATGTATCCAAAGATAATCAGTCATTCATTGCCCCATTAACATTAAGCCATTTTTTATTAATTTGCTCTGTCTGTTTTGGAAACATGTAAAAAGTGGAATTTTTCTCTATTTTGATATAATATTTTAGGTATTGAAGATCTCCGTGTAAGTGTTTAAATTCCCCCTTATATCTGCACCTATATATATATAGCATTTTAAAATTAACAAGATGTTATTTACTGTATATTGATTCTCAGTGTAACTCTCAGATATTCCAAGAGCTATCTCCCTTGCAGTTAATGGCAGAACAATACCACACATCATTAACAAGTTTTCAACAGCAAACCCAAATTGCTTAACTAAGCTACAATTCCAAAATAAATATAACAAGTTTTCCTTAGTTTCCATACAAAAAGTACATAATTCTGTTTCTTTAAGACAACTGAACGGTTGCTTTACCGTATTTTCAATAGCAAAACAAAACAATAACAAGACAAGGACAGCTTGAGTGTCATATTGGAGACCACTGAACAGTTGCTTTTCCGTATTTGCAATAGCAAAACAAAACAATAACAAAACAAGAACAGTTTGAGAGTCATATTGAGGTCAACTGAACGGTTGCTTTGTCGTATTTTCAATACCAAAACAAACAACAATAACAAGACAAGAACAGTTTGAGTGTCATATTGAGGCCAACTGAACGGTTGCGTTATCGTATTTTCAATAGCAAATGAAACAACAATAACAAGATAAGAACAGTTTGAGTGTCATATTGGAGACAAGTGAACGGTTGCTTTATCGTATTTTCAATAGCAAAATAAACAACAATAACAAGACAACAACAGTTTGAGTGTCATATTGAGGCCAACTGAACGGTTGCTTTATCGTATTTTCAATAGCAAAACAAAACAATAACAAGACAAGAACAGTTTGAGTGTCATATTGGAGACAACTGAACGGTTGTTTTACCGTATATTCAATAGCAAAACAAACAACAATAACAAGACAAGGACAGTTGGAGTGTCATATTGGAAACAACTGAACGGTTGCTTTATTGTATTTTCAATAGCAAAGCAAAACAATAGCTAGGAAGAACTGTTTTAGATACCTAAAATTTATGTCTCCTCTTAATGCGGCCATCTGTACAACAATAAGTTGCACATTATGAGTTGAATGATACTATGTAAAAAAACAATTATTTGACCTTGAGGACAAAGGTCAAGGTTCCACGAAGGTCATTACGGTACGCAACACACCGCCTTATGGTTATGCACCTACATACCAAATATAATTAACCTATCTGGAAAGACAAAAAAGTTATGGTCCGGACTTCGCTAAAAAGAAGCAGAAGAAGCGGAAGCAGAAGAAGTGGAAGCAGAAGAAGAAGAACCGGAAGCGGAAGAAAAAATCAAACTAAAACAATATGTCTCCCTTCGTTCGAAGGGGAGACATAACAAGACAAGGACAATTTGAGTGTCACATTGAAGACAATTGAATGGTTGCTTTACCACAGAAACATGGTTGATTTTTGTCATTGGTAAGTTTCGCTACTATTATGTAATTTCCCTGAAATAGAAGAAAATTCTATTGAAATAAATTATTACAAAATAGTGTGAAGGTTTAAGGTGTAGAATATCATATATGTCACATATGTCTTCTCTGGAAGTGTGTGCATGAAGTATGACATTTCAAATGTATACAACCGCATCGGTGGTGTAATAGTTAGCGTACTCGCCTCGAGTGTGGTAGATCCCGGGTTCGAGCCCCGATCGGGTCAAACCAAAGAATAAAATTGGTATCTGCTGCTTCTCCGCTAAGCATGCATCACTAAGGAGAAAGAGCAGAGATTGGTTTGATCGGAATCAGGATAATGTTTCCGAGTAGGGCGACATGTCTATCCGCGGACAGTTGTTTCAGTGAGCTAGCACTATAAAAATTCAACTAAACGTGTTGGTATAGTACAAAGCGGATCTCATCAACATCTCATTGATAATTAATTTGTTCTAGCCATCATATAGCTGAAAAATTGCTGAGTTGGCATTAAGCAACAATCACTCATTGTTGAGGTGGCGTTAAACACCAATCACTCACTAGTGTTTCTTCCAAAGGGAAACAATGTCGGTATTGGATTGATTACGAAGACACGTATAGCCACGTACGAGATGATACAGAAGTTACAAATATTACTTTCGGGTCTTTGATTATGTCAAAAGTTAAATAAAAAACAACATAGTTTAACCAAAGCAAAATGTGATAGTATATTTGTTACTGGTTTATAATCCCCTACCGAAATATATCTGTCGCACTTACTGTTGGGGGCGTCGTGGCCGTGATAGTTATGTAGTTGGATTTACAAATACCTATGCAATCAGTGTCTATCACCACTGATATTGTGAATTCGAATTTCGATCAGGGCGAGGTGTACAGCATTATGTGATCAAGTTTGTGACTTGCGACATGACATAGCTAAAATATTGTTGAAAGTGGGGTTAAACACCATCAAACAAACAAACAAGCAAACTTACTGTTGGGAGTCTGGTCAAATCACTGACTGTTAGTGTGCCCTTTAGTTCGGCTGAAATTGTGTAGTTAGAATATTTTATTAAATAAAATTAAATTAAAATAAGAACATACTTTTGTTAGGTTTAATCATGTGTTAATCCTGGTTTCTGATTTGTCATTGTTTAATTATAATCTACAAAAGGTCAAGATTGCATATCATATTGACTTCATAGCATGTTTGATACAAGTAATAAAAACGTAGATATCAAATTTAGTGCGCACGAAGCGTTTCTGGAATAACCTTCATCAGGTACGCTCAAAATCGAAAGATTGGAAAACTAAATAATTTTGTTTTGGGAGCAACATGTTGGATACAAGAGATCTTTTCCATGGCGATATAATACGGAATCTAAATTAAACAAAAAACACCCAGACATTCAAAAATTAAATAATATCTTAGTATACAATATAAAATGACGTACCTCCCGGGGCACATTGTCATGACTATGAGCTAACAATTACAATTGTTTTACCTTAATATCTAAAGGTGTGCGCTTTCCGAGAAATCTTCAAGTATTTGTTGTCCATGTTGTTTATTCGAAACACAAACGTTTGTCCAAATGGTGCTTAGATATGTTTCACTGTTGTTCTACTTTAGACTTGGTCTTAGATCTTTTGCATGGCGATACGACACCCCATTTGGGTCATGCGAGTATACACATTTGGAATCGATACATCAGCGACGAGCTTCCAAATCTGAGACACATTTGCAATCGACCAATCAGCCACGAGCCTTCCAAATCTTGAAATGCTAAAACCGCGCACATCATGTGAGCTGTTGTCCAATTGATCAATATATATTTACTATCTTTGTATTATTGGACAATCGAAGATGAGCAAAGGCCATGACCCCACATGAAATGTTTGTAGATGTTAGTGTATTGTTACAAGAAAATTAACCGCCTGGATATAACTGGAATATTATTGAAAATGGCGTTAAGCACCATAAACCAACCAACTTCACATTGATCGAATTATAATTAGATCGGTGTCACTGTATAAATATCACAGTCCTCTGTTCAACATGTTACTGGCGAATGCCTAATTATGACAACGTTTTTTTTTCAAATTTCAATCTTAATGGTCGTTGAAATAAATGTATAAGATGGTGGAGGCAGTCGGTCTCCTATAATAAAACTAATATTATACATATGACAACTTCTGTTAACCCCATCATTTTTTTATTGAAGTGTCTGTACCAAGCCAAGGATGTGAGGGGTATCCGTTTTGTCTCTTTCTACGATTTTTCAATTGGATTTTGAAACAGTTCTGACAGGGGGGTATTTCCCTCTTTTTCATTTATTATAATGTACTCATTAATAAATTAATTACATAGTAGTAATCTCCATTCGCTTGGAATTTTAACAAACGATGGCAATCTGTTTTCACCTTATTTAATTAATCTTACCGTTAGCTTTGATTGGACACACTAGGATGGGCACAGTCTTCTTTAAGTCGTCACATGACCCTGGCTGGTCCAATGAAAATATAGGAGTGTCTGGTAATTGAGGGAGAAATACGTCAAGATGTAGGTTACCTTTGGCAAACTCATTAGCTGAATATACAAAAGAAACATAGAACCTATTTCTTTGTAATGAAATAAAGAGTACATATAAAAACATTTTCGGTGTTGTTTTTATTCACATTTCATATATAGCTTTAACTGTGGTGTATTCATAATTTCAACGTCTCAATAGTGGAAGGCACTATCAAATGCCACCTATTATAATTATCTTAAAAATTTAATGTGAAAATTGACCAACAATAAATGTCCAGTAAATAGCATGCAATGTCTTAGTCTTTAATCAATCGTTATAAAAAAAAGTGGCGTTTTCAAAAGAAATATTTAAATATTAAGTTTGTTTAGAGTACATATTACGAATATTCAAATGTTCTGGGGGCCGTCGTGATCGTATGATAGTTGGATTTATAACTACATATGCAAACAGTGACTATCACCAATAACGCTGTGAGTTCGAATCCCGTGTACGCGATACAACATTACGTGATAAAGTTTGTCAGTGACTTTCGGCAGGTCGGTAGTTTTCTCCGAGTACTCCGGTTTCCTCCACCAATAAAACTGACCGTCACTATATAACAGAAATATTGTTGAAAGTGGCGTTAATCGCCATACCCCCTCAAATGTTCTGTTTCCTTCATATCTTTAGTTGATTATTGACAGTTGTAACCACTTTATTCTTACAATTTAAGTTACGGGTTGTTTTTGTTTTTTTGGGGGAGGGGTTTACTCAGCTTAAAACTATGTAATAAATAAAATAATAGCCACACATGACATTAAAACATATTTATTTTACACTTTTATTATAAAAATTCTTGCTTTATGTTACCATTAATAAAGTGTGCTTTATTTGAACTGTTTTCTAAAAAAAAAAGAAAAAGAAGCAATTATACTCACGTGTAACAAAGTCCCAATAAAAAGTGGCGACACCTTGTGTATTAAGAGTAAGCGGCGACCACTGGACAGAAAACTTAATTTTAGTGTCACCTGACAAATAAAGAATGCTATTTTAGAGAACATAATACTATATATAGACATGAATTAATAAAAAATCAAACACACCTTTGTTACTTTTATTTTATTATTTTGGGGTTAACGAGTAATTGTTGTTTAACTCATAAGTAAATTTGATGTCATGATAATGATGTCCGCTTGTACTAGACCAACACGCATTCGTTTGATTATTTTAAACAACTATCAATGGGTAGAAATGTATCTCCACTAAGACACATTATCATGATTCCGAGCCAACCAATCTTTTCTCCTTGATGCTGCGTGCCTAGCGGATAAGCAACAAATACCAGATTTATAGTCTTTGGTTTGACCCGATCGGGATTCGAACCCACGATCTACTACACACGAGGCGAGCACGCTAACCCTTATACACAGTCGATGTGGTTTGATTATTTTTGATCTTTTATTTTAGACTTGTTTTACCCACATTATTATTTATTTGACCTATTCGTTGGTCTAACGATCAGAGTGTGGTCCATCACCATTCGGGTTAAACCGGATACTGTAACAGATCGGTAGTGTATAGCTTATATTTCGAACCATTTTTTCAGATTGATTGTTGATTGAGTAAGTGAGTGATTGCTGTTTAGCGCCAACGCAGCAACAGGTTTACGAACAAGCTTGATTGAGAGTTGAATGTTCAATCATTCTAAGTCGTCCTTTAAAGTTTTTCGATGTGTTTTAAACAACAATCTTGTGTATGAAAGGAATTTTCACAGTTACCATGGTTACTTCATTTTAAGAGAAACATTGTTATAGTTTCAGTTTGACAATAATTACGTTTTCAGTCGTGATTGAAAAGCAAATATAACCTATCTTCAAATTTACGTAATACATTTGTACATATTGCCGCCCCTGAGCCGCCGTACTATATATATATATGTACACAATGTGGCCCCTGAGCCGCCAATAGCTTACCATCCCATTCCCTACGATTTTGCGGATACAATCTTCAATTGTTTAGATGTATAAAGTCAATCATATCGTTGTGCATGTCGAAGCTAATAAACACATTTCACACTATTAAATTACAACATGGCACTGACACAGGAATGTCACCAGGAAGTTATGTCACCAGGAAGTTATTTTTATTTCTGTTAAATATTTATAATAATAAATCATACCACAGTTGGTAACATTTCCTCGCGTCTCATACAACTTCCTACTTAACGTTTTGTCCAACTCTTTTGTCCCCATTTCAAATTCTCGGACTTCAACCTTTTCTGTTTTTTCCATCTTAAAAAGTTTGTAATTTCCAGTCGCTGTAGTCATGACAACACATGCCAGAAGGATTATTATATTTTCCATCTAAAATTAAACAATTTGCTATGAAAAGAAAGTTTAAACAGAGATGGTGATCAATTCCATCGATATCAACAAAACGAACATTCCTCGTTCACCATAGCTGAACTCACTGAACACAACAACAATCAGACCACGACATACCCCGTTGAAAATCCAGGTCCTGAATTGGTACAGGCACAAATATGTGGTGGGGTTAAACCGGTAAATGTGACCCTAATCCTCCCCTCTTGACAACTGGATCTCCAACGTGAATACATACATGAACAACCGATAAAAACACCTGCACAGATTCACTTATCTTTAATAACAAACATTGTACTACATCAATTTCCCAGTTGATAATAATCTTCCTTTATAAGGAAATATCAAGTGGCGTTAAAGACCATAAACCAAACCTATAAGGAAATATCACATCTGTTATTGTTTATGTTCTGAGTATGTGTATACCTTTTGTTCTATTCACGAATATAATTACATTCATTATACAGGGGGGAATGATTTGATTGTTGGTGTTTTAACGCCACTTTCAGCAATATGTCAGCTATATCATGGCGACCAATTTTAGTGGTGGAGGAAGCCGGAGTACCCGGAGAGAACCACCCACCATGGGCAAGCAACTGGTAAACTTTATCACTTGCGGCTGCAAGTCGATGCACCCTTTTTGTAATTTACAAAGCCGGCGCGAACCCACGCCGTATTGGTGATAGGCTTGTACGAGTTGCTACCCGAGACCCAGGGGAGAATGAAATAACTAGAATTATTACTTCACAGTGTTAGTCCTATGTGGAGTAAGCTATTTTTTTGTGAATATTAGAATTATCTAAGCATTTTAGTGGATATTGGAATTACCGGAGCGTTTTGATGATGTTAGAATTATCCGAACGTTTGTTCTCAGATTTTGTGTCTTTTTTGTTTGTACTTAGTACTCACACATATCTCCAGACTTCGGTATTCCGTATTTTATTTTCATCTGTGTAGGACAGAATTTATACTTTCATCGTTTACTGTGGGTTGACGAGTGGTCGTCTTTGTTCTATTTTTAGATAACACGCATTTTCAGACGAATACATGTCGTTTAGTACCGCTATAAAATGTAATAAATAAATACGTTTTTTATATAAAATATCTAAAATGTTATATATTGTATCTACGACACCTACCTTTTCTTTTTTTCACTAGTGTTCTGGGGTGCGGCGAAGAGTCAGCTGGTTATCAACGTGATGAGGAAATTCATAAACAGATATACTTCCTCTTTGTAGGATTCGTTGAACAATTTAAAAGGTCTGATGATATGGTAATTCTATTTATTGATTTAAACGGGTTCAACAATGGACCCCTGTATTATATTGAGTTTTTTATGTTTGATTGGCGGAAAAGATTTAATTCAGTGTATTGCATATTTATATATTCAGGACTCCGGTAAATTAAACTTTGGAAACTGTCAAAACAATTTAAAGTTGAGTTCAATTTGATAATATGTTGAATTAATCTGAGAGAGGTATACATTCCATATACCAATGAAAATCTTTTCTGATTTAAATACACATCTACTATGGAATTTGATAGTAAATTCATTCATTCAAAATACAACGAAATGTACAAATCGCATGTGTTACCTGTACTTTTACACCGTTGAAAACGGAAATTATAAAAGTATTATAACTAGACTACAGTATAGTAGATCTATTGTAATTTTAATATTAAGTATATATGTTAACTAAGAGGAATTCAACATCTCTGCATGAGCTTTCTTATATTTTAATTGATATTTATATCAAATGTATAGTGTGTAATACATACAGAATAACTTTAGAACATTTAAGGACAGTATTTACCAAACAGATTTATGCATTTGATTAATGGGGCGAGGTGATTTTTTTCTGTACACGTGGGTTATTTAGTTCATTCATTTGCTTAGGATAACATGTATGAATTTGAAATAGATTGTTTAATTTTAGCAATTACTTGTGATATATTGATCTTGACAGAAAGGGGCATATGCATGCATTAAATTACCTTAAATCTTCCAGGCTCTCAGTACAAGTGGTAGCAGTACCTCTAATGAAGAAAACAGAAAGAGGAAAAGGGAGAGGGATACTGATACGGACAGCTTAGAAGATCGTATTGATTCGATAGAAAAATCAGCAAAGGTGGAAAGGGTCAAAGATTGTGACAAAATGAAAGTAGCAAAAGGGAAAGTAAACTTATATTTGACATGTATTTGTTTTGGAATTAGATGAATAATGTATTGCTTGTATTCTAAATCTTAATGTGACTATTTTAATTGAAATAATTTATATTGATAATAAAGTATGTGTTAATGTTGCTTTAATTTTTCACAATATGTTTTCTAATTATTTACATGATAGGTTTGAGATGTCTTCGTCTACAGTTCAAGGGGCACTGATTCCCTAGTGGATTTTCCACGCGAATTGTAGGTGAGGGGATTTCTCCTTAAAGTGTGGCTTATGCTGGCTTTTGTAAGTGTTATACGCTTGTTTTCAAGAATATTGTTTTTCCACAGACCAGTAAAGAAATGTGGAACAGCGTTAATTCATTTGTAAAAGTTCCTTGTTTGGGAAATGGAAAGTGGATTTGATCCATTGAAAGTAAAAGTAAGGGAAAATCCAGCATAGGTAACACTTGGAGGCGAGGTTCCTTCGCTTACAACACCATTCCAACAGCTGAAGAGGTATTAAATGGAGATGTTTATTGTACATTATCAGACTAATGTATTATATATCTTACAACCTGGTATTAAGAAAAATTATAAATGTCAATTAGAATATTTATTTTGAGTTATGGGAATAATGTTTTATGAAATACAACGGCCCACCTGGCCTGTGGCCATTAGGGATAGAATCCGGAGATCCTGTTTCGGAAACAGCAGAGATTTTTACTTCCCGAAACTAAACATGAGCTGAATGCAAGAAGATGTTAAACACTGAGGATATGGGCGGAAGTACATGTGACACTCTCATTTTTTCAACATCCATGCTAGTGGTTTAATGGTGATAATAGATTAGGCTGACTGTTGCCTTATGCGATTCATGACTACCATATGGTTATTGATGGCTTAGACATTTTTTACCTACCCTATCCCTCCCAACTTGTCGTCGATGTATATCAAAATGTGAAGCATGTGTTTGGTGTGTGTATATTTTGTCCACATTTTGATATTTTGTGGTTTGATATCATCTTAAATTCAGTCCACTCATGCAGAGGTTTTTACTTCCCAAAACTAAACATGAGCTGAATGCAAGAAGATGCTAAACACTGAGGATATGGGCACAACAGTAATATTGTATTAGGAATATTGTCATCACGAGGTATAGGTACACGCCAATGGTCTCCTATTCGTCGCGTCTTATATTTTGACGCTTACGCTGCCAAAGGAGGTAGAACGAATATATTAAACAATAATGGATAAAAACAACACCTTAAGATATAACTAATTCGTAACCGCTAACCAACTATTGGAACAATGACACCAGCAGAAATTGAGAGAGTTTTTGTCTGGTACAGTGCCGACCCACCCCAAAATTGCAATTTTTCAACAGGAAATCCACCGCTGTGGTAGGTTCTGTCAAGATCTTAAAGACGAGCCATGCATCCTCCCTATCCGATGCTTTCATTTTGGCCGACCCGGATTATTATCCAAATATTCGCGAAATCTTCCACATTTTACTAACCATGCCAATATAATCCGTACCATGTGAAAGACCTTGTTTCTGCTTTGACGCGTCTAAAGCAAGGAAGCAGAACAACTATGATTGAGGACAGACTAAACGGACTAGCATTATTGCACATTTACCGAGAAGTAAATGTTGGCAGGGTCAAAATACTAGACAAATTCGATACGGGTAATAGAGGAATTGGCGCTCTGCGCTTGTAAATTACTTTGCCGACATTAATAGTATTATGTACTGACATAAACATTTCAAATATGGTTTTAAAGTTTGATTAGTGTATTTGTTAGCCCTTTGCTCGTTAGTGTGACATTTGAAGAGTAATATTTTTGAGTATGTGAAGACAAAACAAGTAAAGGTTTTCTTTTAAAATTTGTTTTCTTTTTCCATTAACAGATATTGAGATAATGAATACTCGTCTATACATCAGTCCTTTCTATTCATTCTGTCGTCAATGTAACCGGCTCTCTCTATCAACTATCAATCTGTCTGAATAAGAGTTATGTTTTAGCCATATATCTTATAAATATGATTGAAGATCCCCTGGTGTGTCAATCAACTCTTAAATCATGTAGAAGTGTAAGGAACGTACTGAACATTTTAAGGGGATGAACGCATAGCTTCATGTATTCCAATGTCGATGATTTAAAAAACCTACTTGTAGCTAATTTGCCATGTTAGGGTAATAGTTAATTTGCCATGTTAGGGTAATAGTTAATTTGCCATGTTAGGGTAATAGTTAATTTGCCATGTTAGGGTAATAGTTAATATCAAAACGTCAATATTTTAAGAAAAACAAGTCGATAGCTACTGAGGGACTCCACCCCCCCCCTCCCCCCCCCCCCCTCTCCCCAGACCATTTGCCTCAGTAAAATTCCGACCCAAGCTCCGCCCATGGCTGCCAAGTCAATCAATGAACGTAGGTCATGCGACTGCCTAAAACACTTATATGGAGAATAATATTCCTGTGACAATTGCCTTCTATTTTACATTTATAGTTAAACATGATTAAAAATAGTTTTCATTTAAAATCAACCTTTTGACTTTTGACTCTTACCATGCTAGCGGCCGTCGTGGTCGTGATCGTATGGTAGTTGGATTTATAACTACCTATGCAATCAGTGCCTATCACCACTGATGATGTGAATTTGAATCTCGATCAGGGCGAGGTGTACAACATTATGTGATAAAGTTTGTCAGTGACGTGCGCCAGGTCGGTGGTTTTCTGTGAGTACTCCGGTTTCCTCCCCCAATAAAACTGACCGCCACGATATGACTGAAATATTGTTGAAAGTGGCGTTAAACACCAAAACCAACCAATCAACCAACCTTACCACACTACCATCTTCAGTTTAATAAAAGTGGCTAAAAAGTTGAATGACATATCTTCAGTTTAATAAAAGTGGTTAAAAAGTTAAATGACAAATCTTCAGTTTAATAAAAGTGGTTAAAAAGTTGAATGACAAATCTTCAGTTAAAAAGTTGAATGACAAATCTTCAGTTTAATAAAAGTGGTTAAAAAGTTGAATGACAAATCTTAAGTTAAAAAGTTAAATGACTAATCTTCAGTTTAATAACATGTCATGATAGAATCTAATGTTGGCATTAAGCATAAAGTTAATAGCATTTTATTTTGACAAATATTTTTTAAATCTAATTTAGCAATTTTAGGCACATCCATACCATATTACAAAAAAATGCCGAGCTTCAGCTTACATTGTCAACAGAAATTTCATCTGCGTCTCGATCTGCGCGACGGACGTGAAAAGACAATCGTTTAACAAGACATTTTTAATCAAATATTCGGTTTGCCTTTGCATGCAGTTGTTTGTAGCAGGACCCATGTCTTATTTACGTTATTTCTGTTTGTTTGTAGGAGGACCCATGTCTTATTTACGTTATTTCTGTTTGTTTGTAGGAGGACCCATGTCTTATTTACGTTATTTCTGTTTGTTTGTAGGAGGACCCATGTCTTATTTACGTTATTTCTGTTTGTTTGTAGGAGGACCCATGTCTTATTTACGTTATTTCTGTTTGTTTGTAGGAGGACCCATGTCTTATTTACGTTATTTCTGTTTGTTTGTAGGAGGACCCATGTCTTATTTACGTTATTTCTGTTTGTTTGTAGGAGGACCCATGTCTTATTTACGTTATTTCTGTTTGTTTGTAGGAGGACCCATGTCTTATTTACGTTATTTCTGTTTGTTTGTAGGAGGACCCATGTCTTATTTACGTTATTTCTGTTTGTTTGTAGGAGGACCCATGTCTTATTTACGTTATTTCTGTTTGTTTGTAGGAGGACCCATGTCTTATTTACGTTATTTATGTTTGTTTGTAGGAGGACTCATGTCTTATTTACGTTATTTCTGTTTGTTTGTAGGAGGACCCATGTCTTATTTACGTTATTTCTGTGTGTTTGTAGGAGGACCCATGTCTTATTTACGTTATTTCTGCTTGTTTGCAGGAGGACCCATGTCTTATTTACGTTATTTCTGTTTGTTTGCAGGAGGACCCATGTCTTATTTACGTTATTTCTGTTAGTTTGTAGGAGGACCCATGTCTTATTTACGTTATTTCTGTTTGTTTGTAGGAGGAACCATGTCTTATTTACGTTATTTCTGTTTGTTTGCGTATAGGGGTGTCCAGCACATATTGTGTTGTGTTTTTCTTCCTCTTGTTTGATTACCCCTTCGGTTTATTTCACATGTTAATGGATTCAAGAAACTAAGAAGCCGTCAATCGAAGGAAGACAGACAACAAAATGACAAAAAACAAATAGGACAAAAAATGATCTACAAAACACTACCCAGTAAACTAAAAATTGAGTAACACGAACCATACTAAAGACCGGGGGTGAACTCGGGTGCTCAGGAAGGGTAAGCAGTTCCTGCTCCACTAATGGCATCCATCGTGTTACTCTTGTTACAAATACGATGATAAGTCATGAATGAAGAACGGACCGGATTGTAATTATGACAAACGGAACATATCCGTGGTCATCTGTGACACATATAGTCCGTAATGGTTAACCCAGTCATGCACTCCGTGCAAGTGGAACACTCGTGATGAGATACACTTAGTTAGAATGAGAGGATGGTTACCGATCAAAGTTTGTGGCCCCCATCTACTATCTCTTCTGTTTCTAAACATTTGTCTTGCTGTGGTGGCCATCTTGAATTTCCGGGTATTGAATTATATGGGTATGTATTATATAGTGTTCATTTGCTTTTGGTGATTTTGTAATGCATTCTTTAAGAAAACCATTTTCCGAGACATGCATAACGTTATTATATATGACATAAAAGGGGTCAAGACGGGGGAATCAAAAAAATTAACGTTTTTTGCGAAGTGTTCATCTTTATGAGTTATTGATGGGCCATAAAAATATTGCTATTTATTTCAAAAAGGGGTCTAAAAGGGGCTCAAATTCCGAATTTTTCGCATATTTGAAAGGTATATAGAATTTTTATTTTTCATTCAATTTTGATGTGTTTTTTTGTTGTTGAATGGATTGTATTGAGAGTTTTCAATAGTATGTCAACGGAATTCTCTGTCTTTTATGATTTACAAAATTGGAAGAAAAAAATGTATTTCCATCAAGTTTTAATGCAGTTTTTGCAAGTACATATATTAATGTGTTATTGATGGTCCATAAACAAATGCTTTTTAATTTTGAAAAGGGGCTTAAAGGGGCCCATCTTCCGAATGGATTGCATTGAGTGCTTTCAGTAGTATGTCGTCCGATTTTTTCTATCAACTCTCATTTTATTGCACACTATAAGTGTAGGGGGTGGGGGGATCGTGAGCTCGCATTCCAATGTGTACTCGATACAACTTTATGTGATAAAGATTGTCCGTGACTTGTGGCAAGTCGGTGGTTTTTTCTGGGTACTGTGGTTTCCTCCACCAGTAAAACTGACCACCATGATATAACTGATATATTGTTGAATATGGTGATTACTACCGTAACAGTAGTATATGGGTACAGCTCAAGTCGCATTTGAGGAGGTACTGTGAGGAGGCGCTACCGGAAGTCACGTGACCGGAAGTGACCGGAAGTATGTTCTGCACATGCCCAGATTTTTCCCGCGCTTTTTTCTTACTATAGTAGTAGTACAAAATATAATACAGTAGTACAGGTACCATGGCTACCGGAAGTGACCGAAGGTCACGTGAGCCCTTTGGGGCTCCCTTGGGTGTGCGCATGCGTAACTGGAAGTTGCACAATATCCGCCCTAATGGGGCCTTTTGACCGGGAATAACGTCATCAAACGTCACCCGTAGTGCTTCCCTTGGAAGCCCTTGGGGTGCTCTCTAGGAAATCCGTGTCCTATTATCGTTTTCTAGCCCTTTCACTGGTTATCTGCCCCTTTCCTGCCATTTTATTAGCACCTTCAATAATTACAAAAAAAATTGTTGTTTTCGGATATGTTCGAGGTTGTTGTGTAGTACTCCAAGGCTGTCCGCGTTCTCACTGTGGTATTTCTAAGAGCCAAATGAATGAAATGGTAAATTTGATCCCTACTTGCATAGTCTCTAACAAAAAACTATTCCAGGATGATTCGTCTCAATTCTGAAAAACAATGTATATACATGTATAGAAGGAGAAGGAGGAGGGTGGTGGGAGGGAGGGAGGGAGGGAGGGTGGAGGAGTAGGAGGATGAGGAGGTTGAGGATGAGGCGGGGAGGCGGAGGAGGAGGAGGACGGGTGACTGCTCTCCTGCTCCTGCTGCTGCTGGGTGAGAGAGAGGTAATTGGTGGTATTGTGACGTGAAGTAGAAATTAGAAACAGAAAAAAACAAGGAAAACATAAAACAAACGGAGAGATAAACGAACAAATAGTCATTAAAAAGTTAAATAAGCACGAAAAACCTTGAGGAGGAGGGGGTCTCTTTGGGTGTAATTATGACTAACACAGAAATCTTCCATATTTTCCATATCATTTCACTATTCAACTTGCCTTTTTTCCATATCTTTTCACTTTTCAACTTACTTTTCTTCCATATTTTCCATATCATTTCACTATTCAACTTGCCTTTTTTCCATATCTTTTCACTTTTCAACTTACTTTTCTTCCATATTTTCCATATCATTTCACTATTCAACCTACTTTTCATCCATATTCTTCATATCTTTTCACAATGTTCTTCTGTATTTTCCAAATCTTTTCACTGTTCAACTTGGGTTTCTTCCATATTTTCCATATCATTTCACTATTCAACCTACTTTTCTTCCATATTTTTCATATATTTTCACAATTTTCTTTTGTATTTTCCAAATCTTTTCACTGTTCATTTTGGGTTTCTTCCATATTTTCCATATCATTTCACTATTCAATCTATTTTCTTCCATATTTTTCATATCTTTTCACTATTCAACTTACCTTTCTTCCATATTTTCCCTATCTTTTCACTGTGCGTAAACATACATGGTCGCGTCTTTTAATTTCACATTTATGTAGAATACTCTACAATGACATGCATCTTTTGTAGATGTCGAAAAATCCTTTACTAAAGACTATTTTTTTTCGTCCCTGCCAAACTCTATATACCTTTTTCAGTGATATTCAGAAGTCGTTCACCCTTCTTTTGTTAATAACCGATACGAACATCACCAGTATTTTTAGGGAGATTTTTAATTCGAATACATTGTTCACCACATAGGCGTAGGAGTTGACCGAGAAGTGTGTGTGTGGGGGGGGGGGGTGAAAAGTGGACAAGAAAATGAAGGAGCAAGCTTCAGAAGTGGTTCGGAGAGCGGGGAACAAGCTTAAAAGTGTGTGGGGAATCTTCAAGCCATGACTGTATAAGGTGGAATTTTCAAATACTGGCAAACACAAAAGAGTCTTTAGGAATCGAAACTACACAAAAGCATCTTAGTTGACTGTGTAATTATTAATTCCATGCTACAAATTTCACTTATCATTACCAATACCGAACAATTAAAAGTTCCACCTTTAAACACCCCACTCCACCCCGTCCTGCTCCATATGCTCCTGCATTGCTTATTAATTTCACGGGACTTCAGAAGAATTTGAGCAAATTAAATACAACTTTTTATCATAATTGTTCGTGTATTACCATACCGACGATGCTGTCGGAAAAATAAGTTCAGTGACAACTGAATCGCTCGTATGATTATTCGTGCACTACTAGTATTTGAGTTCACAAATTTTGTAATGTCGACGACAATAAATGAGGAATCGTTATATAACCATTCATAATTTGCTCTACTCTTAATCCTCAATATATCCATTGCGACTTTTTTCTGCTAAAGGGGATGCAGTAAAGTTGCTAAAACACCACTTAAACATTATTTTGCAATTTGTTCCCGGTTCGGCTATTTTTCTCATGGAATGACTGGACTAAAAAGGTACCACGGATACAGATAGGTCTGCTTCATACCTTGACCTATTTCTCGAAATGGACAGTGAGGGGTGGTTAAGAACGAAACGTCACGACAAAAAAGATAATTTCAATTTTCTCATTGTGAACTTTCCATTCATATGTAGCAACATTCCAACAGCATCTGCATATGGAGTATATATATCTAAGTTGATACGATATTCCAGAGGTTATGGTTCATATTAGGATTTCCTTGGTAGAGGGTTGCTGTTAACAAGGAAGCTACTGACCCAAGGGTTCCTCTTAGTTAAGTTGAAGTCATCACTTCGAAAGTTTTATGGTTGCCACCATGATTTGATTGACCGCTATGGAATATATGTGTCACAAATGATCTCGGATATGTTCCACGTGTCACATACACTTCCAGGTCCTTTCCTCATTCATGGCTTATCACCGGGTTTGTGACTAGATTAACATGACGGGAGTCATTAGTGGAGCAGTCACTGCTTACCCTTCGTGAGTACATGAGTTCACCCCCGGTTCTTAGTGGGGTTCGTGTTACTTGGTCTTTAGCTTTATATGTATGTTTTGTAGATCGTTGTTTGTCCTTTTGTGCTTTTTCTTTTGGCCACTGTATTGTCTGTTCTTCTTCGATTTACGGATTCTGATTACCCATTTGGTATCTTCAAACTCTTCTTAAATAGTATGAAAATCGTCTGAACTGTTGAGATCCTATTTGGATATAAAACTAAAGTACTTGTCAAGCAAATTACATATTTCTTCGTCACCATAAGCAAACTTTCCTAAATTTTGAATAAAAATTATGTTTTGAAGAGGGGGGAAATTACCAGATCCTTTATTTGACTTTAAAAGCATTTTCATAATTTTCCAATAAGCTTTATTATTTGATGCATTCTGAAGAATAATGTTATCTAAGTTGATTTCAAAATTTCCTTTTGCGATTAAATTTTTTTTTAATCCTGTTTCTGTTTTTCATCTTTATAAATCTCAGAGTTTCGATGATATTTTAACATTACTTGACGGAGTCGGTCCCTGATAGTATTTCTTTCAAGATTTCACTGGTAAACCATGATCTGTCATTATATCTAACAGTAATTGTCTTGGTTGGAATACACTCCTTTGCCAGAAATGTGGAACAAGCCCCGAAAACAAACATCCACAGATGCACTTAAATATGTCCTGCTGTTTCTCGAGCCAAGAACAAAGTAAGCTTCATTCTGCAACTATGAGTATATATGGTATTTATCCTACAACACGTGTTAATTCTGTATGGGAAGAACAATTAGATATTAAAATGGAATGTTAACAAGAAATCTTCTTCAGTATTTTTTCAATGGCAGACCTAGGTTATTATATGTAACATCAAAGATAATATTGTCTATGACATCAAAATATGTGTTATAAATACAAAATTGTGATGTCATTGACTGCATTGATGTCATAGAATAACTGATAAACCATGAGATAAGCCACAAATGTATTGCCTTGGGCTGATATGGGAGATTCGAGATGATACCAGGGCCGATATGGGAAAGGCCATGTTATAATCTATATATATTATGTCTAGACACATCATATGTAATCCAATATTTTCATTCAGTATACAGGATGAAAGTTATTCCAAAAACTCGTTGAGCACTGAGTATACAGGATGAAAGTTATTCCAAGAACTCGTTGAGCACTGAGTATACAGGATGAAAGTTATTCCAAGAACTCGTTGAGCACTAAATTAGATTGCTATGTTAATTATATTCTTTGTGTATATGTTTTTATAATAAACATATAAGCTATATCACTGAGCATGGATACTTATGTTGTTGGAATTACCAACATCTTTGTCAGATTGTTTCATATGTTCCCTCCTGCTGCTGAGCTGAAAGAATTGTGTCATAATGGATATTCTTGTTGGGTTCAACTGCAAGCAAAAACATAAAAGCATTATATCAGAATCTTTGAACTTACAGTGATATTTTTTTCTTATATATTATGGAGAAGATTAAAATAATCATTTGTTTAACAATGCAATACCTAAGCAACAATTATTTATTTTATGGTACATACATGTGTTAAAAGATTATTTGACTTGGTTATGAAATAGTGCCTCGGAATAAGTCATTTAGCATAATTATTATATGACTATAAATATTCTTTTATCTCATTGGCTAAAAACATGAGATTTTTCCTTGATAGAACTTTATGAATACTGTTTAAGCCTTCAATGTCCACAAAGATTAATTTAGATTGTTCCAGAGGAGTCTTTGGAACGTTATATTAACCTCACATGACTCTAAAAAAAACTACTTTTAGTTTAAGTGTTACGTGAGGTTAATATAGCGTTCGTTCCAACGGCTCCTTTGGAACGATCCTTATATTAACCTGAACAAAAGTCAATAATTGTATAATATCTCTTGTTAGAAAATTGGTGTTCCAGATTTAGATTTTGATTGATTGATTGCTTGATGCTTCCTCCATATTTCCATCAGTATTTCATCCATACCATTGCCATGATTTATAACATTTTTAAGTTGATGAAGAAATTAAAAGTTAAAATATCATAATTTAAAACTACTTAGTATTATATGTAAATGAAGATATATAACTGCATACAGTTATTGAACTATAAGAATTAGCAGATAACTGTATTGTATTTGAAAAATTCACGGCCTTAATTGGAGAATTGATGGTCGCAAATTGAGTTTACTGGCGATGCGTTAGCGGAACCAGTAAATGGATATTTGCGACCATTAAATCGACAATTGATACCGTGAAAATATCAATATAATGCAGTTATCTCTATTCTAATGTAATAATGTGTAGGATAGATGTGAAAATTACATCATTAAATTGACAATTGATGCTGTGAATTTTTTTCAAATACAATACAGTTATCTCCATTATAATGTAATAATGTGCGTTGCCACATTATTGACAAGTTGACGTAAGCGGTAATCGGCTAAAATTCAAAATATATCTCATGATATTTCAACCGTGGAATTGATACCGTGAAGATTACAGCATTGTCCAATGAAAAACCAAGGATATTAAACAACTACATTAGAATTATTCATGACAGAAGTTATATGTCAATATACAATTTTTAGCTCACCTTGCCAAAGGCAACGTGAGCTTTTACCATCACTTGGCGTCCGTCGTCCGCTCTATCAAATGAATCAAAACTTGGTAGGAGGCATCTTTCGAATGTCCTGTATAATGATTGCTCATTTAGTTCCGATCCGTTAACAAACATGGCCGCCATAGGCAATTCTTGTTTTTGAGTGGCCGATTTTTTTTAAATCTTCTCCTCTGAAACCGCTTTGCCAAATGAACCGAAACTTGGTAGGAAGCATCTATGGCAGATTCTCTATAAAGATTGCTCATTTCGTCCCGATCCGCTAACAAACATTGCCGTCACAGGCAATTCTTGTTTCTGATTGATTAATTTCTAAAGAATCCTCTATTACCATTTGGCCAAATGAATCAAAATTTGGTAGGAAGCATACTTGGAAGGTCCTCTATAAAGATTGCGCATTTAGTTCCCATCCGTTAATAGACATGGCCGCTACAGTCCATTCTTGTTTCTGATTGGTCGATTTCTAAAATTCTTCTTCTCTGTAACTGCTTAGCTAAATGAACCGAAACTTGGTGGGAAGCACCTATGGAAGCTTCTGCATTAAGCTTCCTCAAAGCAGAATGAAAGGTAAGCGACACAAGTTCAGTCCACTGAGCCTCTAGTTTTAGAAAGGTAAAATTGTAGTGCAAGTGACACTTGTCAATACATTATTTTAAAAAAAACTAACTGTGTACATCATACAGTCAAGTAAACCATGTTATATAGTATAAAACAATTACAAGGAATACACCCAGGTCGTTGTGTTCATATGAGATAACATGTTTAAAAAATATAAGGCTACCCTCCAATTTCGATTTTGTCAATTACATTGCTTACATGCCTTAATTAGGCTGTGCGTCATCTACTGCTAAGCTAAGTAAACTATGGTAGCCTTAATTTATTGTTTAAAGTTGAATGGCATAAAGGATTAATAAAATATTTAATAAAAAAAATGTTGAAAGAAAATAATAGACTGAATAAACGTTAGAGAAGGGGCAATCAAGAATAGACAAACAAGAAACACTGTCAACATTGAGGACACCAGACAAAGGACGAAGACAAACAAGAGACACTGTCAACATTGAGGACACAAGACAAAGGACGAAGACAAACAAGAGACACTGTCAACATTGAGGATCACAAGACAAAGGACGAAGACAAACAAAGCACAATACAACACAAAGAACTAAGACGATAAGCAAGACAGAACCCACCAAAACCCGGGGATGAACCCAGGTGCTCGCGAAGGGTAAGCAGTTCCTATGTTCCACCATGTTTCTCATATAGTCAAGACGTGTTTGACACCACTGTACGTAACCACACAGAAATAACATAAATAAGACATGAGCCCCCCTATAAACAACTTTGGGGTAAAGACTTTAACTGAGCATCGTGTTTATGCAGACACCACACCACGGAACTACAAACGATAAGACATATAAGGACAAAATTAGCAACACAGACAACATATGTTTAAATCACACAAAAACATACAAAATAAAGACACAACACTGAATTCTAAAAAGATAAGTAATACGGACCCCATCGAAAAATCGGGTGTGAACTCAGGAGCTCGTGAAGGGTACGCAGTTCTTACTTCTTATAAGCACCCGCCATGTTGCTCATATACATAGTCGTGTCCGATAACAGTCTTATCGGCGATAGAGGAAAGAAGAAACCTACGTAAAATGGAAAATATTCATTGCCATATGAGATATGGATATATATTTCGTAACGGTTAACCAGATCGTTATAACGACCGTTTTTGGCTATTGCTTCAACACAGTCTTGCTTGAGCCTTTGCGTCTGCAGCCCAGATCTTTCCAGAAAATCACTGTAATGGGCACAAGCTTTATAATAACGTATGAGTTGTGAATGGTAAACGCCGTAGGCTGATTATGCTGGATATATTACTACAGATGAAAGGGAAGTCGCGTTGATTCGCGGAAACGAATTAACATAAATATCTTTAAAATTACATAAAATCTTTGTAGTTTGTAAGATTAACATTGTTGCTGCATTTTTACGTGTAGGCGACATTGCAATAAATACAAATACTCGACATGTTATTAATACAAATACTCGACATGTTATTAACACAAATACTCGACATGTTATTAATACAAATACTCGACATGCTATTAACACAAATACTCGACATGTTATTAACACAAATACTCGACATGTTATTAACACAAATACTCGACATGTTATTAACACAAATACTCGACATGTTATTAACACAAATACTCGACATGTTATTAACATAAATACTCGACATGTTATTAACACAAATACTCGACATGTTATTAACACAAATACTCGACATGTTATTAACACAAATACTCGACATGTTATTAACAAACTTGATGTTTAGCTTTCAACTAATTACAAATCATTGCATGTAGCAATTCCGTTTAACTAGGAATATCTACTACATTATTATTAGAAAAATGTACCTAAGAATCTAGATGGCATGCTAAAGAATGTTACATCTCCTTTCACTGTCCTCATTTAAATCATCAAGGTGTTACTGGATATCAGTTTTCACAAAACGCTCAAGACAAAATCACCATAATAGGCATTCATCACAAATGTGATAAGATACACATGCAGCGATTCCAGCTTTATCAGTCAATAAAATAATGACAAGGAGTGTTAGGAAATCTGCTTCTTTTCAGCCAAACAGTAGAATAAATGATTGTTGCTTAATGTCAACTCAGCAATTTTCAATTGTATCATGGCGAGAACAAGTTACTTTTTTAATGACACGATGATGAGATCTGCTTGGTACTAGACCAACACGCTCAGTAGGATTTTGATAGTGCTAGCTTACTACAACAATAGGCCACGGGTAGACATATTGCTCCAATCGGACACATTATCCTGATACCGAGCTAACCAGTCTTTGCCCGTATTCTTTAATGATGCGTGCCCAGCGGAGAAGAAACAAATACAAGTTTTATAGTCTTTGGTTTCACACGACCGGTTCTCGAATCCACTATCAACCGAACTCGTACACGTACTGTTAAATTTAATTATTTGATTTGATTTATTGTGATTAGCGCCACTTTCAGCAATATTTCAGCTATATCATGACGACTAGCTTTAACGGTGGAAGAAGCCGGAGTACCCGGAGAGAACCACCGACCATTGGCAAGCAACTGGTAAACTTGCGGATGCAAGTCGAGTGCACCCTTTTTGTAATTTACAAAGCTGGCGCGAACCCACGCCGTATTGGTGACAGGCTGTCAAATTTTGTAAAGAATATTTCAATAGATGACAACGATGTTATTTCGTCTATAGTTATACAAAATGACAAAAAGAAAGAACTTTACCTACTATTAGCGTTTTGTCATAAATAATCTTACCAGTATCGGCATAATCGTTTGTAAAAGCACCATTGTTGAATCTTCTCGACCTTTGTCCACATTTATTCTTTGTATTTCCATTTCGTTTTTTCTTTCTATATCTGAAATAAAGATTGTATATTAACTCTGCCATGCTTGTGTTACAATGCAGTATATCATAACCTTAAGAATCCATCGTTGTCATTTTGCTGTTACAAAAGTGGTTTCAAAATTCTAATCTTGGATTATTAAATACAATAAAGTACATGAACATGGTTTTTTCCACGCGGCATTCTTTTTATGCACAAAATATATCTTGCATAAAAGCATAAAGGACAACATATTAATATCTGAGGTTATACGGTTTGCTTCTGGCTGTAGGCATACATATGATTCTGAAACTTATTTTTTACTGAGTGTACGTGATTATTGTGCAACACATAAAAATAAAGAAATAATAGAATGAAGAACACAAAAGACCACACTGTTGTAGCTATTCCAAAATGTGAAAATCGTAGAAAGAGGCAAAATAAAATTCCCCTAATACACAGCCGGTGTTCTATGTGATGCAGGAGATGCTTACCATTCGTGAGCACCTGTGTTCACCAACAGTTTTCTTGTGGGGTCTGCGTTGCTCATCCTTTATTTTTTTGTGTTCTGTTGTGGGTTTTTTCTGTTTTGTGTCCAGTGTTGCCAGTGTCTCTGATTTGCTCATTTTTGATTGCCCCTGCGGTTTTATCCAACGTTTATTTACTCATACATGAACTATCGAGTTCCTGGTACAGGCACTCCAATAAAACATTAAAAAGTGGCGAGGTTAAACTACTCTTAGGGGCATAACCCCCTTTAAGTGAAATGATGCGGTCATGCACGTGTTTTTCATATGTATGTAACACATTATACATGATATACTTAATCTTCGTAACACTATAATATTAGTTCCATTAACCAGAGTCAATGGTCTCAACCACTATTTCAATATAAGTGAATGATTGTTGTTTAACGCCAAGTGAACATTTTTCACTTATATCATAGCGAAGATAAGCCACCTTCTGATTTGATATCAGATGTTGGTATTTTGTTTTTAGTAATCTATCAAGAAGCCGAGGCGGAAACAATCCAATGATAGAAACTTGGCTCTGCTAGAACAGATCATCCTGATTCCGAGTTAACACGCATGTGCTCTTAATCCAACATCATGTGCATAGAAGAAACTAATACCAAAACATCAATTGCTTGGTCTAAGCTCGACCGGGGATCGATCTCACGATCTTCTGCACTCAAGGTGAGAAAGCCCTACAATTACAACGCTTAGGCATGATAAAATAAAATGTTACCTCAATATTACCAGGAATATAATGGCATACACTAATGTTGTAACAATGAAGGTACCAATTCCTGTATATACCATGTTCATTGTTTGTCCATCTGACTGTGATATAACTGTAAATTAAAAGTGGTGTCATATTACATGTACATACTAGATAAAAATCAAATGTGTGAAAATCAACCAAGTAATATAATAGAAATCTTACACTCTGATGGAAAATAAAGATTATCAGTTATATTCTTTCCCAAGTCCAACAGACACCGTAATAGCTCAACGATAATTTATATTGCGCATTCCGAATTTCATTATAAAATTATCCATATTTTTTCATGGGTTATTTTCCTGACGACAGACAAAATTCAACGGAAATGACAAATAATTTGAGTACACATTTTGTATGATTTGTACCTACATGTATTTTAAACTTGCAAAAAATCAGGGGATATTTTAATAGCAATTGGAGAAGTTGTTATAAAATTATTTATTTAAAAAAAAATGTGGGAAAAAAATACATGATATTTCAATATATAACCTTTCATGTAATGAGAAATAACGCCTAAAAAAACGAGTAAAAACGATTAATTCTCAGAAATGTGAAAATGTTGTATTGAGTATTTGACCTGCCAATATCATATAGATGAACGATAGCTTTTAACCGATATACTTTTTAATCTAATGTAGGATAACGTTATGCTACAGACATACATTGACATCGATGGTACTAATCATGATGACAACCATACATTTTAAAATACTGTTTTAGTTAATGGAGCTTCTATTACTGAAGAGGTCATTTATTTGTAGTGCTCTGTTGGTAGAACATGCCTTGAAATAGAGCCCCAACTGGAAATTGATTTGTATGAAGAGTTTGAATATACCAAAGGGGTAATCAGAATCCGTATATCGAAGAAGAACAGACAACACAATGGCCAAAAGAAAAAGTACAACAGGACAAACAATGATCTACAAAACATACACATAAAACTAAAGATCGAGTATCACGAACCTCACCACAAATCGGGGGTGAACTTAGGTGCTCCGGAAGGGTATGCAGAGTCTGCTCCACTGGTGCCACCCGTCGTGTTAATCTAGTTACAACGTTGCTCACACAGGTATATGTGAAAGTTATCATTTAGAGAACACTAACACAATACCATCATTTAATTAAGAGTGAGAATATGGCCCAGATATCTAGTTTTATAGCGCCAATATATTTATGAAAGTGCCTGTATCAAGCGAGACAAGTGAGCGGTCATGTATATAATTGTAAAATGTACCGATTTTGCCGCTGTTTCTACGATTTTACCTATTAGATTTTGTAACTGTGAGGTAGCATAAATAGGAAACGTCAGATGCATAGAAAATTCATGTTTTTAAATACCTGTCAGTTGGCACTGGTAACCATAATAACCTGCTATGCAACCATTTGTACAATATCCGCCAATTCTCTCACATATAGAGCTATTGCATGTATCACACTTGTCTTCACAATTAAAACCAGAGGTACCAATATTACATTCTGTAAGAAAAACACAGATACACAATGTGCCAGAAAAAAAAAGGAAAAACATTATTGTTTTTGTTATTGTTTTTTTTTTCACAAATAGTTTTCGGTATGTAACTTCTAACAAACCAAAGTTGTTTTAATCTCTCGTTTGGTTTGGGAATAGTTTACAAATAATAAATATCATCTTAATTTGCTGTAATTTCATCAAAATAAAATACAAAATATTTAGTACCATTCATAAATACTATTCTATTTGAAGTAACACTCGTCTGAAAAAAACCAAACAACAGTATTAAGCATGTTCCATAAAAATGACTTTCAAAATATTTTGAGCAGCCATGCTATTGTTATATTGATTAGGGTTAGGGTTATGTTTATGGTGCTTATCGCCACTTTCAACAAGATTCAAGTTATGGTTTGAAATATTCCATTCAAAATTCAAAAGCTGTGCTATAAATAATGGTCACATGTCAATTTTATTATCTCTAGAAAGAGGCTGTAAACAAGGTGATCCGCATTAACCTTACTTGTTTATAATCGGTGTGGAACTGCTTTCATTAAAATTGACGACCATAAAAGACATGCATGGTGTTATTATCAATGAAGCTGAATCTCTCATAAATTTGTATACTGATGACACCTTTCTTATTCTAGATGGGGGCGAAAATCTATTGAAGAAGGTTCTTGAATGTTTTCAATCATTTTAACAAGGTGTCTGGCTTAAAAATGAATTCATCTAAGACTAAAGATATGTGGGTTAGAAACAAGAAGCATTCAGATCAATGTATTTGTCCAAACATGAAGTTTACTTTGTCACATGAAAATCTTAAATTTTTTGGAAACCATTTTTCTCTTGATTTTCAACAGATGTAAGTAGTACCAAAAAAATCAAGGAAGTTACGGCAATACTAAAAGGTTAGGAGTATAGAAAACTGGCATTGCTTGATAAAGTTACAGTAATAAAAAAAACTCTGGCATTGCCAAAGATAATTCATTTATTGACATCTTTACAAAATTTACCACAGACCAAAATAAATGACTAATATTCACTTTTGCATAGCTTTATATGGAACGGAAACTCAGGAAAAAAAAGCGAAGTACTTTCTTAAAGAGGGAGAGGGGGCGGTCGGTGGTGAACATGGTAGATCTTCAATCATTTAACACGTATCTGAAAGTAAGTTGGATGAAAACATTGACTTCCAATTTAGATGGTGATTGACATAAACTCATAATATTCAAATTTTTGGCGGTGAAAGAATTATGAATTTTCAGAACGAAAACAAAAGGAAAATTGCTGTGATCCTTATAAATTCTTTCTGTAAAGATGTTCAGTCTAGCTATCATTTAGCAAAAACCTTATACAAAGTTAAATACTGATGAATATTGTCTCTTGATATCCTTAGTTTAGTACCAGTAACTGATCTTACTGATATTAGATGGATAGATCATAATGTGCAGTATTTATGTGATCTTGTTGATCCCACATACTGGTAATGTTTATACTTTTGAACGGATTAGAAATAAACTGAATAACAATAATGTTTTGAAGTAGTATAGTCTGGGGTCAAATGTTCCACATCACAGATCATCTGAAGAAAAACTGCTTAAATAAAATTTTTGAAATACTTGGTAAAAAGGACGCCAATTTAGAAATTGTGAAATTCGTAAGTTTGTTTATAAAAGTCTCATGAATGCAATCAATTCGTTACCAACATAAACAAATTTCCAAATTGGAATAACTTCTTGATTGTGAAAAAACAGATTGGTCAAAATATTTTATTATTTTAAACAAAAGCTTGTAAAAACTCATATCTTCAATTTTTTTAAATAAGGTTGCTGCATAGAATAATTCCAATAAATTTCTTAAAAAAAATAATAATAATAAGGCTCAAGAATACAAATATATGTAACTTTTGCAAAATTCATGATGAGCCTACTGAACATCTATTCTTTGACTGTTTTTTGACACAAATTTTCTAAAATCTTTGTTAAAACAATTAAAACAATATTATAAGAACTTGAATTTTGACAATAAAAATTCTTTGGTTTCGTATTCATTTGATTTTTATTATTGCAAAGAAATACATATTCAAATTGAAACTCAATAAACAATGGCGTCATATTGTTGATTTCAAACATAAAATTATGTGATACCGTTCACTTAAACAATATATATCAAAGAAACACAATATATTTTCAACTAAGCATAATTTTGTTTGTTTATCCATATATTGATGAGATTATTTGCCCCTTTGGTATCTTCAAGCTCTTCTTATCATTGTCAGCATTTGATTAGGTGCAAAATGTCGGGAATAATTTAATATTTTTGAAGAACAAAATGGTAAGAGAGTGTGAGTAATGAGGAATGAAAATGTGCATTACTATTACATATTATAAATTTCTGTATTTGTTTTTCAAAATGTAAAATCAATGTAGTCGCATAATTTACTGTTTTGAAAACCCCCTAGTCAGGTGGTGATGTAAGGGAATTATAAAATCCTGACTATTTGAAGAAAAAAAAACTATGTTGTATCGAGTGCACCTTGCCATGAGCGGGATTCGAACTCACAACGTTAATGGTGATAGGCACTGATTGCATAAACAGTTGTAAATCCAACTACCATACGACCACGACCACGACGGTCCCGCTATTGTCATACGAGTATATATTTTACGTATGACTTGTAGTTCATGGTCCTCATTGTAGACTAATATAATCTCTATTACCTTACTTCTTTCGGCTAACTTGTATTGAATGATTTAAGTTAAGCGAGCAGTATTTCAGCTATACTCATGGCGACAATAAATCAAGCAGAGGTAGAAAATAGATCGCAATATTTTGAATTTCAAATGACAACCAACGACCACTCCTAACAAACTGTTGGTCATCATAATCTGCTGCAAGTTCTCTTTAAGTGAAAGATGCGTTCCATTCACAAAATATTTACACCACGTCCTTATATATAACATGATATGTGCTTCATTCGCCCATTTATTGAGCTACAGGATATCCCTTTCGCATGAGCTTTACCACACAACAGAATACTTACTAGTATTCCCGTACCTTGGCAGTGGAATTGTGGAAATATTATATACCAAAAATAAACTGTTATGAATTTGAAAGAAACAAATATCTATATGTGCAATGATTACGCTTCATACTAAATGTTTAAAGTTATATTCACTTATCATCTACTTAACTAGGGTATATGCATAAGATACAGTACTATTGAAACAAAAGAAGCGGCTTATATTTAGATATTTCAAGGCCTATCAAGTGAAAAGAATCGTTTATATTTAGATATTTCAAAGTCTTTCAAGTGTCCCAAATACATTTTAAAAGTACACATACTCGTCAGTTATAAACATAAATAATGCCAGATCTGAAATACTTGTATCGTGTCTTGTATATTGCTTTTTTAAGCAAATTGTTGATATCTATTTTAGCAAAGCTTACTATCAAGAGTCATATTAGATACGATAACGTAACACTCAGTCTGCTTGTGCTCCAGTGAGGTGCCATTTAACGTAATGGAGCAAATTAAAATTTTCGTTTCGTGAATATTCAACTTTCTTTTTGCATATGTTTTCATAACTTATTATTCCCAATAATTTTTAAGTAATGGCGATACGAAATAAGTGTTACATTACCTGTTTCTACCTTCACGATCGATTTCGTATTCGAAAATTGTTTCTTGTCCGCCATGACACCTTACATGTGCGCAGCCTATCCATTTATGGATCGGAATGCCCAATATGGAAAACCTTTACTACGATGCTTACAACTGACATTTCCGCGGGAGAACAGTGAAAAAAATGGAGTCAGAGAAAGGAAAATGTGGCAATTGTGGAAAGACATTCGCTTTAAAGGGGAAATTCTACGACAGAAAGAGCTTTAATGCTTTAAATCTGAAGTTGAAGACTATAGATAAGACCATCAAACGATTTGCTTACGAATTTACGTCAATGTTCCTAATCGATCTAAATAAGGATATCTCCAAAACGAGGCAAGTGCATGTGAAATAGCAACTTGTAAACAAAATGTCGGACAGAAAGACGATTTCATACATTCAAATTTTCAGATGGATATAAGTCTACCATGGATTGATGCAGCGTTTACTCAACACCTCAAGCTTTACCTAAATATATTTATCTTTCACCCCTAGGGTTACGTTATCGTATCTAGTCATATATACTAATCATAGAATATAGCAGTGTGGTCACCGTAGCTGAGTGGTTAGATGAAAGTTTTGAAAGTCAACGTAGACTTGAAAAAGCCCAACAGTGGTTCGATACCCGAAAGTTCCGAAATATGTTTCACACGTTTTTAAGCCTAAAACAGTAAAAGGTTAAAGTTCATATATTCAAGAACAAAAGAATAAACTGGAGATTCTTAAAAATAATCCACTGTTCGAACAATAGTGTAACGTCTGAGAAATGTATTATGACCAGGTAAATGATATTGACCTTGTCTCAAAAATGGGTCAAAATATTAAAGTACAGCGGCCTGTGTCATCGGCCCTTATTAGCGGCCTTTACCATCAGCCTCTATTAGCGGCCTGTATGTGATATTAGAGGCCGCATTTACAATAGCTTTGCTGGGGGTATTATTGTATAATTATAGATGCGACACATCACATGATCATGGACACCATGTGCGTTTTCATTTTTATAATTAATCATATAAGTTACCCATGTAATTGCTAATTATTGCCATTTATCATTGAATATTATTTTGCTATGTCAATTGCTAAGATTTGTCTGCCGAATAACTAGTCTGTAGGAAAACTGAAGTAAAGGAAGAAGATGTATTACCATTACTGCACGTACTACCCATCCATCCTTGGTCGCATTGGTTGTCTGGACATATCCCTGTAGGTTTGTCACAAACTATTCCGTTACGACAGTGGCATTGGGAAACACAGTTGCCATAATATCCGTCATCACATACTATATAAATAAAATGTCAAATTGTATGGCATACACGAGGACAAAAGTGGAATTCATAGACAACAGATACACTATGTGCAATTAATAAAAGATCTCAAACAAATATCGTACACTTTGCGAACTAATAACCAAATCACGAATCAATAAGATGACATCTATTCTTGTCCAAAATTCAACTTCTACAGTCGACGGTAACAGTACGGCCACGATGATTATCCCTTTGTTTCATACATCCATTGTATCGTAATGGGCACCGAAACACTTTTGATGGTCGTATTCAATTAGAAGTATTAGGAATTGTCTCTTCAAGTTTTCACAAAATATCATGTACATCTAAATGATAAATATGACAAGATGCAGCATTTAATGACAAATAAAGTTACATGTAGGGAATATTTATATATAACAGGGTCCACATGACCTCAAAATAAAGGTGATTTTTACGTCAATAAAGGATATCATTTGTGCATGTTTTTCCTCTACCAACAGATATTGGTTACCTTAATCTAATATAAGTGTATTCCTTAATTAGAATCAATGACATTGAGGCATACACTGACCAATTGCAGTGATGATGGAACAACATGAATTTACGAAAATATACAGAAATCATTTGTGGTCTGCCGTTCGTCTGTGGTAAATTAGTGGTGTAGTATAAAAGAACATTAAACATGTGAACATATTTGGAATTAGTAACTATATACTCTTAGTTCATGAGAATCAAATGCATTCGTTCAGTAATGGGATAATTAAGAAGAATGAATTTAAGTTACCTAAATCACACATGGGCAGCTTATATTGCCATCCAGGTTTACAACCGCTGTGGTATGTACATACGCCATTCATTTTATCGCATGTTTCACGTAGACAACCTTCGCAAGATTCCTCACAGTTATAACCATACGTTCCAACACTACATTCTGAAATCGTTTCATATATAAAACAATGTTACGTACCCGTTCGTAATAATTTCATAATTAGACTTGAAATATATAAGTTTAATACAAATAATTTCCGTTGCATGCATCAATAAATCCAGTACAACTATATATGTATATTGTTACTGTTTTGTAGGTTTAATTGTAACATGACATTGTACAGATGTTGTTTTCTTTGCTTGTTTGGCCTCGTGGTTCACTTGGTTGTTTTTTGTAGACTATTTTATCTTTGAATAGTACTTTTGTTGTTTATTAGTATTTTACCTTTGTAGTCTACTGTTGTTGTACTAAACATATGACTTTTGTTTTACCGACGCAGGGTAAACCTATAGAAGTGTTGGATTTGATAAAAAGTGATTTTCTTGTAGACATATATCACTGAAAGGCACATTTCACCCGTAATATCTCCATTCATATGCAGACCCATTCTAATATGCTAACTTTTGAACATTTATGTGACAGATATAGCTGATATACTGCTCACTTTATATTACACAAAAATCAATCCACTCTCCTTACCAATATTACAGCTACTTCCTATGTATCCACGTTGACATCCACCCTCAAGACATGTTCCGTGAACATGATTACACGGAAAACTATCATTTCTACAATGGCAAACTCCTAAGCATTGACTTCCAAACGTTCCTGTGGTACATGCTACAAGATATGTTGCATTGAAACGTAAATTTGAAAAATATTGAAGTTATTTATTTCTAAGACGTATATAAAAAAAACTCGATATATTATCATTTAGAAAATATATGCATGCATCTCTAAAACAACATTAACAAAGCGGGTGCCACGTGTGGAGCAGGAACTGCCTACCCATCTGGAGCACCTGAGTTCATCACCGGTTTTCATAGTGGGGTTCGGGGTTGCTCGACCTTTCGTTTTCTGTGTAATATTTTTTGGATTGTTGTTTGTCATTTTTCCTTTTTCTTTTGACCTAAGGTAAATATAAAGTTCTTTGGAGGCAAAAGCAGCAAAGGGTTTGCAAATGATAGGCATATTAAGCTCCTGTCATCTATGCCTGAGGGAGGAGGACCTTAGTAAAATTTTGTTTCTGGCGATACACTAATATCTGCTAACATCAGTTTGGATTTTCATTTATCTTTTTATCATATACAAGACAGTTAAATATGTTAACCAATCAGACAACAGCTCTTATTGTGTACTCGGTCAGAAATAGTAGGTTCATCGCTGATGGTCGGTTTAAAATATGAACCCTGACATGACTTCAAATGAAATGTTGTTAGATAAAAATGCATCGACAGAAAACAAAGCAAAACAAGATGCGCTAAGCATCGAATTTTAATCAGATTGTAAAATGCAAGACGTATATGCATATATTGATGCAACAAATTGTTCAAGCCATACCTGAAATAGATATATGACAAAGTTGCATAACAAAATTACAGACTGGTTTGTTCAAAATAAAATCAATTTCAACATGAAATATATTATATGTATGTGGTAACTTACAATCGTTACAATATTGGTTTAACCATCCATTGCTACATCCATATATACATATGCCGGTTTCTAGATGGCAGGAACCATGACAGTTTTCAGGGCATGTCTGGTTGCAGTCTTGGCCAAATCGTCCTACTGGACAACCTATGGAATCAAATGTAGATCTGTGGGTTTACTGTAGTTTTGGTTATAGGAAAAATTCCGAGACAAAGCCCTGATTTATTTTAATTCGCACATGCGCATTGACAAACAAATTATAGACATAAGTTTTAAGTTAATTCATGTATTTATACAGGACTATGGTGAATATTGTTTCTTGGCATATCGACTTTGACTTTTTTAGTTTGTCATCTTCTGGTGACGTAGTATACAAGGAACGCTGATGACATTGACCAAATATAGTTACTGATTAACTTTACGATTTTATGAGCATTTTACTTGTTTAAGTTGTTAAATTGAAAATTCCTTCAAATTGAAAAATATCAGTAACTTAATTGCAACACCATCTAGTGATCTATATAAGAGAAAGAACAGCAAGCTTGAATTGGTGAATGTTGTAATGACGTGCGTTTCCATTACTAAATGCCACTTACCAAAATAAGCCATAGTTTGTATAACATTTTAACATGAATAGCATTTTTTTCCGTTACATTTTATCACTCGCTTTCGCTCAGGATAAACTTTCTTACGAAAATAATGTTACCCATGTTAAAACTTTATGCAAACTATGACTTCCATGAATTATTTCTTAAACACAAACAAAGCATGAATATTTGACATTTTGTTGCCAGTTATACATTACAGGAGTTTATGTGGTCATTTTACTTCTGTCTATGTTTAAGAGATCCGGATTCATGGCTAGTTTTTATTATCAATTTGTAAGGTAAGGGGATTAGGGAAAACATAAAATTGTATCGAGTACACCTCACCATGGGCGGGATTCGAACTCACAACTTTAGTGGTGATCGGCATTGATAGCACATGAAGTGGTAAATCCAACTATCATATGCTTACTACTAGAACGACCCCTTTTCCTTGTATCAAAGACGAACATTGCGTTCAAATGATCCGTTACTACTATATGTATACATACCGCATCTGGAGACGAGTTTTATGCACCAGCAACAATGTAAACAGAAGACAGCTCAAAGGAAAGAACAAAGACTGAACAAAAGCTTCGACAACGCTAAGAATATCAAATAGAATTAAATGGCATTCCAAATTAGTCTACATTCGCTCAAAAACAAACACCTACCGACCACTTCTACTTCACACAAATATACGTTCACCGATACTGGTACATAGATAACATAACGTCCCATAATGAACGGGTCTGCATAATGGCTTAGAACTGGTAGACTGTTGTTTAAATCTATAGTCATAGTTAGTAACATTCCGTCTGTCCAACTTCCACTGGTATTAGTGGCATAAACGTAAGGTCCATTACCACTTCCTATGAAAGAACATACAAATAATTTGACAAGACTGTTGGTATGCTATAATTTAGTGGCACCATGAAATGTTGTATGTACCACGCATACGCTAAAATAGAGAAAGGAAATGTTCTTTAAATAAAATAACTGAGTTTTATGCCCTGAATAGTATACATACGTGAAGTTTGTCAGTGACTTGCGACAGGTCAGTGATATTCTCCCAGTACTCCACAAATAAAACTGACCGCCACGATTTTACTGAACTATTGTTGAAAATGGTGTTAAATACCGTAACAGTGTTGACTATAATGTGTGAACTGTATTGACCATGTAAGGGAATATTATCTTCTGTTCTTCTTAAAGTATTGACAAAAGCATTTGTATATGTACTTGTACACGCATTGTGTAACCTATAAGGATATGGATTGTTGACAGCATGTAAATCGGTGAGCTAGCACTATAAATATAAATACAGTCCAACGTACACAATCTGATATCAAAATTATAGCTAGTCAAATCGCTACATGCTGTTAGTGAAAAGCTTAGTTCATTATTCGCTTACGAAAACTAAGAAAACATATATATTCTTCTTCTGCTACCAGTGGGTTACGATATTTCTTCACCCGAAATAGTAAAATTTGACAAAAAATAACTATCGAAAGTGGTAAAATATCGTAATCCACTGGTAGCAGAAGGAAAATTTGTTTCTTTTATTACCAAAACTTCATAAAAAAGTTGTTAATGACCATCGAAAGGAAATTGGTGAGAATTATCAGGCAGACATTTAACCAGCAGCAATTTAAGAATAGCAAAAATAACTATTCGTTATAGTGTTAATAGTTCCATTCATACCTACCACCAATTACAGCACTAACATAAATGTATATGTTTTTGATAACGGATAATTGTCCGAGGTCAACCTGCCACCATGCCTCTGAACCACTAGGTTTGGAGCATGACCCTGCCGTTCTGTCATTATCTATAGCCAAGCTAGGATTTCCTTGCGTAGGATATTGTGTTGCCATACCAAACGATGCTAGGTTATCTGTTAACGATAAATTTCATTACATTAGATATACCTAGTAACATATTTGGACCGGTTCCATCAATCAAGTCTTTTTACTGAACTTTATTCTTTTGAATTATTGTTTCCTTAATTGATATTTTATGATGGGACCGTTTAAGAAGGCGGTGGCTCATGAGTCAATTGAGTAGCTATAATTTTGAATGATTGCCTCATCGTGTGACCCTTTATACGAGGATTGCGCTCCTATCAATTTTTTTTCTTTTTTTGTCCATTTACCGAATGACCATTTATTTTAATATGAAAACGTATTTGATGGGAGGATTTTTTTGGGTATTCCAATTTCCTCCACCCATAAAACTGACCGCAACGAAATAACGGTAATATTGTTCAAAGTGTCGTTAAGCACAATAACCCTATCGCTAACCCTGACTTGGGTGTGTAATTCGTTATCAAAGATATGTCAAACAAAGCTCAACATTTCATCTAGTTACTTGCATAGCTCTGAATCGGTAATGGCTACAATTGGGATATAATGTATAGAGGGAAAATGTAAAGAAATTCAGCCTTGCAATTTACCAATCAGTGAACACTCCTACCAAACTATTGTGATATTTTTTATTAAAAAATATGTAATTGATTATGTTGAGAATTTAATCAAATAATAAAATAATAATAGTAAGAATAAAATAATAATTATGATAATAATTTTAGTAAGAGTATAAATATATTTAATCAGGTGTAAATTTAACTCAGTGAGTCTGTATTCACTTTATAACTAACAAGACTGTCATTGGGTAAATAATATCCTTTGTCTAGATATATATTTAATCTCAAATATTTTATTTCTATTTCATCCTTGGCTAATTTATACGCAATGATTGCGTGAATTTATAAAGGAAAATAATATAAAAAAAAAAACACCCACCCTCCACATAAATGTAATTATTAATTTATAAATGAATGTCATATTTAATTTGGCGGACTTTGTGGTCAAAATATTGATATATATTGATGTAATTTTTATTATTTAATGTGTTTTTCATTATTTATATGATGATGTTATATATTTGTGTATATATATATTTATATTAATGGCAATACATATAAAATATATTGCTTGTTTTTATTTATTTCCGAAATATTACTATATATCCCTTTTCGCTCAATTACTGAACTCGGATTGATTTGCATTCTTGTTATTGGGCTCGTTATTTCGGATTTATATACTAGTAATCATTCTCACAAGTAACAATTACGCATTAATCGTCACGAACACCTTGGTGTGTATTCCTCAAAGGAATACCTAGGTCTTATTTCTATTTCACCACGGATAATTATTCTCAAGATTACTCACACTGATTACAATATTGTGCTGCATAACCTTTGTTACATCCTTCAGTACAAATAGTAGAATTATCACAGTTATCTCGTAGACAGTTACAACCCCATACACAACTGCCAGTGCCAGGATAACAGTGTTGATCAGTACATTTTAACGAACATTGTTTATTACAGTCTTCACCAAACCAAGTCTTGTGGCAACCTTAAAGTGAGAAAGATCAATAAATATATATTAAAGATATAGGTATGTCAATGAAAATCCTAAATTTTGTGTTTGTGGTAAAAAATAATCAATAATGGCAAAATGTATTATCACTGCCTATTGTTTAAATAAACAAACAGAATATATTTATCAGGTAAATACTTTTCATTAAAATAATCAGGAACTAGTGCTGTTGACAAGTATTAAACCTACACTTAATAATACAATGCTTTTACAGAACCGTTCCAGCTTTAAACATTAAAATGAATGGCACAAGTTCAATAACATTACTTTTCAAAAAGACTTAGAAATCTTTCATCTAGAAAATGAAATGTAAAAAATGTAGACTTGGTAAATCTAGAAAAATCGTTGCCATAATAAATATATTTCATTTGTTATATTCAAAGAATAACTTACCATATATTTGAACGTCACATAGTTCTAGCCAAGCATGTTCACTGTATCCAGGAGTATTATCACTAGCTGTTCTATTCCGTTCATTATAGATAACGATATACTGTCCAAGAACATTACAATCAACAGTTTGATTGACAGACGGAAGTGTAGTTCCAGTATGATGAAAGCAAAGATGACCATTGGTTGGCTTTGGTGAAGTGCTTGTAACACTGGAGTTGGTAACATACAAGGAATATCAAGCGAGACGTTCTGGAGCTGGCAAAATGAAACATATTTTAAATTCAAGTTTTAGTTTCGGTCCTTAGAACCTTGCATCCAGAAATGTAGAATGTAAGAATTGAAATCGAACATATATGTATTTAATATTAAGATCTACCACGATGGGAAATACTTATTCCCAATAGATTGTATTTACACATTGATAATGGTTCTGTTAAAACTTGTTGATTATGCATTAATTATTTGCTAGAATTTCCCCGTAACGTCTACAAGAACTGTTGTAAAACTTGTAACAACATTTTACACAATCAAAAAAAAAACCCAACCAATCTGTTTAGAAGTTGGTAGATTGCTTAGTATATATCCGACATTCGGAAACAACAAATCATCTGAAACTATTTATTGCAAATGAATTGAAATACACTTACTGTCACCACGATAAAATATCTTGACATTTGTAAAATATATAGTATTTCCAGTAAAGGCCAGCATCCACCAAGCTGTGTATTGATCTTCCCCTGTTGTAGCACAAGATCCACTGCTAAAGTTATTGGTAGGTTCATCAGTCACTGCTAAATGTGCCCCTAAAGGTCCGAATATCCAGGGGTGAGTTGTACTCTGTGAAGGGGTACCATCATGTGATAGGTATTCTATTTCAAATAAAACTACATTTAAACTAACATCATGACATTTACTTCTTACATATTCAAGTTCTCATACAGTCTTAAAATCTAGCAATGTTTGAGGTGTGTAATATTGTGTAGGATGTTTTGTTACTTGCGTTGAAGCTGTAGTATAATGAGCAAGAAATCCACAATCGCTTGCTATGTGCACAATTCTATCATATTCCACCAACTCAACCAGTTGTGAAACAATTGTTTACTAGTTGCATTTGATGTAAAACTTTTTCTACAATAGCAATGTTCAGATATATTGCTTTTTCGAGGAAGTTTGTATTGATTTAGCATTTCGCTATTATTTTCTTTGCCTTGTACCTATTATTTGTTATCTAGATTTTAATATTAGAACAGGATGAGCAAATTGCTTCTTCTTTAATGGTGTTTATTCCTATGTTTCCAGAATTTCGCGATGTTCTTAACGATTAATTGTGTGTGCGAGAAATGGGAACACTATCTCTTATTGTAATAAGAGGTACAAACTTACAATTTAGTTTTTCGTTTTGTTTTTCTTGTCTTCATTTCTTTTTTTCTTGAGGTTTTGGGGGTTTGTTTTTTTTTTGGGGGGGTTTTGTTATTTTATTTTCTAAACCTTTAAAAGTACCAATAAAAAAAATCACTTTTTTTCAAAACATTATTTCAAAGTCTATTCTTGTTCAAATTTGGTGAAATGTTTACCCCCAAAGGCAGAATTTATTGTAGTTTTGCACTGTATTTCAGCATAAATTCATAATTTAAGAATTTTAAGAATTCACGAGTTAAACACTAAGTTACAGTTAATTAATTAATCTACCACAACAAGCACATTAAGGTATGTTTATATACTTGTTTGTGTCGTGACTATTGCTGAAGCATTGGATCACTTGAAGTTAAATATACTCCAGTAATGGATCTTGTACAATGTCATACACATACATATGTATTAGATATTATATATTTTTATTATTATTACTTGAACGCTGAATTTGTCGGGTTAGTATTCCTCATTTGTTTTTTTGTTTTTTGTCATTGTAGTATCTGTCCTACTTTTACAACTTCTGGTTACCCCTTTGGAATACTAAACCTTTACTTTCACAAATATGAAGACAGAACAAATTGTATTTACACTTTTTTCCAAATATTTATTACATCGAAGATATTATTCTGATTCTACCAAAAGTTCTCTGAAACTGATATCATCAACATGCTCGATTTTTTTATTGACAACATATTTGTTTTCCTTGGTGGACGTATTTTTCAACAGACAGTCGCCATACCTATGGGTATAAACTGTGCTCCTCTTCTCGCCGACTTGTTCCTTTATTCGTATGAGGCAGACATCATACAGGGGCCTCTCCAGAAAAGCGAAAAGAAGCTAGCCCGATCCTTTAATTGCACGTTGCGCTATATAGATGATGTCCTTTAACTAAATATTGCTAGGTTTGGTGATTCGTTGATCGCATCGATCCCATTGAGCTTGAAATAAAGGACACCACAGATACAGATAAGTCTGATTCATGCCTTGATCTACACCTCGAAATCGTCAATGATGGTCGGTTAAGAACGAAACTTTACGACAAAAGAGATGATTTCAGTTTTCCCATTGTGAACTTTCCATTTATATGTAGCAACATTCCAGTAACACCTGCATATGGAGTATATATCTCTCACTTGATACGATATTCCAGAGCTTGTGGCTACTATCAGGATTTCCTTGATAGAGGGTTGCTGCTAACAAGGTAGCTATTGAACCAAGGGTTCCCTTAGTTAAGCTGAATTCACCACTGAGAAAGTTTGACCGTTTTGGAATATCTATGTCACAAATGACCACGGATATGTTCCACTTGTCGTAAGCACTTCCCTGTCCTTTCCTCATTAGTAGTATTAAAACCAAGGCTTTTGGCGACCGGAAGTGCTATGTTATTATAATGGGGAAAGCGTACCCTCCAAATGATGATAATCTGATATGATGTCACATTCACATAGAAATGTACTAATTGATATTCGTTAATTAGGAATGCAAATCCTTTATCCAATTATGGTATGACATAATTAGTGTAAGTTGATTGTGTATTGATTAAAGTCCAGCGTGTTCGTACTTGAATAAATGTCTGCTTGTGAAAACCGTTGAGGTGTGACTAATGTTTGTGAATTGTTTAGAAGTGAAGATAGTGTGTGTACGAAAAAAGGGGGGGGGTCTTTTGAGTGTAATAATATTGTGATATAGATTTTGATTTGTTTCACTGTGTACATCGTGTCGGTTTTCCAATGGCCATATACAATAAGATTATAGTATAAACAATATTTAATTTCTTTCAATAAAGAGTAATTTACATTTGTAAAAAGCACAGTATTTAAATATTTTGATTCATGTGTCAACTTCTCAGATCACCAGAGCGTAAATTTACTTGTTATGACATGTCTTTAAATAAATATTTTATGTCCAGGTGAATCTGAGAGAGATAATAGTTTTGAACGAAGTCATACAACTACTTTTATTATTATTAAATAGTATATAGTGAGAAATGAAATGGTATAATATAAAAATAATGACAAATGAAATATATATAATAATTTAATATCTCCGTCAATAGGCCAATACATTTTCCACCACAGGTTGGTTACTTTGCCTTTAGTCACCTTGTTCGGAGGCATACCTGTCGTTCTGTGGTATGTTTTATTATAACTTCCAGCAGATTTCTGTAATTCTCCTATGTAATTATATGATTGAGAGTGTGTGAAATATCTGTACATCTTTGACTTAATGGTCTTAATCACTCTTTCGACATAGTTGGCTTTAATTACTGTATTTTGTGCAAACAAATGTTCGATCCATCTTTGTTTCAAAAGAGACTCTACTAATCGTGGTATAATTGTTTTGCCTTTATCGGTTCTTATTCAGCTAGGCGATCTCCCTTCAGCAAATATGTTTTTCACAGCTTTCATTGCAGATTCACCTCTCTTGTCCTTCAGTTGTCGCAGCCATACGTATTTGGAGAAGATGTCGATTGCCACCAATATAAAGTTATATCCACGATTATATTTTGAAAATTTTGTCATATCCAATAAATCTACATTCCATTGGTCGTCTATGCCAATCACAACTCTGTTTCTTTTGACTGGTCTTTTCATAGGTCTTTGCAGACTATATGATTCCTGTCGTTGTAGCCATTTCTTTATCCTTCTAAAGATGCGTAGGTCTGAATTTCTCAATAAAACAAACAATATGTAATATGCTAAGAAATACCCAAGTAGTCAAGTTTGGTTCTAAATGGTCCACTGGTTTATGAGAAATAGATAAATGCTAAAAGCTAATGGACACAGATTACGCCAATAAAACTGACCACCATGTTATACATTGTAACTGACATATTGTTGAAAGTGGCGTTAAACTCCAATAAAAATGGCCACCATGTAATACGCTATAATCGACATATTGTTGAAAGTGGCGTTAAACACCAATAAAACTGAAAGACCCAGGTGGCTCAATGAGATTACCTAACAAGTCATACAAGCCTATCTACAATACGGCGTGGGTTCGCACATGGCTTTGTAAATTACAAAAGGGTGCACTCGACTCGCAGCCGCAAGTGATTTTACAAGTTGCTTGCCCATGGTCGGTGGTTATATCCGGGTATTCCGGCCTCTGCCACCACTAAAGCTGGTCGCCATGATATAGCTGAAATATTGCTGAAAGTGGCGTTAAACACAATAAAATCAATCAATCAAAACCAATAAAGCTGACCACCATGTTATACCTTATAACTGACATATTGTTGAAAGTTGCTACACACCAATAAAACTGACCACAACGGTATTACTGACACATCATTGAAAGTGGCATTTAAAACACCAATAAAGCTGACCACCATGTTATACTTATAACTGACATACTGTTGAAAGTGCCACTAAACACCAATAAAACTGGCCAACATGTTGTAAGTTATAAGCGATATATTGTTGAAAGTGGCATTGAATACCAAGAAAACTGATCACAATGTTATAATATTTTTGAAAATGGCTTTAAACACCACTAAAACTGACCGCCATAAATTGTATCATTTCGGAAGGTTTTTTTTATCATAACTCCAAAATTAAAAAACCATGGCCTTTGAATTTTCAGAATTCAGAACAGACTTTTTGGAAATATTGTTTTTCAGTTAAAACCTGACCAATATATCGTCTATAGACTGTCATTGAACCAAACAATATATTGTCACGATGTTTTGTATTGAATATCCCACTTCTAAAACAGTGTTTAAATTTAAATTAGTCAGCGTATCTTTTTGCAAATGGAGATCAACATGATAGTTGCTAAGCTACTTAACCTTGAATACAATGTTGCACTTTTTATTTCAATCAAGGGCAACACTAATCTGTTATTATTACCTGTACGAGGTAGAAATGTTTCATCTGAACGATTTAAGTGATCATATATGATAAACTGGATATCGTATTGTTTGTCCGGCTTCTGGTTATCCGTTTGGCATCTTCAAACCTTTCTTATTCATGCCTTTTCAATCTTGACATACACTGGTATATAATATATTTAATCAAGTTGAAATATTTTAAATACTATACTATATGGGACCGTCGTGGCCGTGATCGTATGGTAGTTTGATTTACAACTGTTGTCATGTATACCTGTAGTCCGACGCCTCGATTTTCTGACTGTACGTAAGTCAGACTTTCCGATACATAGTACCCAGTATTGACGAGTCCGACCTGTAGTCCGACGCCCCGAATGTCAGACTGTCCGATAAATAATACCCAGTAATGACAGGGTCCGACCTGTAGTCCAACGCTCCGATTGTCTGACGGTAAGTTAGTCAGACTGTCCGATACATAATACCCAGTAATGACGGGGTCCGACCTGTAGTCCAACGCCCCGATTGTCTGACGGTAAGTTAGTCAGACTGTCCGATACATAATACCCAGTAATGACGGGGTCCGACCTGTAGTCCGACACCCCGATTTTCTTACGGTAAGTTAGTCAGACTGCCCGATACATAATATCCAGTACTGACGGGGTCCGACCTGTAGTCCGACACCCCGATCGTATGACTGTCAGTTAGTCAGACTGTCCGATACATTTTTTCATACCCAGTAATGATGGGGTCCGACGCCCCGATTATCTGGCGGTCCGTTAGTCAGTCCGATGCAAACTACCCAGTAATGACGGGGTCCGATCTGTAGTCCGACGCCTATGTCCTCAGCGGGTCTCGGGAAGCGTCCGGTGGGGGGACCGTAATCTCCTGCGAATTAGAGAATATAGGACCTCTTTTCTGAACCGAAATCGATTAAAACTGTACCATGTGCGGCATGATACTTCACATCGAAGGTACGTACAATGAAGTATGATATGTTAGTAACTATGCTAAGTAAATACCTTATTTCTCTAACACGGGGCTAATTGAAGAAAAAATCAAGCTGCCTTTGAACTTTTGCTCGTTTTACTCGTGGTTCATCAGACTCAGCATCCATGATTGCAAAAAGTGAAATGTAACCGATGCCGGTTTTTACATGATCCAGAACGGGGCAGCAAAGACATGTAAGAATATTCATTGCAATGGAGCGATGAGTCGAAAGAACAAAGCGTTAATATCACGTATTTAACATTAAGCGATTGTCAGTCCAGTTTTTCTTTTTTTTAGGGGGGCGCGCGCCGGGTGCGCCCTCGCCTGGATCCGCGCCTGTATACTAACAGTGGTGTCGAAGTTCTTCGAGAGAGCCGTATATAAACAACTTTCACATTATTTTGAAAATATATTTCAACCTTTTTTATCTGCATATAGACCAGGTTTTGGCTGCAATAATGCACTGTTGAAAATTATTGAAGATTGGAAAAAAGCCATTGATTGTAATCAGTATACAGCTGCAGTGCTTATGGATCTCTCGAAGGCCTTCGACTGCCTACCTTGAAGCATATGGATTGTCTAAGTCAGCATTAAATCTAATGTATAATTATTTATCTGAAAGGAAACAGTGTGTAAAAGTTGATGTTGATTTTAGTACTTGGAAAAATATTTATAAAGGTGTGCCACAAGTTTTGATACGTGGCCCTGTATTGTTTAATATATTTTTAAATGATATTTTTTATTTTGTAGAAGAAAGTATTTTATATAACTGTGCTGATGACAATACATTGTCATACCCAGACACAGAATTGAATAAGGTTGTGGATGTTTAGGAAAAGGAAAGTTTAAATTTAATCCGTTGGTTTTCCCACAACCAGATGAAAGCAAACCCAGATCAATTCCAGGCAATTGCCAATGGTTCAAAAATTTCAAATGAAAGTATTGGTTTTAATTTGGATGGAAACAAAATTGATTGTGAAAAAGAAGTCAAGTTGCTGGGTATCACAATAGATTGTCAACTAAAATTCAACTCTCATATCTCAAATATATGTATAAAAGCTTCAAGACAATTAAATGTATTAAAACGTATAGGTAAACATTTAACAAAATTTGGTAGATTAACTATTTATTTTTCTTTTATAATGAGTAATTTTAATTATTGCCCAATTGTTTGGCATTTTTGTGGTGAGACCAATGCCAGAAAAATTGAAAAATTTCAAGAAAGGGCCCTCAGATTTATTTATGAAGATTATAGTAGTTCATATGAAGACCTGTTAAATAAATCAAGATAAATAAGGGTAATAACAAAATTACCAAACACCGAGCAAACTTCCAAAAGGAAAGGCAAAACTCATAAGTCAACAAATAGACAAAATCAGTCAACAACCGGAAAACTGGGGAAACCGCAATGGCCCTGATTTGATACAGGCATTTCCAAAGAAATAGTGGGTTGAATCAGATTATCAGATTTTACGGTGCCAACCGCTTCCATTACGTTAAAAGGTTCCGTTGTCACTATAACAGCATTTTTAACAATACTGGAACAAAATAGGCATATTAGTAGTCAACACAGTACTTTATGAAAATCCATCGTTTATTATCGTCTCTGCAGACCGGTTTAATTAAATGGTAATTTTCTTACACAAATTGATTTCAAATGAGATGTTGAATGATGTAATGTCTAAACCACGATTAGTTAATCCTTATCTTTATACATTTTCCATATTTACATTATGAAAATCCATCGTTTATTATCGTCTCTGCAGAGACAGAATATTTTTCGACAAGTTCTTGGTATCAGAATATAAGCTTTTTAAGAGATAGAAAAAGGCGAATTTGTTCATAGCCCTGGTCCAGTTGTCTGTTTCTCAGATAAAGATGACGCTTCAATAAATCAGAAAAATTGCAACTGGCTCTTGCATAGCGAATCAATTGCGAGGTGTAAACACCATATGCAGTAGAAGCTGGTATATAGCTGCACATATTTGGAAAATTTATGATTTCAAAATTGAAGTCATCCCGTTTATCATAAATTTTAGTACTGAGTTGACCACTGTCATCAAATTCGAGGTATAAGTCCAAAAATGATGCGAACGAAGCTGTATCTATGGTCTTTTTAATTTTCAGCTCTGGAGGATATATCAATGGAAGAAATTCTGCAAATCTAGGATTATTGATAGATAAAACGTCATCAATATACCTGTATGTGAAATTAAATGCTCTAGCTTCATGAATCTTCTTATCTTTTACAAGATTTGGAAGAAACTCCGACATTACCAACATTAAAGATCAGACGCCTTAAAACAATGGCAATTGAAGTTTACAAAATTTTGAATAAAGAAAGTCCAATGTATTTAAATGATTTATTTGTATATAAAGACAGTTGCTATTCTTTTAGGAAAACAAATACAGTAGAAGTAGAAGTAGAAGTAGAAGGTGAAAACAACATATCATGGTTTACATTCTTTTAGATATGCAGGTGCCACACTCTGGAATGAGCTACCAAATGAATTACGGAAGGTTTCTAGTTTAAGTCAGTTCAAAAGTTTAATTAATTCATGGAGTGATGGCTTATGCAGGTGTGGCTCTTGTAAATCTTAAAAGTATGCTCTTATTCAGTTCATTCTTACTCATGCTATTTATACTTATTCATTTGCTTAGTGCTTTCATTTTTATTCTTCTTTTGCTAGTTTTAGTGGCTAATTAATATGCATGACTTTTATTGATGTACTGCTTTGTTTTGTATGTTTGTCTGTAATATGCAATTATGTGTATGCTCTTACTTAGTTCAGTTGCTCATGCTACATGTACTTATTCATTTTGTCCAGTACTTTTTTATTTTCTTGTGCTAGTTTTAGTACTTCATTAACATGTTTTACGCTATTGGCATGCATTTTATTTATGTAATGTTTTGCTTTGTATGTTTGTCTGTAATCTGCAAATGTGTGTATGCCTTCTGTCATTATATGTTTTGTCTATTGTTATATATGTCGGTAAAAAGCTCTACAGAGCTTATGTTATATGTTTGTAAAAACTCCGACTTTAAATAAAACTGTTATGCTTTATGCTTTTATGCTTTAAAGGCTAACTTCAAGTCTCGGCAATCCACGTCCCTGCACGAGAGATAGCATACTGTTGGCCCTTTCGTGAGGTTAAAGATATTGTTGAGTGGTAGACAGCTCTCATATTTTTTCGATTTTTGTTTTAAATATCTAAGTGTATAAATGGTTAAGGCTAGGAATATGTTGTAAAGGTATGCGTGAGGATGGCTCTTCGACCCACTCATGTCTATATTGACGGAGATATTAAATTATTATATATATATTTCATTTCTCATTATTTTAATATTATACAATTTCATTTCTCATTATATACTATTTAATAATGATAAAAGTAATTGTATGACTTCTTACAAAACTATTATCTCTCGCAGATTGTTTACATTTTTCACCTGAACATAAAATGTTTATTTATAGACATGTCATAACAAGTACATTAACGCTCTGGTGATCTGACAAGTTGAAACATGAATCAAAATATTTAAATACTGTGCTTTTCACAAATGTTAATTACTCTTTATTGAAAGAAATTAAATATTGTTTATACTATAATCTTATTGTATATATATGACCATTGGAAAACCGACACGATGTACACAGTGAAACATATCAAAATCTATATAACAATATTATTACACCTCAAAAGACCCCCCTTTTTTCGTACACACACTATCTTGGTATCATCACTTCTAAAACAATTCACAAAAAATCCAAACATAATAAAGTTCAAACTATTAATAACATCAACTTCAAAAATAGAACTTCAAAAATTATGTCGTTTTGTCAGAATTATTAATAAAGGTGTGTCGACTCCCGATTAACCTCTTGTTATGACCTGTCTGTATATATTGTAAATAGTGTACATATTTTCACATCTCTATACCTGTATGTATTATGGTTTAAGAGAAATAAAGAATCTAAAACAAACATTAGTCACACCTCAACGGTTTTCACAAGCAGACATTAATTCAAGTACGAACACGCTGGATTTTAATCAATACGCAATCAACTTACACTAATTATATCATACCATAATTGGATAAAGGATTTGCATTTTTAAATAACGAATATCAATTAGTACATTTCAATGTGAATGTGACGTCATATTAGATTATCATCATTTGGAGGGTACCCTTTCCCCATTATAATAGCATAGCACTTCCGGTCGCCAAAAGCCTTGGTTTTAATACTACTCTCATTGATGACGTATCACCGGGTTTGTAACTAGATTAACACGACGAGTGTCACTAGTGGAGCAGGCACTGCTTACCCTTCCGTAACAACCGAGTTCACCCCCGGTTTTTAGTGGGGTTCGTGTTACTCGATCTTTAGTTTTATATATATATATTGTAGACGTTGTTTGCCCTTTAGCACATTTTCTTTTGTCCATTGTGTTGTCTGTTCTTCGAAATACGGATTCTGATTACCCCTTTGGTCTCTGCAATCTCTTCTTTCAACACAACAAGAAGCTACCAATGCATGGCATGTCAATCATGAATTTCTAGTTTTCCACTATATAATAAACTTACTTTGTGATTTGATGATACAGATCAGTCCCACTAAAACAGGTACAATTTTAAGAGTGGATTTCATTTCCTTCACACATTAGTCTGAAAGTAGTAAGATACAAATGTAGTAAAACGTTAGAGGAAATGATTAATGTATCAGCCAAGTACAACACAATGTATATCAATCTAATTAATTTCTACCTTTGTTTGCTCCCGATTATGCGCGACATAGCAAAACCGGGAGCAATTAAAGATCGAATTTTAATTAGATAGAATGTATATCTTTCAACAGTTGTCTTATTTGCTACAATACAGTAAATATACCTCATTCAAATATATGACATTATTTATTAATCCCTGTCTTTTAACGAATTATCAAATTAAGCAATTCCACCAATATCAACAAAGCGAACTAAGAATGGTACACGCAAGCGAATTTAAATATATGCACAGATAAGTATTGCTATGTTTTCTTATTGACAATATACCTGTTTAATTCGGTGGCTGTGTTTTTAGCTTACAATTGGCGTTCAGAATTGTTACTAACATTTAAATATATCTAAGCGCTTTAAACGAAGCTTGTCTATTCTCTCGATCCACTTCATTCACGATCCACTTCATTCACTCTCCCCAAATAAATATGATGCCTTATCACATAATAAAACAAAGATGATTCCGTTCTAGCTTACATCTTGTATATAACTATGTGAAATTGAAATTGAAATTAACCACACATTATCAATTGGTAACTCTTTCTTGAATGTGTCGCACGTTGACAACAGACGTCTTTCTTATTAAATTTTAGAGGTGATAATTATATATTTTCCCTTTGCAAGCAGTAATATGCACCTCTCCAAGGTCTACATCACACGCACTATTCAAGAATATACTACAAATAACCAGAACTTTCTTTAGATTTATATGTCTACAGATCTTGAAACGTTGACCATTGCCATGCACGCTAAGCATTCGCACAATTCCTGATTGACAATTGCACTACACAACCGTAATACTATTCCACATACATGACATACTATACCCCATACACCTTTTACGCTACACCATTTACTTTTGATCTTTTCAACCTTCAAATTGCTGTACATGATAAATGCATGCGACTAAATTTGTTTTGCATTATTCGCCAAGTATACAAATAATAGTATCCTGTTACCCGATTAATGTAGAACGAAAGGTATGAAATGCTGTAAGGCGTAGATGACATTTCAATGTGATATTTTGTTTTATTTACTAGACGTGTGTTCTCCGCACGTTCTCAGTAGTAATACGCTCGGTTACTGAATATTCGTCGAAGCAACTTGCCTAAAAAAATATTCACAAACAAGCATTTCGTACTTATGTTAAGTCTAGCACGAATGGTTGGTAGGTACATTTTTACATGAACTTGAACTATTAAAGCACAAATATAGTGCATATATGAGGAAAGCTTGTTGTAAATCTAAGTGAAGTATCCCGCTGTTATAGTGACAACCGGGACCTTTTAACCGTAATGGAAGCGGGAGGTTTGGCGCCGTAAAATCTGATTCAACCCACCATTTCTTTGGAAATGTTTGTACCAAGTCAGGGCCATTGCGGTTACCCAGTTTTCCGGTTGTTGACTGATTTTGTCTGTTTGTTGACTTGTGAGTTTTGCCTTTCCCTTTGGAAGATTGCTCGGTGTTCGGTAATTTTGTTATTACCCTTATTCAGGAGGTCTCATTATCTTGAAAACAATAAATATTGTTTATAAATATGACTTATATTTTAATATAATACAACCGCAGTTAATAAACCACTTGTGTCTATATTTTTACGATGTGTATTCAGTGCTTTTATACCATAAAAGATCGGATTTGGTTTAAATATTTAATAGCAGTCAAATCTGAGTATATTTTCCCAGATTGTTAAGAAGAGTTTGAAGATATCAAAGGGATAATCAGAAACCGTATGTCGAAGAAGAACAGACAACACAATGGCCAAAAGAAAAAGTACAAAAGGACAAACAACGATCAACATTGTTTTACACATATAAAAGCAAAGATCGAGCAAAACGAACCCCACTAAAAACCGGGGGTGAACTCAGGTGCTCTGGAAGGGTAAGCATTTCCTCCTCCACTACTGGCACCCGTCGTGTTAATCTAGTTACAAACCCGGTAATAAGTCGTGAATGAGGAAAGGACCGGGAAGTGTTTAAAACAAGTGAAAAATATCCGTGGTCATTTGTGACACAGATATTCCATAACGGTCAACCAAGTCATGCTGGCGACCGTAAAATTTTCGAAGTGGTTCAGTAGCTTCCTTGTTAACAGCAGCCCTCTATCAAGGAAATCCTGATAGGAACCACAAGCTCTGGAATATCGTATCATCTGAGAGAGAGATACTCCATATGCAGGTGCTGCTGGAATGTTGCTACATATAAATGGAAAGTTCACAATGGGAAAATTTAAATAATCTCTTTTGTCCTAAAGTTTCGTTCTTAACCGACCCTCACTGTCGATTTCGAGGTGTAGACCAAGGTACGAAGCAGACCTATATGTATCTGTGGTATCCTTTATTTCCAGCTCAATAGGATAGATGCGATCAACAAAATCACCAACCTAGAATTATTTAGTGAAAGGACATCATCTATATAGCGGAACGTGAAATTAAATGATCGGACTAGCTTCTTCTCACCATATGTTAATAAAAGATCAAATATTGGGTAGTAATTATTAAATAGGAGGGTATATGTAAAATTACTCCAGTTACAAGACAAAGAACGTACAATCCTTTTTAGAATCACAACAAAAAAAATACATTACTAACCATATTGATATTTGTGCTTAATTTGAACTCCTACAAATGTAAGTATATCATGAATAATAAAAACTCTGGAATAACCATCAACAGGTACAATCAAAGTTTATCTAGTTATTATATTATTCGTTCACGCCACGATATAGCTTAAATACTGCTAAAGTTGGCCTTAAGCACCAATCAATTAATCAATCACTCAAAGTCAAAAAATCAAATGAGTATAAGAAGGTCTCACAAAAGATTATAATAAAGTATAAATGTTATGCTTACCTTCGCTATGCCTCGCTTCCTTTGATTTCTATTTGAAATACATATCGATCAGGAAGTAACACCGATATATTTTTAAAAAACAAGTCACGAATTGTTCCCGATAGAATTTGTATGTGTCTTAATGCATACGTTATCATGTCATCTGTGATATTTAATCTACAGAGATAGCACACAATTTTTTTCATTTTATTCTCAAATTATCTACAAACTTTTAAGCAAGTTCCTAAATCAGTAAACGACTATTTTTACTCGTTACCAGAACACTTAGAATTATGGATTCTGATTACCCCTTTGGTATCCCCAAACTTTTCTTAACACCAATTAGCTGTTTCGTTGCTCTTACGAAAAAAGGGAACGATTAAAGATTTAGTTTTTGCGCCGATTAGCAGATATGTAAGCCTGTGCACGAATGCAATTGGGATTTCGTAAAAAGAGATCAATGCTCTTTTGTAATAATAACGTGAGAATTTGGTGGGTATATTTAAGGTTCCAAGTCATGTACAATTCTGTTATGTGCTGAATGTGCCCTTTCTTTTTATGATAGTGGAGTGTTTATTAAAGAAAAGACGCATTTTCACAATGACCCAACCCTGCCTACGTCATGTATTATCTGGGAATGCTATAGTGAGTATTATATTGAAAGTGCAAAAACAGGACAAATTGAAGTATAGCATTACAGTTCACATGTTATCATGCTGTTCTACTTAATATGTCACTCTGACTTTTTGATCTTGCTTATGACACAGTGATTAATGCAATGTGATCTGACAGGATGATAAATTTGAGGCTCAAGGATTGATTTGTCTAGTTGTTTAGTTATATGGTTATGCGTAAATGGTGAAGGGAGAACACTGTTTTTGGTGTTAAATCTAAACTCGAGTCTCCCACTCTTATATTTCTAAGTAAAACAGTTCAGACTTTTTCCATTCTATTTAATTAATGCATTGACTATTTCTCCTATCCGATATGATGTCAATGGCATCGTTTAACCTTTCTAAACCCCATATATGGAGCTGACAACTGCTTGGTAAGCTTGCTTCCGATTTCCTGATACTGCAAGTAAAGCCGAGTTTTCATTGGTCAATAAAAAACTGAATGTTTGTTTTATTAGGAGATTACAAACTGAAAACAGAAAGGTGAGAAACTGATTGAATCCTAATATCAAGCACCTTTGAGATGCAGATCACACCAATGACATCGTTGGTGTAATGGTTAGCGTACCTCCTCGAGTGTTGTGGTAAATTGTGGTTCGATCCCTGGTCGGGTCCAACCAAATATTTTAAAATGTTTGCTGCTTCACCAATAAGTATGCAACAATGAGAAAGAGAAATACTGGTTGGTTTCGAATCAGGACAATGTGTCCGAATAGAGCGAAATATCTAACCGTGGACTTTTGATTCACTAAGCTAGTACTATAAAGGTCCAACTAAGAGTGTTAGCGTAGTATAAAGTAGAGATCGTTATCATTGAATGTCACTTGTTCTCGCCATGATATAGCAAAACAAATGCTCATTTCGCGTAAAAAAACAACCAATCACTCTCCCAGAACACCCCGCCATGAAATAACTAAAACATTGGTCATTTTACGTAAATGAACAACCATTCACTCACCCAGATCACCATAAGTAAAACAATAAAGATGGGATGTAAACATAGTTCATAATATTGTGTCCAGTTAATAGTAAATTTTCCTTTTGTTAATTATTTCCTTTCAATGATATTGTACTCCAAATTGACGAAGGTGATTTGTTTTTTTTGTCCAATATATTGTTCATCCTTTTTCGATTGACGGTTTCTGAATACCCCTTTGATATTTTCATTTGTTCGTAACGTAGTTATCATATCTGTGTTAATCACGTTTAAAAAAGGAAAAAGTAAGTAAATTATTCTGTGGCACTATTTAGTGAAAGGACATCATCTATATAGCGGATCTAATAGGGTGTGAACACATTTACACTTCCGGTCAAGTAGTAGATTGAATATGTATAAGTTATGATAGGTCTGTGCAATAATGCATGTATTGCTCATAGTCGATGCTAAATTGTAATAAAAGAGAGAATCATATTTTTGCTAAATTTTGAACGGTGTATTCATTCGAAAATAATTAAGATTATGCCCTGTCACACAATTTCAAATCGGTTGTAACAGTCGAAAGTAAAAACTACTAAACTGAAATGTATCTGAGAGATTAATTGTTGGGTTACTTAAATCCTACAATGACGTATCTTTCGTTTGAATCGTTTTGAATGCACGTATCATAGAAGATACCACTCGAAATTTTCGGATTTTCTTTATTTTTCGGTAATGTAATCTCGATACATTTGGTCGAATGTCCTCGTAATTCTTCTTAATGTCAACTTGTAGGTAAATGGAAGACGAAAGACGATGCAAGACAACAGTGTCATATTAAACTTGCAAACTAACCTTAGATAATCAGAAAGTTGTTGTTGAAAATGTAAATGCAAAATTAAAGAAACCAGCTAAACGGGTAATGTTGCTGATTTTGGTGATTTTTTTTTGTCCACGTTTTTTACAAGGAGTATATTAAGACATAAATTAAGACTAATTATAGAGTTTTAAAAAGTCCATCCATTCTATATTACTTTCATGAAAAAACATCTCGAACATAAATTCCTGTCTGTACGACCAAATATGGCCCCTATTCATATGACCCTAGGTGACCTTTTACTACTTATGCTCGAAGTCTGTTGTTGAGGACAAATTGTCTGCCGATGGAAAACCTGCACTGCTAGAAAAAGAAACAGGAAAGAATGTTTGGCGAACTATGATAAAACAAGAATTAAAATAGGCCACCAATATGATCGTTGGGTGGAATTGAAGGAAGCGTTGAAAGTTCAAACTCATGCTGAAGTGTAAGCATCAGTGCCATTGCGCATGTAGTTCGGAAATTGGGACATGCATATTTAATGATGCTGGGAGACACTTTGCACGCACAAAAAACAAAAACAAAAACAAAAAACAAAAAAAAAACAAAAACAAAAACCAACGAAAATAAAATACACGTTTTTGGTCGAATCTCGCCAAACGACGTTTTATGCTGATGTTTTGAAGGTATATATTAACTTTCAAGCGCAAAAAAAAAAAAAACTTTCAAGAAATTACCAAACTTACAGGCACTATCACTTTTAACAAATCATCGTTCCATTGAAAACACAATGGCGATCGCGTGATGTTAGATTCTCAAAGAGAAAATCAAGCACATGTTCACTCATTCAAATCGTCAAGAGAAAATATAAAACATGGGCCATTTACCTTGTGATGGAGAATATTATTTGAATTTTAATGCAAAATGAAGGAATGGGCATGTAAAAAATACCATATTTGGTAATACATGTGACACAGAGTATAATCATTTTCACAATAAATAATACTTGATTAATGATACGGCGAACACAAATTACAGCAAGGCATTGCTATTTAATTAATTTGTTTTTCTAGAAACTAGTTCTAAGCAGAAGAGTAATCGGCTGAATGCACTATTAATAAAACTAAGATTCTCCTCCCGCAGACATAGGTGACCGTTGCTAATTTTGACTATTCTGTCAAGTTAGGCTCTTTGGTTTTATTGCTCCCAAATTTAAATTTATTTTTCCAGTCTTTCGATTATGAGCGTATCTGATGAAGGTTATTCCAGAAACGCGTCGTGGGCACTACATTTGATATCTCCATTTTATTAGACTTAGTCCCCAACCATTTTCTTATCTGGCGTTATGTAGAAGTCTAGAAGATTGTGCAACGATACCGATAAAGATGTTACAAAAAATATATTGACAAAATTTTCGATGTCTTTCTTTCAAAATTAGACTTGGTTTGTAAAGATTAGATGGTATAATTACAACTCACTAAATGGTCAGGTGACAAAGTGTGACGAATTTGAGAATGTTAAAGATTATCGTTAATTAAAGGTGGTGAGCACAAATCCATAACTTTGTGACAGTAGTCAAATATTCGTTGACTATAAACACTATGAAAGAAAATATACATAAAAACCTATTGTTTTCTGTTAATACCGTCCGTATGTAAAACACGGAGTTCTTTAATCCAAAATCTTTCCCGATTCTCACGTTGAAAATCACTCCACAGACAGTTCTGTTCAATGACAAGGATTTTCATTCTGTTAAAATCCTCAAGACTGTGGTCAGACAATCCGAAGTGCTGGCTCACAGGAAGAAATGGCTTTTTTGTAAGGTCACTCCTGTGTCCATTCAGACGTTTGTGGAAGGGCTGCTTAGACTCGCCAACGTATTGGAGGCCACAAACGGAACACTCAAGAATGTAAATAATATTTGCGCTCTTGCAATTAACAGTACAAAATATGTTGTACTGTTTTCCGGTGACCTTACTAGTATACGATGACATTTTGTACTGGTATTTTTTTATTTTTAATAACATAATACTTTATTGTTTGACTTGCCTGTTCGACATTTTGTACTGTTAAGTTGGTTCTTAATGGGCAAATTGACGTACCCAAAATGTCTATCAACATTGGCTATGAGGAATTTTCGTGAATGCTTTAAAGTAGATTTTAAAGTTGTAGAAAGAATTTGGGAAGAGAAAGGCCAATTTGTTTTTGAAATGGCCTTCACCGCAGTAGAGTACAAGTAATTTAATTCCGAAATTAAAAAAAGTTTTAATAAAATGAGAAAGGTCGATAAAACAATCGCGTTGCCGATTTACTATTCACTTTAGGTGTCAAACCACCAATTAATTTCTTTAAGGTTTTCTACTAAATTTGTGTTTTTTCGAGCCTACCTGGTCATTTTATCTTAAGTTTAACCTTTCGAAGACCATATATTTTCTGAAACGTACATGATTCCTCTACATTCTGTCAAAATATCAGGGCATGTTTAAAATCTTGCAGTGAAATGCCATGCTACGGAAAGCACCTACTCTAAAAATAGCTCGGTCATCCCCAAGAAATTCACTATTTATAGGTCATGCATCAAATCCTCCATAGAGGTATTAAAATACAACTAAATCCATCAAATTTGGGCTCAAAATAATCCCTATTTATTTAACTTCAATTATCAATTTTAATTAGTCCATTCCATTCAGTAGTTTTCACAATACTACAAACTGAAAGGAACTTTTTTCTTGAAAAGGGACTACTTTCGTATATGTTCCAAGCTCTGATTGGTGAATTAGTGGTTTGACACCTTTATCACGATAAAAAATTGACTGTGAAGACTTTATTGTATGCACAGTTATTGTATGAAATTATTATTCACTGCACATCAATAAAAAAAACATTAATCATATTTTGCACTTGATTTTAATAATTTTAATACTATAGTAATATATATTTATTAAATTCTATAATGCTATTATTTCTATATATATTTTTTAAGTACAAATGTATTAATATTTTGGTATTCTGTACGAGTACGTTGAACCAACCAATTCTGGCTTATATCCAACGGTAGAGAGAGCACCGTCGATTTATTGACGGTTTGTGATAGCAGATTTGAAGCTCTCAACACTAGTTGCGCACACAACTGAGTCTTCTAGATGGTTCCAGTCAATTAGGGTTTTAACAAAGAGTGAATGTGAGAATTGATGTGTTTTGCTTGATGGAATGTCAAAACACTTTGTATTATTGTTCTTCACTTATTTTTCGACGATGTTAGCTGCCTGATAGTTCTCAAGTTTTTTTTTAGCAGTGATAGATCTCTTGGGTCGTGCTTTTTTCATGTAATCGTCTGGTTCAATAGCAGGAACCAGTCCCTCAACCACTTTGTACAAAAATATAAGTTTCTGGCTCGTCCTTCTCTCTTTAAGTTCTTGTAGTTCGAGTTTCACAAGCATGTTGGAGGCATTCCTTTCTTCCCGTGACCTATAGTCTCCTGTAATGAATCTTGCTGCTTGTCGTTAGATTCTTTAGAGCCTATTGATGTTTGTTTCCATGTAGGGGTCCCATATTATTATTCCTCCATACTCCATTGTAGATCGAACCAGTGTATTAGATGTACTAATTAGTATTCTATCAATCATTTGAGAGCAACAGTTATTTCATACAAAGGAAAATATGTTTGTTTGCTTGACGATGTTTTAACGCCACTTTCAACAATATTTCAGTTATATTGTGGAGGTCAGTTTTATTGGTGGAGGAAACCGGAGAAAACCAAGAACCAAGTCACTGACAAACTTTATCACATAATGTTGTACACCTTGCCCTGACCGAGATTCGAACTCACAACTTCAGTGGTGATATGTACTGATGGCATATGTAGTTATAAATCCAACTACCATACGATCACAGCCATGACTGCCCCTAAATGATACAGAATCCAATTTGAACCGCATCGGTGGTGTAATGGTTAGCGTGTTCACCTCAAGTAGGGTAGATCGTAGGTACGAGCCCAGATAAGATAACACCAAAGACTATGAAATTGGTATTTGTTGCTTTTCCGCTAAGAATAATTTGAAAATACCAAAATCCCTATATCGAAGAACAGACAATGGCCAAAAGAAAAAGTACAAAAGGACAAATAACAACGATCTACAAAACATACACATAAATCTAAAGATTGAGTAACACGAACCCCACTAAAAACCTTGGGTGAACTCGGGTACTCCGGAAGGGTGAGCAGAGTAGTTCCTGCTCCACTAGTGGCACCCGTCCACTAGCATGCAGCATTAAGACAAAAGAGCAGAGATTCACTGGCTAGGAACCAGGATAATGTGTCACAGTGTCACAGACAACATGTCGAGTATATTGTAATTTATTTCTTGCTTGCTAGACTGGTGTGCCTAAGTATCCTGTCTATATATGTTAGAGGAAGACATTGTGAGATAAACACTGTGTAAGTGTGATGTAGCTATTTTTGTGTCGTTCGTAGATACTGACAGGTCTATAATTGTGGATCAGATTATATACAAAAATAGTCAAAACTCAAAAATACTTTTTGGAAAGATATGGAAAAAGGTAATAGAGAAGGAGCAACATTTTAATTGGCATCTTTTCCTTGCTAGCCCAATCTGGTTTAATAATAAGATAATGATTGGCAATAAATCTATATTCTACAAAGATTGGTTTGAAAAAGGTGTACGATCTATTAATGATTTAATAAATGAGGATGGAATATATCTAGCTTTAGATCAGTTTCAAGGAAAACAACAAATAGTAGTTAATTTATTTAACTATAACAGCATAGTTGCTGCTATAAGACAAGCCCAAAGGTCATTTGCTGTAGAAATATGTCTACCAAGAAAGATCAAAGACAGATAGATACACACGGATAATCATTCTTCCCTAAGACCATCAGCTAATACAACACCGGCAGACACAACTGGGATTCAGAGCTGTCCTAAAGTCAAGCACTGGAAGACAATGAACAACATAGCGTGTACATAATTTAAATTGTAAATTGGAGATCGTTTTAAATGTAAATAGTTTATAGAGAACTCGCTGTGTTGTGCGACACTGCACAAAGTTTCAAAAGGAATCAAATACATTCGAATAACGAATCCGGTTCCTTACCTGCAGGGCCCGGGTGGCTCAATGAGTTAGGTAGTTGGATTACCTAGCAACTCATACAAGCCTATCACCAATACGGCGTGGGTTCGCGCCCGGCTTTGTAAATTACAAAAAAAAGGTGCACTCGACTCACAGCCGCAAGTGATAAAGTTTACCAGTTGCTTGCCCATGGTCGGTGGTTCTCTCCGCGTACTCCGGCTTCTTCAACCACTAAAACTGGGTCGCCATGATATAGCTGCAATATTGCTGAACGTGGCGTTAAACACCGAAATTCAAATTCATTCATTCCTTACCTGCAAGAAGAAGAAGTAGTAGTTCATAGGACAGTCTACCAATCAAAAGTAGAATTGTATTTTCTATCTGAATAAACTAGACAAGTTAGCAATGAAAACAAGAACTGTTGTGAGCAATTTGTCAGCTATACCAGTTTCGATGTGATGTCGTCTTAGTTGGATTTGTTATTGTACTAGCTCAGTCTGTGGGTATATCTATAGTATATCCCCCCTGCGACGCATTATCCTGCTTCACAGCCAACCCAGTCTTGCTCTTTCTTCTTAATACTGCGTACTTAGCGGAGAAACGACATGACAATTGTTCAAGTTTGACTGCCCCTTTGGTATCTCCAAAGTCTTCTTGAACCAACGATCAACACAACAACCATGACACGACCAATATGATTTATTAACCTTTGTAGCAACAATTTAGGGTCCGTCGTGGTCGTGATGGATGGTAGTTGGATTTACAACTACCTGTGTAATCAGTGCCTATCACCACTAATATTGTGAGAAATACTCAATAAAACATTATAAAGAGACTTCCGACAGGTCGTGGTTTTCTCCGGGTACTCTGGGTTCCTCCACCAATAAAACTCACTCCAATGATATAACTGAAATATTGTTGAAAATGGTGTAAAGCACCATAACCTAATTAACTATTCATTTAAATTTCATAAATGAAAAGACAGAGACACGGCTAGTCAATCTGTTGGCTAATATATTTCACTGGAGTATGATTAAAGCAATACTGCAATACGAGTTCAAATTTGAAATGTCTTGTCCAAAAATAAACCCATGAATATATATACGACAACTTTTAGCTATTTTATCAAAATGCAATTTTTATTTTTATTTCATTATAATTATCAATTAGTTATTACTATCGGCTTCAATAATCAGTTTCAATATTTAAGATAGCTTCAACCATTTTCGAGTTATAAGTTAAAACATATGGGTTACACCCTCCTCCCAAATAAATCTTCAAATTATGGATTTCCCAAGGATTCCCTCTATTTATAGCAAAATATCACGTGGGATGCTACTGTCGCTAACGATGACATCTTGAAAACATCCGCGTTCTTTGAAACAATAGGTAGTTCCTAAATTAGACTCTGTATTTTTTTATGTTATCTTTTTAATTGGCATAGTCAACAGGATTATTTTGAATATATCATTTTTAATCACTTCTCTCATTTTCATCACACTTCGTAAAACAATGGTTTTTATTTGTGATTAAAACGGAAGTACTGCGTAGGTATGTTATTGTCAAAAGACAATTCCGACAGGAGTACACGAATAATTTGCGGAGCCAGTATATTTGCAATAGCTGCTACAAATGTAATTTGTGTCAAGTGTCAGTAAGAAAAATTACAATCAAAATGCCGGCAACTAAGGTTAATCTTTCTCAATTGGTTGATCTAGCCGTACTAACGCCAAGGGTAGGTGCAGTAAATTCCAATGTTTTACACACCCTGTTGCATGCCATGCTGAGAGTGAGACAGCTAAACATTGTAGATGTTCAAGCCGAAACGAATTTAAGTGATTACGACAGGGATTTTTTATCAGCTTCAAAAGCTAGAGAATTATCAGTTTTAAGTGATATTGACAGTGGTGTGGGTGATGATGCAGAAGATGCTCCCACCCCCAGTCTCGGGCTCAGCATTGACAGCGAGAGGTCCTATTCCATGCCTACACCAAGACTAAGAACTGGAAAGAGGACACCCCATCATCAAGTTGCAAGCATACAAGAGGAACTAAAAAACGTGACATCAGTTCCATCTAACAAACATCTTCCCAAAAAGCCCACATCTCCATTCAAGGGAAACCCAATTGCAGAAATGTGGTTAAGCATGCTCCTGTTTCGAGTGCAAACCAATGAAAAGGGCATTGATATGGTATGGTTAATCCTTGATTCTTTCCCACACATGTATAGATTGATTGGGTTGAGTCTTCTTTGTTGTAACTTGTGTAATTGAATACATTGCAATTAATTATGTCTCCCCTTCGAACAAGGGAGACATATTGTTTTAGTCTGATTTTTTCTTCTGCTTCTTCTCAGCGAAGCTTGTCTGGACCATAACTTTTTTGTCTTTCCAGATAGGTCAATTATATTTGGTATGTGGGTGCATGACCATAAGGCGGTGTGTCGCGTACAATAATGACCTTCATGGGACTTTGACCTCAAGGTCAAATAATTCTTTTTTAAATAGTGTTTTCTTGTCTGGGCCATAACATTAAGGGGAGACATAAGTTTTAGGTATCTAAAACAGTTCTCCCTAGTTTTCATGATTAAATTACAATTAAATCATGATCAGTCATCAATTTTCACTTTATGTATTAAATTGATTAAATTACAATTATTTTTAAATGTAATCGATTACATTATTTACTGATTACATTTAATGCCTTGACAACCAATTCAAGTTTGCTCTGTTCTTTCTCTTTGTGATCATGTTTCATTTTTTTTTTATTTGTATGCTTAAACCGGGACTGGGTATAAATAGCTGTGAGCAGAGCAAACATTCAAATTGTTCATTATTTTGACCACGGTTATCTCGAGGAGGAAAGATCAATGATACACTGTACATAGTTTCACAATTACTTTTTCTAAGTCTAAGACATACGGTTTCATAAATACTGTTCATATCAACAGGGATTTTTTATGATAAGCCCCGCACACAAATTTTGTCGGTAGGCACTACCGCAAATGCTCCTTTAAGTTGGTATATGTACAATATTACAGTTATTAATTAACCCTAGCCATGCGGGTCCCGTCATATGACGGTATTGACGTTGTCGTTCTCAGTGCGGATACCGTCATATGACGGTTTGAACCTGGAATTTGATCACCTCATTTCAGAGGCTTATAGAGTTGAAATAAAGACTTGAAATGAATCTCTGAACAATAAAAGTTGTCTACTGAATGTTAATCCCTTGTTATTACAGAGTGTAACACATCCAGAAAGCTTTATGGTTTATTTTTAAACAAATGTAAATAAACATCGTGACGTAACGAATCTAAAAATATACGTGGGAATTCTGTTTAATTATTTGTTGTTCCTGGTAAAATAATAGTCAATGACATGGTTAATATAGATAAAAAGTGTTCCTTTTTTATTATAACAGCTTCGAATAAAATAAAAAATTTGACTGCATTAAAATAGTTGCAAATAATTACGAGGCTACGAGCATACCATATTTTTTATTCCCGCGGAGATATCCCGCCTTTCATTGGCTGTCTAAAAATAACTTATTTACTAATTATCGATAAAAATTTATAATTAATTATCCCTAAATTCGATTATGCTTAAGAATCCAAAAATATGTTAATTAGAAACCGATTTCCCTTCTAAAAAGAGAATTGAATGACACTATCGTTTCATGGTAAAATCGACGAAATCGGAAGTTCAATCAAAGTGCGAGAGGTGCCGAAAGAACGTAAACAAATTGGACTCACAGACAGAGTGAAATAATGATTGCTAACATTTGAAATAAACACCTTTTTGGTAATTTTTACTAATGAATATGACTTCATGATATTCCATATTTAATTTTTAAACGACCGTTCTTATCAGACTGAGTTGTCATTTCTCTTTTTGCTTGAAAAGTCGAAAAAATCAACTAAAACTTTCAAGATTTTAGCGGAAGTAAAACACAGATGTTTTAATGTCGTCTGCTTTATTCCCTTTCTCCATTATATTGAGAATCATTCCTTCGTCTTTTCAAGCATTAAATAAATAAAATGTACCGTAGTAATCATCTCTAAGTCTCTACTTTATTATCTGAAACTATGGCATAGAATAAAATTAGAAGAGTGAGGCACTGAGGGGGGTCCCGACACTTTCTCAGCTTGTGAGATCGACAATATGGCTTCTGGAAATGACCAAACTATTCATGAAATATTTGCTGATAATGACAGTGAAAATGAAGACGAATTTGAAGGTTTTGACCCTGAAGATATATCTATTGACTTGAATAATGAAAACGGTAGGACAGACTTATTTGACTCTGAAAAATGGGGTGTAGGCAGCAGACAGGATCAGGAACCATTAACTTTTTCTACAGTTCCTGGAAGAAGAGTTCCATTACCAGAAACCACAACATTTTCTGATTATTTTAATATATTTATCAAAGATGACGACTTTGAAGAGATTGCTACCGAGACAAATCGGTATGCTGAACAATATTTTGAAAATAATCAAAACCTTGGAACGTTTTCAAGATTTAGAAAATGGCAAAACACTTGTGCATCAGAAATAAAACGATACATTGCACTAATTCTGGCTATGGGGGTAATTTCACAATCAGACATTAATGAATATTGGAGCACAGACCCGGTAACCTCCACTCCATTTTTTCCAGCAACTATGTCAAGAGATCGTTTTCTCTTAATTACGTCATTTCTTCATCTGTCAAATAATGATGACTTCATTCCACGTGAAAATCCTGGACATGACCCGCTATTTAAACTCGGACCTATTTTCAAGCGTATGATATCTCGTTTCAATTCTGCCTACATCCCCCATCAAAACATTTCATTAGACGAAGGAATGATTCCGTGGAGAGGCAATTTATCTTTTCGTGTCTACAGTCCTGATAAACCTGTGAAATATGGTATAAAGGCATATATGGTTTCAGATTCTTCCAATGGCTATGTTTCGAAATTTAAACTGTACACTGGAAAGTCTTTAACAGGTCCTAGCTTTAATGGGGCAACATATGATCTAGTCATGGACATGATGAGAGGTTTCTTTGACAAAGGTTATAGTCTGTATTGTGATAATTACTATACATCACTACAACTCTTTTGGGATCTATTTCAACTGGGAACATATACTACTGGAACTGTTCGACAAAACCGTCGTGGAATACCTCAAACATTAAAAGACTACCAACTCAGAAATCGTGGTGATATATTCGTGATGAATAATGGTCCATTAGAATGTTACAAATATCTAGATAGCAAACCTGTTTATATGCTTTCAACAAAACATGGATCTAGTCTATCGACCACTTCCAGAAGAAATCGAATTACTAATGAAATTATTCGTAAACCAAATGTAGTTACAAATTATAATAAGTACATGGGTGGGGTTGATAGATCTGATCAAATGATCTCTTACACAAACAATGTAGTCAAATCATTCAAGTGGTGGAAAAAGGTTTTTTTCCATGTTCTTGCCATTACAGTGCTGGATGCTTACATTCTATTCTGCGCTGATCATCCAAATGACAATATGACCCACAAATTGTTTAGAAAACAATTAGTATCTCAACTTGTTTCTAACAATCCTACTAACACTGTTAATAAAGTTGGTAGACCATCTGTAGCGCCTCAGCAGTTAGAAAGATTAACAGCGAAACACTTTATATCTAAATTAAGAGGTACAGGCAAAAAAACAAACATTGCAAGACTGTGTAAAGTGTGCAATGAGGCTGAGAAAAACAATGTTGACAATACAATTCAAAAAAGAAAACGGGCAGGTCATGAAACCTCCTATGAATGCAAAGACTGTAATGTCTCACTTTGTATTGAGCCCTGTTTCAGACTTTATCATTCTTATCAGGAGTATGTACTTGCTTATAGGAGGTGGAAGGTCTGTGATGCAACACCAGATGAGGAATAAATTGTAATGAATGTGATTTAATGTTCAAAGAATAATATTTCAATTTAGATTATTTCAAAGTCTAATAATATTTTGTTCAAAGAATAATATTTCAATTTAAATTATTTCAAAGTCTAATATTTTGTTTGTTTCAAGTAAATAGATTGAAGAAAAACAGTCCATCACCAATCTCTAACCGTTTTTACATTTCACTTGGTGAGGGATATACTAATCTCTAACCATTTTTACATTTCAATCTCCTCTCATTCTTATAATTTCACTTGGTGAGGGATATACCAATCTCTAACCATTTTTACATTTCACTTGGTGAGGGATATACCAATCTCTAACCATTTTTACATTTCACTTGGTGAGGGATATACCAATCTAACCATTTTTACGTTTCACTTGGTGAGGGATATACTAATCTCTAACCATTTTTACATTTCAATCTCCTCTCATTCTTATAATTTCACTTGGTGAGGGATATACCAATCTCTAACCATTTTTACATTTCACTTGGTTAGGGATATTCCAATCTCTAACCATTTTTACGTTTCACTTGGTGAGGGATATACCAATCTCTAACCATTTTTACATTTCAATCTCCTCTCATTCTTATAATTTCACTTGGTGAGGGATAACCCAATGTCTAACCATTCTTACATTTCACTTGGTGAGGGATAAACAAATCTCTATCCATTCTCACATTTCACTTGGTAAAGGATATAGTCATATACCAATCTCTAGTGATTTATAACAATTTTATTCAGATATTCAAGGCGTGAAAATTTTCATTTTTCATAAAAATCTAGGGGGGAAATATGTTTTAAGGAACATGGACAAAGGGTGGGGGACATACCAGTCTCTAACTCTCAGTTCTAACTTCACCAGTCATTATGGGGTTGATAGTGGATAATCAAAGACATTTTTCTTTGACTCTTAAAAATTTCTTCAAGTTTTAAATAACCTACGGTACATGTATTTGAAGTGACATGAACAAAGGGTGGGGGACATACCAGTCTCTAACTCTCAGTTCTAACTTCACCAAAGTCATTATGAGGTTGATAGTGGATAATCAACGATATTTTTCTTTGCTTAGTTATGTGGAAATGCAAATTCAATATTTATTATTGAGACAATAACAAATATAACCACACAATTCCAATTAATGGAAATTATAATGTTGTCAACAAATATGGGTAATAACAAAATTACTGAACACAAAGGCTCTGGTCTGAAGGGAAAGGCATAAAACCATCGTCCATAAACAGACCAAATCTAAAATCCACAACTGGAAAACTGTAATGGCCCTGACTTGGTACAGGCTTTTCCAATGGAAAAAGTGGGTTGAATTGTTTTTTTCTGTGCCAAACCTCCTGCTTCCACTATTTTATAAGGTTTCAGTTGTAACAATGAAGAGTAGTATTCCTGATATTTTTAAAAATTCTTGCTTTTAAAAATAATAATAAAAAAAATGGGTTCGATTTGAAAAATGTTCATATTTCACAAAAAAAATTTGGAAAAAAATATGTTACCATAGCAACCATGATAATATGTGTATAACATTTTGTGAACATTCCTGATATTTTTTTTACATTCTTGCTTTAAAAATAATATAAAAAAAATGGGTTTGATTTGAAAATTGTTCTTTTTACACAAATTATTGCGAAAAAAAAAAATGTTGCCATGGCAACCATCATAATATGTGTAAAACATTTTGTGAACATTCCTGATATTTTTTTTTAATTCTTACTTTAAAAATAATAATAAATAAAATGGGCAATTGATTTGAAAGATTTTCATTTTTAACAAAAATGTTGGGGAAAATATGTTGCCATGGCAACCATGATATGTGTAAAACATTTTATGAACATTCTGGATATTTTTCTTAATTCTTGGTTTAACAATAATTTAAGAAAAAAAAAGGATTTATTTGAAATTTTTTCATTTTTCACAAAAATTTAGGGGGAAAATATGTTGCCATGGCAACCACGATAAAATGTGTCTCCAAAGTTTTGAAATTTAAAGTATACTCAACTAACATCATTTCCTGTAAATATTGAAGTAATATCTACAAGGATTTTAACTACAGAGCAAAAACAAAAAAAATGCTAAATTTTGTGATATTTCTTCAAAACAATTCAGCATACAGGTAATATCTTGTGTATACAATTCAGCATGGTAAGGATACTTGTATTGGTTTAGAACTTAAGAGGCGACATTCTGTTAATTCTGACAATTGACTAAAAACCTTACTTTTACTCCAGACTTTTTACTGAGTCTTTTTTGTTGATTTAAAATCACTTTGACTCCTGTTCATTTTTACTTACCCAGTATGTAATAAAACAACTGAAATTTTTAAGGTTGCCAGTATGAGTTTTTATGGTTTTTAATATAGTTAAATATTATTTTGATTATTTTGTTGTTGTTTGATTTAGCTTTGTGTCATCTTCCCTATATCTCCTCTTCTCCAATTACTGTATTTCATACTTGGAACATAGAATTCTAATTCAGTATTTACATGTAGTGTTATTAATGCAATACAAGTACATAATAAATCAGTAATTAGATCTATCTTTTAATTCATTCAGTCTTATATATGTAGAAAACTTTATACTTTTACATATTATTATCACACCAATAATTACCAGTCCAACTTTTCACAGCCTTTCAATGTGTCCTGGATTTAATCTGTCATCTGAAGTAAAAAAAATCCCATCTTTTTTGTCAAATATGTGCATACAAGAATGATTTTACCTGAATTGACTCTTGTAATGTCTTATTTTCTTATACACGTATATCAAAATGCAATATATTTATGTGAAATGGGCATACATGTACCATAAATGAAATCTTAAAAGTTGTCTCATGATCAGACAATTTATAATTTTTAGAGATTGTTGTTTCAAAACATGTAAAACATGAAATGAAAAAGGCAGAATTAGAGTATAAAAAATACATGGGCAGAGCTTTGGTTATTCACAGAAGGAATATTTAAGAAAAATTTAAATTGTTAAAGTCAAACAATGTGAAACAATACTGGATGTTACAGAAACAACGAACAAACAGAGAACTTTCAAATTACCTTTGGATAAACTGTTTGATTTTTCAAAAACATTAAATTCTGCCCCCAATCCCGAGGAGTGTACATGTACAATTTCCCTTTACACAGAAGATGTCAATGTCTAAATAATTGAAAGTCAATCAGGTACATGTACAATAATAGTAAGATTGATTTAGTAATAAGTATATTATTTTAGAATTTTGATATGCATAAAAAAAAATACAATTTATTATATAGATAGGTGTGATTTATAGGGATTTATCCGTGAAATATATTCTGTTATTATACCTTACATTATATATTATATATAAAATAAAAGTGATGTTTTTACAAAATTGGTACCCCAGGGAAACATCACTGTTGTTCACCAGTCGACAAATGTTGTGTTCCATGTCTGTCCGGAAATATATCCATTTTTGCATTCCGGAATTACAATCTTGACCAGAAGTTAAAAACACAAATATGAAGTTTATGAAAACACAAGATAAAAACACACAAATAAGTGTTTATTGCATCCAACATTATTGTAAATAGAGTTTCGGTATAATAAAACAATTATTGCCTGCACTTGTGGTGAACATCATAATTGTTCACCCTTGGGATGTTGTTAAGCCCTCGGGCAAAACAACATCCTAAGAGTGAACAATTATGATGTTCACCTTAAGTGCAGGCAATAATTGTATAGTATCTCATGTAAGATATCAGTTTTTTCCCACCAGAACTACTTTTACACAACTATAGGTGTGTTATCGGTTACGTCCCTTGTTGTGATAAGGTGAATACACACACGATTGTAAAGTGAAACAATTAAACTGATGAAAATAAAGTTGTTGCACTTTTAGAAATTATTTGAATTGTTTCATTTTATTTATACATTAAAATCAAACACTTGTTAATTCTAAATCGAATCATTTCACAAGCATAACGCAAATCACACAAATTATTATTCCGCGAAATTTTGTTGACGACTTTGTCACATAGACAACATGACGTCATATGACGACTTCCAAGTTAAAACGAAAAGATCAGACGTTCTTTGGTGTGGTGTACACTTCAATTTTGATCAAATTTAACTAAAATAAGTTTGCACGGTCGGCATTTTATTTATTTTTGTGTATTGTTGTAAATGTAACGTGTAGGATTTCACGTTTTCAAAACTCAGAAACTCGTCCTTCAATTAAATTTCCATTTTTTTTTCATCGAAGCGGTAACACTTGTTGGCATGTGCAGCAATATTGATTACATACTATAATAGCTTGTAGATTATAGCTTGGAAGTCTATATAATAAACAGTACTAAATGAGTAAATCATGCATTTTGAATATCAAAATAAGACCACTCGTGACCGAATACGCATTAAGGATTAAATTTGTGGGCAAGTTCCGCCCACTCATTTAATCCTTGTGGGTACTTCAGTCACTTGTGGTCTATGATTAGCTATACTATATATATTTACTGGCTTCCTGTTATTCGGTGTTACACTACCACTTTTTTGTGCCTGTCCCATGCTAGCTGCTAAATTTGCATTCTATTTATTCTCTTATTTTGTAGATTTTAGAGTTTTCGAGAAGATTAACATAATTAGTGTTGCTTATGTTGTGTTGGTTTAATGTTGGTCGACCATTTCTGTTTTATTTCAATTACTGTGAAGAACTTTGTGCCTGACAAAACTTTTTCCCATAATGTCTTCATTGTTATGATTTCTGTACTCGATACAACATTATGTGATAAAGTTTGTCAGTGACTTGCGACAAGTCAGTGGTCTTCTCCAGGTACTCCAGTTTCCTTCACCAATAAAACTGACCGTCACGATATAATTGAAATATTGTTGAAAGTGGCATTAAACACAAGAAAACCAAACCAAACTCTAACCAATAACAGTAATAAATCCTATATCTTATAAGACTGAATTATTCCTAGAAACACTTAATACAAATGTCTTTAAGTTACTATTAAAAACAAAGGCATTTTATGTATTTCTTCCATAGAAGACATATTTAAATATTGACACCTAAAGCTTATTTTTTTCTGTATAAGATAAGATTTTATTGTCCAATCAAGGTCCCAGCAAGGGGCAGAGTCATTACAGTGATTTATATTACACAAAAAAAACAATAAACATTCTAATACATAAATGTAATAAACAGTATACAAACAAGCAATTTGCAGAAATTAGATTGGTACATAAGTACCAAATATATCTATGTCTCTGATGAGTATAATATTTGGACGAGTCCACTGGGCAATTACAAAAAAAAAGCAAAAAAAAAACAATAAATATATATCATTTGTTGATACATGTATTTAATAAGTTATTAACTTCTTCTGAACACCGAAATAGAAATAAACCCTTTTATATATTTACAAGGGGCTAATTCAATGACAGAAGGCAGATCCAGCGTATATGTATATATATCAATATAAATTGCTCAATGTTGTGGAAACAAATTTCCAGAATCTTTAGAAACTTTTTATTTTGCATGTATTTTTTTCCAGTGTATGTCAATGATAGAGGATATGACCAAAGAAATGCAGGAGGTTAGAGATGAACACAAAATACAAATGGATCAGATCAAAGGAGTAAGTACAAATGTACCAACTGATAATAAGCTTGAGATATACCAACAAATATGGATAATGTTAAAGGTGTGAATCATGGCTCCCAAATTAAACTATTTCTTGTCATATATTCTTGTAATATTGATAGGTTAGCTTATATATCTACATTTTTATTACTATAAATGGGTTGATACCTCTGCTGGTGGACTATTAGTCTCCGAGGATATCATCCGCCCAGTAGTCAGTGCTTCGGTGCTGGCATGGTTTATTAGATATATTTATTACTGAAATTTACAGTTCTTAGTTAATGTAATTATTAATAAAACTACGGTTCTCCTCCCTAGGGCATACCTGTAGGTGACCTTATCAGATTTTGACTATTCTGTTTAGGCCCTTTGGTTTTGTTTCTTCCACAACTGTAAATTATTTGGCTTTCCAATCTTTCGATTATGAGCGTACCTGATGAAGGTTATTCCAGAAACATGTTGTGCACATTAAATTTGATATCTACATTTTTATTAGCTCGACTTTTCGAAGAAAAAAGGTTGAGCTATTGTCGTCACGTCAGCGTCTGGGTCGGTTAAGTTTTTTGTCAGAGTCCATTTCTCAAAAACTATCAAAGGTATCCATTTGAAACTTGGAATACTTGTTCACTATCAAAAGAGGAACCAATTTCAACAAGGCAGATGACCCTGTGATTTGTATATCCAGAGTTATCTGCCCTTGTTTTGACATAGTACATAGAAATTAGGGATATTTTTTTAGTATAATTAAAATTTCGCAATAACTATCAAAGCTATTAACTTCAAACTCAATACACTTGTAGAAAGTGTTGACCCCAATCTGTTGACAAAAGAAAACAACTCCATCCAGCATTTTATTTGAGTTACTTCCCCTTTTTGACTTAGAATTTCTTAAAAAAATACAATTTCTCAATAATTATGATAGGCATTGAAATGAAACTCAACATACCTGTTCACTATCAAATGGGGAACCCATTACAACAAGGCAGGTGACCCTGTAATTTGTATATCCAGAGTTATCTGCCCTTGTTTCGACATAGTACATAGAAATTAGGGATATTTTTTTAGTATAATTAAAATTTCTCAATAACTATCAAAGCTATTAACTTCAAACTCAATACACTTGTAGAAAATGTTGACCCCAATCTGTTGACAAGTTAGAAGTATGTATAACTTTGTAAATTGCTTGCAATTTAATATCGGATACGAAAAAGTCGAGCATCCAGCACCCATGGGCGGTGCTCCTGTTAATAGATGACTATTATCTTGTGGAAGTGTAAAACACTGGGCCATTCATAGTCTGTTGTCGTTAACTTTTTTCACATTTTCATACAGGATCATGTGAACCTCTAGGTACAACACATTTCAGTTTCATAATTTTTTTTATATAATAATGGTAATCCCATCCCTGTTAAAAGAGAGTAAACTTTGGACAGACCATAAAAATTACAATAATATTTCAAGATACAATCCAATCTTTCTTTCATAATTATTCAATGATATTTCTTTTTTATTTTCAGTTAAATATTGATGATGTAATGAAGAGAATAAATGCAGTGGAAAAAAGCATGGTAAGATTCTGCTTTAGTGTGTAAAAAGCATGGTAAGATTCTGCTTTAGTGTGTAAAAAAGCATGGTAAGATTCTGCTTTAGTGTGTGTTCTTATATAGGTAAGATTCTGCTTTAATGTGTGTTCTTATAGGTAAGATTCTGTTTTAGTGTGTGTTCTTATACAGCATGGTAAGATTCTGCTTTAGTGTGTGTTCTTATATAGGTAAGATTCTGCTTTAGTGTGTGTTCTTATAGGTAAGATTCTGTTTTAGTGTGTGTTCTTATAGGTAAGATTCTGCTTTAGTGTGTGTTCTTATAGGTAAGATTCTGTTTTAGTGTGTGTTCTTATAGGTAAGATTCTGCTTTAGTGTGTGTTCTTATAGGTAAGATTCTGTTTTAGTGTGTGTTCTTATAGGTAAGATTCTGCTTTAGTGTATGTTCTTATAGGTAAGATTCTGTTTTAGTGTGTGTTCTTATAGGTAAGATTCTGCTTTAGTGTGTGTTATAGGTAAGATTCTGCTTTAGTGTGTGTTCTTATATAGGTAAGATTCTGCTTTAGTGTGTGTTCTTATAGGTAAGATTCTGTTTTAGTGTGTGTTCTTATAGGTAAGATTCTGCTTTAGTGTGTGTTCTTATAGGTAAGATTCTGCTTTAGTGTGTGTTCTTATACAATCTTTGCCTTCATTTTTTTCTCCTACTTGCCCAAAACCAAATGTAGAAAGAAAAAAAAATTATTCAAACAAATTCTTTTATAATTTTCACTTGTCCGAATCCAGTTTTACTTGTTTCGGGCAAGTGGGTTAGCGTAAAGACTGCTTATATATATATGTACGGTATATCTTTTTGTAGGAAAAAAGACAAGATTACCAGATGGGATTAGAGGTAATAAGAAAAACATACTTTGTACATGCTAGCCAGTTGAAAGAAAACATCGTTTAGATTCGTTTTTATTGTTATAAGTTAAAACTTGTAAAGCAAAATTTAAGTTCCAATTTCAAACGTTCTAACAGGATTTATTGTATAAAGAAATATTAATATCAGATCTCAATGCTGGTAAAACACAATTTATCATTTCTGGGCAGAACTCTTTATTTCATGAAGAAGTATTATTTTGTGAGATTTTCATTCGCTTTGAAATGCAAACATACATTTTGATTTGGTTGTTTTAGAATGAAATGAATAATAAGTTCCACACCTTGCCATCCCTTGATGATTTTGCAAAATTTGTGACTGGGGCAGAATTAGAAGATGCTTTACAAGGTATCAGACAAAACTGGAAAAACCTGTGACTGGCTTTTCCCATCGTAAATGTACATGTACATGTTGATGAGTTATCATCTGCTCAAAATTACAGTCTTCCAATCAAAGTATACTACCGTATTTGTACTGTTAGACATATCAGAATCGCAATAATTCATGGAAACCAGAATGTGTTTTGAATTTTAGCATGGGTTAGCAGGATATTAGTAAATTTTATCCCTCGCTTCTGGCTTGGGATAAAATACTAATGTCTGCCAACCCATGTTAAAACTCTAAACACATTCTGGCTTCCATGATTTATTTCTTAATTAAACAATGGCTATGTACTAAGGATTTTTATTCTGTCTTTTTTGTTAGGCTGACATGAGGAAGAAGTTGGATCCAGGTGCCTTAGATGGATTGAGTAAGTAATGAAACCTTGTCAATCTCTTGTATATATGTACAAAACTGGTTTTATCTAATATAACATTACAGTTAAATCTCTTTAGGTTGAAGTCGAAGGGACCAGCTGAGTATTTGAGTTCTGTAATAAATTATTTCTTGAAAGCTACTGTATTACGAATGAAGTAAATTTTTACTTTGAATTATCCAATAAAACGACTTATTTAAGATAATGAGACTGAACCATATTTGTCTTCTAATTTTCATTTGATGTCATTGTGAAGTGTCCTTAGCTTGACTATTGTTGAGGCCTAGAGATAATTATCTTAGAAGTATCCTACAGCGTGTTTAGAAAATTTTGCTGAATATGACATTTATTACCTCCCTTTGTATTACAGATGTATCATCAGAGATATTAGATCAACTTCAGGAGTTAAAAGAGCGAGTTGATGCCCTAGCAGCTGCAAGGGAAAAGGTAAATTGAAATTTTGTTTTAAAACTACTGAATAGTGTGAAATTATATATACTATATATATAGCAAATGCTGTGCATGAACAAAAGTTTTAAAATTAGTTCATAGAATTTATTGTAATTACATTTGTTCACTAGTATAGATTGCAATGTTTTGAATTTGCTTAATTAGAACTAACATCTAATTTCAGGACAAACATATTGATAAAGTATAATTATGTACTAAATTGATCTTTAAATATATTATCTGTATGACATTGTATTTCTCTCTTTCAAACCTTTTTTTCACATATTTAGACAGGTACCTGTACATGTATATTTATAATTTCTGTTTTAACTGTTGATAAAATGATATTGTTGTTACAATAGCACTTATCTCGAGAAACACCTTTTATATTTTTGGAGTAAATGTTTTAAAATTATGGTGTTAGTTTGACAGGAATTGATTCAAATTTAAATTGTTAAATAGTAGTATATGGACTAATCCTCAGAAGGAGGCATATCTTAATTATGAAATAAGGAATCTTAGAAAGAATTTAAAATTCAGTTTATATGGGATTCTGGTTTATTCTGGGTTTGGTTTAGACAGGTTTCTCTCTATTAATATTATCATCATTAACCATCATTTTAATCTAACTATTATTTCTATGCACTAACACTTCAATTTTGTATTAATTCTTTCTCTCTATCCTAACTACTAGATGAGTGATCCAATACAAGATCAACTTCTACGACATGAGCATGAGATGTATACCTTAACCATAACCAAATTACAAATGAAATTTGCCATGTTGGAAGATGACCTCTACCAGATTCAGGATATGATTGAGCGTGACAGTACAAGATGGGAAATCAAGCATGGTACTAAGTATGAAGAAGAAATGAGGAATGTATTTTTACAAAATGAACCTGATAAAACAAGGAATCTGGCTTATGTTGTTAATGATCAGCTACTACATGATATCAAAGAGGACATCATTACTACGGAAGAAGATCTAAAGATAAAGGCTATACAATTTGTAGAAATTCCGTTTGTACAGGCTCAATCAGAACCTGTAGAAATTCCGTTAGAACTGACTAAATCAACAGGATTTAAGGATACGGTTAGTATGGAAAGCTATAAAATGCAAGAAAATCTGCTGCATTTTAATCTATGATATTTAAAATATGAATCTTGTAGGTTGCAGATTGGAATAAAAGGTACTTAATACTTTTAAAATCCCTTAAAACATTTTTGTTCTGAAATCATCAAAGGATAATGAAAATAACAACTATTTTACTATGTAATTTTACAAACAGGATTTGGAATCAGTGTTTTCCAAAATCCACCAGTATTGAGGCTATTATCAGAACAAAAAAGTTGAAGGTGGGCGGAAATTGATGTCAAACATGCTATGCTATTTTGATTTGAGGTCATATATCTTTTTTTTACCTTGCTTTACCTTTATTCACCTGTACTTTCACCTGCATGTGTCGCTTGATTAATTTCTTTCTTTTTTTATTTTCTTAACATGCTTACATATCTAGATTTAAGCTGCTTTATCATTCATTGATTTTGTTCTGTTTAATTAAGAATATAAAATAGACAATATTGTTATTGTTATTATAAAACTTTTATATGGTTGAAGAAATTGATGGAATTATTCACAAAGAGAACATTCTTCCCCAAACTTAAGTTGATGTCAAATTTTAAAATTTGTATAAATGTTGCCTATGATATACAATCTTGGTACTTCAGGTTCATATACATTTAAGGAATGTTGTCCATTTTTAATAAGTAAAATGTTTCCGTTGCTGGACCTTTGGTAAATTCTTTCATTTTGCATTAATTCCCAGAAAAATTATTGCCATGTAAAATTAAAGCTTTTTTTGCATTTTATTTTTTTATTTCAACCTGACTGGAATTAGGAATCATGTTAAACATTTGTGTTAAAAGTTTATCCCGTTTTTGTTATAGCACTTGGGTAGCAAGTTTTTTGTGTGTGTGTGTGTGTGTATGTTAAAAGTAGTTTTTATCATAATTGTACCTTAATTTGAGGTATTAAAAAAGATATGAATTTCTTCATCTGTAAAATAAACATGTTTCAATTTAAATAGAATATTATAGCAAAAAAAGGGAAGTTGTCTCATAAATTTTTTTTTTCACTTGAAGCATATTCAATGTATTTTGATATTAAAATGGAGAGAAAAATGTTTTTTTTGTACTTTCTTCAATAATAGATTTAGACATGACAGGTGGTTGTGAGTATTTAAATATTACAATTAATAAGCAACAAAAAATTGACTTTTCTTATCAAGTTCTGTCTTTTTATCCATTTTCCTATTAAGATTTATGATTTAAGGCTACCCACGATGATGGCCCACAACATGTTGATATTTCTTTTGATTACAAATTTTTAATATGAATTTTTGAATTATAAACATTTACATACTTGCTCATTTAAAATGTTAAAAATACAGAATGCAAACTGAAGAATTTGAGGTTTATATTTTCACTTTACCTAGCAATAAATAGAAAGTCAAAGGAAATACCTGCCTCCTTTTAGCCAATTTAGATATTTTACCACCCTTGTTCTGCTGTACTCCACTCAATAAAGGGAAAAATTTACCACACTCAAAAATACTCGTACACCTATTAATAACAAATGCTCTATGGAAGATTTTTTAATCTTTCATATATTTTTTTTATTATACCCCCGCTCAACCGGAGAGGAGGTATACTGTTTTACCTCTGTCCGTCCGTCCAAGATATTTTTCGTCGCATTTTTCTTAGCAACTATTGATGGCAGAAATATGATATTTGGTCACAAGCTTCATATAGGTATACCATATTGTGGGAAGCGTTTTTGGACCCGTCAGATTCCTACTTCCTATTTGCCGACTTAGTTGGTTTTTATACACATTGAACATATATGCGGGGATATCATAAGTGAGCCTTAGCTCACAGTTCATCTTGTTTTGTCAATAGTTTAATAATATAGTTTTTATAAACATATTAATATTATTTTACAGAAGCTGTTTGCCTACTGTGATGAACTACAAGTGGATAAGGCAGATAGAACTGAAGTGGATGTAGTTACCTACCTTGATGAACTACAAGTGGATAAGGCCGATAGAACTGAAGTGGATGTAGTTACCTACCGTGATGAACTACAAGTGGATAAGGCCGATAGAACTGAAGTGGATATAGTTACCTACTGTGATGAACTACAAGTGGATAAGGCTGATAGAACTGAAGTGGATGTTGTTACCTACTATGATGAACTACAAGTGGATAAGGCCGATAGAACTGAAGTGGATGTAGTTACCTACCTTGATGAACTACAAGTGGATAAGGCCGATAGAACTGAAGCGGATGTAGTTACCTACCATGATGAACTACAAGTGGATAAGGCCAATAGAACTGAAGTGGATGTAGTTACCTACCATAATGAACTACAAGTGGATAAGGCCTATAGAACTGAAGTGGATGTAGTTACCTACAGTGATGAACTACAAGTGGATCAGGCCGATAGAACTGAAGTGGATGTAGTTACCTACTGTGATGGACTACATGTGAATAAGGCTGATAGAACTGAAGTGGATGTAGTTACCTACTGTGATGAACTACAAGTGGATCAGGTCGATAGAACTGAAGTGGATGTAGTTGCCTACCGTGATGAACTACAAATGGATGAGGCAGATAGAACTGAAGTGGATGTAGTAAGTTTATTTAGTTGAAATTGCAATATTTTTTGTTAACGAGCTTATAAAAATATTCCCAGATCCTGATCCAACTTGTTCAAGCAGCATAATAGAAAACATCTAGGTCTAGCTTAAGAAACTTAGCATTACCTTAAGTTTACCAAGTACTGTTAGTGTCGCCATTTCTTGTAGAAAATATTTTCATTAGTGAATTTTGTTGATTATTTTGTTTTTTTATGTTTGTCACAATCTTATATATATATATATATATTAGGTGAAAGACAAGTATAAGTTATGGTTAATTTCACATTTCGACTAAAATACACAAAAATTAAACCAACCGAAGTCATTTTTTTTTTTATCTCATTACACTAATGACATCGTTCAATTACACATTCTAATGTAGTTGTTTAATATTCCTGGTATGTAATTGGACAATTTTCACGATATCAATTCCATGGTTGAAATATCATGAGAATTTTTAGAATTTTAGCCGATTACTGAATACATTATCTTGTTAATAATGTGACAATACACATGATTACATTGGAAAGGAGATAACAGTATTGTATATGAAAATTTCACTGCACCAATTGTTGATTTAATGGTGTAATTTTCACGGTATCAATTCCTTGGTTGAAATAGCACGAGATATTTTTTTATAATTTTAACTGATTACCGCTTATGTCATCTTGTCAATAATGCGGCAATACACATGATTACATTAGAATGGAGATAACTGTATTGCATTTGAAAATTTCATGGCATCAATTGTCGATTTAATAGTCACAAATATCCGTTTACTTGCTCCGCTAACTCGTCGCCAGTAAACTAAATTTGCCACCATTAAATCTCCAATTGATGCCGTGAAATTTTAAAATACAATACAGTTATCTCCTCATTATTATTTTTGTCTATGTTTAGAAAGCTGATAAGAAAACTTTGGATGACAAAGTGAATCATTCCTTGTTTGATACAAAAACCAACAATATTAGCAGGATGATGAAGAAAATCTTAAATAAAATGGCAGCAAAAGTAAGTTTTTACAATAGTAGATATTTTGACATGCATTGTAAATTACTTCAACATTAGATAAACTGACAGGAAATTTTAGTTACTACAACAATAGATAAACATTATCTAAAATGGCAGGAAATTTAAGTTACTTCAAATTTATATTCTGTGTTACCCTATCAAAAGTAAAAAATAATAGTGAAATGACAACTCAAAAAACAGTGTCAAACTACAAAAAGCTCGACAAAGTAATCAGAATCCGTTAATCAAAGAAGTACATATGAAAATAGAAAATTACTAGAGAGATTGGTAAGATATGGAAGTGTCCAGAGGATGTTCTGAGATTTCCTAAAACTCTCCAGCAATGATTTGAATTGAAGTATACTCAGTATATTACGGATTTGTTTTTTTATAGGTTTGAGAGATGTTCTTATGTCAGTTTAATATGTGATGCCAAATTACCAATTAGTCGAAATCGTCCAATATAGTTATTTAAAATGTCAGAGATGCCATTATTTCAAAAATAATTCCTATTTTTCAGGATGAAGCTTGGAATCAGCAATGTAAGGTATTTAGTGATGATATTGACAGAAAATTAGATCGTTTGGAATTTAAGCCTCTAAAGGAGTGGTTGCTGAGAAGACTCAAGGCACTCAATGATAAGTTAAAGAAACAGAATCAAGGTCATGTGAGAAGACTCGAGGCATTCAATGATAAGTTAAAGAAACAGAATCAAGCTCATGTGATAAGACTCAAGGCACTCAATGATAAGTTACCCACAGGGTAAGTATATGATAGTTTGATTTATCTTGTGGTAGGTTAAAAGAGCTCTATGATGGACCAGTTGATATTGAACTTACAGGGTAGATTGTTATCATGTGATTTGTCAGATGACATGTGATAGGTTTAATGAGTCATGTGATAGTTATGACAAGTTGATATTGAACCTACATCATCAATTGCTATCATGAGACTTATCAGATAGTTGATATAAACATATTTATTCATGTTAAACTGGTATAATGTTACAATACACACAAATTTTGTTTTAGCATGACAGGATAGTTTGTGATAGCTTATAGAGTACTATGAGTTTTGCAACTTGGTGATATTTTTGTGTAGCTTGGATTAAAGCCAACACTGTGATATATATAAATTTATTTTGGAGATTGTTTTAAAAAAAAACTTAAATTAGAATTTAAATTAGAAACACAAAATCAATTTGCATAATTTAACTTATGGAGACAAACATATGTTAAAATGATTCTCAGAAAGCATGGAATTCATTGAATCATAATTATACTTGTATGATCTATGAGCAAAATATTTAAATAGCAGAACTATTTGTGCTTTAATTTACAATTAATATATACTAGGTTTATGTGAGTTCTACAAGCTGTTGTGAACTAGGGTTGTTTTGTTTTAAATCACAACACAATATCGATACATACAAGCTCTCATAGATTTCATCTGTTCATTTTTAGACTGGTACCATCATCTATGCCACGGCCTGACTTAACTTTCGAGATGGACCAGATACTACAACATGCAAAGAGGTATGAAGATGTCACACAAATATTTATTTTTAGTGTGTACACTGTAGTAACTAATGCTAGGTTATAGTACATATATAGTGCTCAAAGGTTAAAAGTTAACTTAAGCAAAAGATAATTAATAAGATACTAATAGTTTTGTGTTCTGCTGCTTCATTCATAAAAAACATGTCTTAGCATTTTTTCTTTCTTTATTTTATGCTATAATACTTATTTTATTTGTACAAGCTTTTAATTGCTTGATTAATACTATTGCATTTCTTGTTGTTTTTTCTCCTTTGACAGAATGTATGCTGGTACCTGGGTCTCAGGTATTTATTGTATGCTGGTACCTGGGTCTCAGGTATTTATTGTATGCTGGTACCTGGGTCTCAGGTATTTATTCCATGTATTTACTACTACTAATACTCTGCTACTTGTAGCACATGCCTGTAACAATCCAGAATAACCTCCCTTTTTGCACAGCACATTCTTCCTCTATTTGTGTTTCTTTCAGATTGTTTTGGCGAATGAAAACACTGCATGATATCACTGTGCACTTTTTAGATCACAGAAGTTTCGTTTATCATCTTATTTGTTTATTTCATTCATTTAATAACATATATTGCATGTACAGCATGACAACCTTTGTTAGCATCATAGGTAAAAACCTTCCATCTTAATTGTATGATTTTAATTGATTGATTTATCAACACTTGAAAAAATCAAAAATCCTAGTTAGACATAATCTCCAGACATTTATATTTTTATTTTTTGTGATCTTTTTGTTAAATAATTTTATGTAAGAAAATGAACCTATGGGTTATTAATTGTTTTATCAATTATTACACATTCATTCTCTCAATACAGAGTAGTTTTTTATATGTTCTCGGCCTTAGGTTTAATAATGGTTTCTTGTATAATTATCCCCTGACATCAAAATTCTGAAGGTTTTTAAATGTTTCAATATTATTGATCTATTATATTATTTTCAATATATTTTGAGAAGAAATTAACTAATGTATTTAAGTTATCAAAACAAGTCAATTCTTTGAAATGTATATAAAGGATCACAAATAAGAATACATTCCAATTAAAGTTGATATATGCCTTTGTCAAAGACTGATAGATTCCATCATTCATTCATTAGATAATTAAAACTGATTTCTGATTAAAATCATTTGGATACAATTTTGCTGGAAGGTAACATTTATCATTGCATGCTTTTTCTACTAACAAAGTACTTGATTTTCAGTAGCATTATGTTCTGTGATACCACCGTTTCATAGAATTTCATGTCTCATTTTTCTTCTGTTCTTATTCTTTTCTTTCTTTCTTTCCCAGTGGTACTAGTACATGTAGCAGGATCAATAGAAGTCCAGTTGATTTTGCTGTTACAGAAAAACAGAAGGGAAAAATGCGTAAATCTGGCCAGAAAGTTTTCAAGTTCATTTCAAAAATGATGTTGAAGCCTTTCAGAAAAGAGAAATCCCAGTAATGAGACAGTTTAGAAATATGATTTGAAGAAAAAGGTTGTAGAAGATGAAATAACATTCTGGTAGTTTTGTTATTTATAAGTCATTGTGTTGGTATTAGATGCCTTACACAAATATTATTTTCTTATTGTTTTTTGTTAATTTATTCAGTATTTAAATCGACTAAAACACAGTATTTGTCTCACCAGGGCGAAAAAAATGAACTTTCAGGCAGGGCCTTGAAATTCTGAATATCAAAAGTTCAATATTTCGGTCAATCAAATTTATACTTGTTGCGCTTTAGAAGCTTTTACAAATACATTTTCATGGAGCCTTTTTAAGTACAGGTCACATTACTGTTACACACACTACAACAGGCATATAACAACTAATATTTGATTGGAAACAAGACTCTTTAATTCATGTTTACACAGAAATGTCAAAAATGGAATATTTAAACAAAATAATGAAAATGCACTCTATTTGAGATAAGATTCCAAACAAACAAAAATGTTGCCTTTTCCTAACAGATGTTAAACTTCATGCAAAAATGAAAACACAACTTTTAGTATAACATTTTTCTTTCCCATAGCTCAATGTTCAAAACACATTCATTGTCATAAGGACTATTCTTAAAAGTACAATCAGTTTTAACTGTTAAAAGTTAACAGGATAAACTTTTTGTACCTAAAAGAAATATATGTCACTGTGGTTACGGACACTACACCTTTATACTATCAATACAGGTTCCACTTATTTGGACTGACTGTTGAGATGTTGTCATTGTTGTTTCTTCTACTGTCCCTCCCCTATCTGAACTGACTGTTGAGATGTTGTCACTATTGTTTCTTCTACTGTCCCTCCCCTATCTGAACTGACTGTTGAGATGTTGTCATTGTTGTTTCTTCTACTGTCCCTCCCCTATCTGTACTGACTGTTGAGATGTTGTCACTGTTGTTTCTTCTACTGTCCCTCCCCTATCTGAACTGACTGTTGAGATGTTGTCATTTGTTTCTTCTACTGTCCCTCCCTTATCTGAACTGACTGTTGAGATGTTGTCACTGTTGTTTCTTCTACTGTCCCTCCCCTATCTGAACGGACTGATGAGATGTTGTCACTGTTGTTTCTTCTACTTTCCCTCCCCTATCTGAACTGACTGTTGAGATGTTGTCTTTGATGTTTCTTCTACTGTCCCTCCCCTATCTGTACTGACTTGAGATGTTGTCACTGTTGTTTCTTCTACTGTCCCTCCCCTATCTGTACTGACTGTTGAGATGTTGTTTCTTCTACTGTCCCTCCCCTATCTGAACTGACTGTTGAGATGTTGTCACTGTTGTTTCTTCTACTGTCCCTCCCCTATCTGTACTGACTGTTGAGATGTTGTCACTGTTGTTTCTTCTACTGTCCCTCCCCTATCTGAACTGACTGTTGAGATGTCGTCATTGCTGTTTCTTCTACTGTCCCTCCCCTATCTGAACTGACTGTTGAGATGTTGTCACTGTTGTTTCTTCTACTGTCCCTCCCTTATCTGAACTGACTGTTGAGATGTTGTCACTGTTGTTTCTTCTACTGTCCCTCCCCTATCTGAACTGACTGATGAGATGTTGTCACTGTTGTTTCTTCTACTTTCCCTCCCCTATCTGAACTGACTGTTGAGATGTTGTCACTGTTGTTTCTTCTACTGTCCCTCCCCTATCTGTACTGACTGTTGAGATGTTGTTTCTTCTACTGTCCCTCCCCTATCTGAACTGACTGTTGAGATGTTGTCACTGTTGTTTTTTCTACTGTCCCTCCCCTATCTGTACTGACTGTTGAAATGTTGTCACTGTTGTTTCTTCTACTGTCCCTCCCCTATCTGAACTGACTGTTGAGATGTCGTCATTGCTGTTTCTTCTACTGTCCCTCCCCTATCTGAACTGACTGTTGAGATGTTGTCACTGTTGTTTCTTCTACTGTCCCTCCCCTATCTGTACTGACTGTTGAGATGTTGTCACTGTTGTTTCTTCTACTGTCCCTCCCCTATCTGAACTGACTGATGAGATGTTGTCACTGTTGTTTCTTCTACTGTCCCTCCCCTATCTGAACTGACTGTTGAGATGTTGACATTGTTGTTTCTTCTACTGTCCCTCCCCTATCTGAACTGACTGTTGAGATGTTGTCACTGTTGTTTCTTCTACTGTCCCTCCCCTATCTGTACTGACTGATGAGATGTTGTCACTGTTGTTTCTTCTACTGTCCCTCCCCTATCTGAACTGACTGTTGAGATGTTGTCATTGTTGTTTCTTCTACTGTCCCTCCCCTATCTGTACTGACTGTTGAGATGTTGTCACTGTTGTTTCTTCTACTGTCCCTCCCTTATCTGAACTGACTGTTGAGATGTTGTCACTGTTGTTTCTTCTACAGTCCCTCCTTTATCTGAACTGACTGTTGAGATGTTGTCACTGTTGTTTCTTCTACTGTCCCTCCCCTATCTGTAGTGACTGTTGAGATGTTGTCACTGTTGTTTCTTCTACTGTCCCTCCCTTATCTGAACTGACTGTTGAGATGTTGTCACTTTTGTTTCTTCTACTGTCCCTCCCCTATCTGTACTGACTGTTGAGATGTTGTCACTGTTGTTTCTTCTACTTTCCCTCCCCTATCTGAACTGACTGTTGAGATGTTGTCTTTGATGTTTCTTCTACTGTCCCTCCCCTATCTGTACTGACTGTTGAGATGTTGTCACTGTTGTTTCTTCTACTGCCCCTCCCCTATCTGTACTGACTGTTGAGATGTTGTCATTGTTGTTTCTTCTATTGTCCCTCCCCTATCTGAACTGACTGTTGAGATGTTGTCACTGTTGTTTCTTCTACTGTCCCTCCCCTATCTGTACTGACTGTTGAGATGTTGTCACTGTTGTTTCTTCTACTGTCCCTCCCTTATCTGAACTGACTGTTGAGATGTTGTCACTGTTGTTTCTTCTACTGTCCCTCCCCTATCTGAACTGACTGTTGAGATGTTGTCACTGTTGTTTCTTTTACTGTCCCTCCCCTATCTGAACTGACTGATGAGATGTTGTCACTGTTGTTTCTTCTACTTTCCCTCCCCTATCTGAACTGACTGTTGAGATGTTGTCTTTGATGTTTCTTCTACTGTCCCTCCCCTATCTGTACTGACTGTTGAGATGTTGTCACTGTTGTTTCTTCTACTGTCCCTCCCCTATCTGAACTGACTGTTGAGATGTTGTCACTGTTGTTTCTTCTACTGCCCCTCCCCTATCTGTACTGACTGTTGAGATGTTGTCACTGTTGTTTCTTCTACTGTCCCTCCCCTATCTGTACTGACTGTTGAGATGTTGTCACTGTTGTTTCTTCTACTGTCCCTCCCCTATCTGAACTGACTGTTGAGATGTTGTGACTGTTGTTTCTTCTACTTTCCCTCCCCTATCTGTACTGATTGTTGAGATGTTGTCACTGTTGTTTCTTCTACTGTCCCTCCCCTATCTGTACTGACTGTTGAGATGTTGTCATTGTTGTTTCTTCTACTGTCCCTCCCCTATCTGAATTGACTGTTGAGATGTTGTCACTGTTGTTTCTTCTACTGTCCCTCCCCTATCTTAACTGACTGTTGAGATGTTGTCATTGTTGTTTCTTCTACTGTCCCTCCCCTATCTGAACTGACTGTTGAGATGTTGTCATTGTTGTTTCTTCTACTGTCCCTCCCCTATCTGTACTGACTGTTGAGATGTTGTCACTGTTGTTTCTTCTACTGTCCCTCCCCTATCTGAACTGACTGTTGAGATGTTGTCACTGTTGTTTCTTCTACTGTCCCTCCCCTATCTGAACTGACTGTTGAGATGTTGTCACTGTTGTTTCTTCTACTGTCCCTCCCCTATCTCTCAGTGATTTCTTTGAATCTGATTTCCTTTTTGAATGAATTCTGTTCTGGTTTTGAGGTTGCTTTTTACTGGTGAGCTGATTTCTCTTTGTATTTTGACTCTCTTTGGATTTACCCATGCTGTCAAGATTTCTTTGTTCCCAGTTGCTAAGGATATCAACATTCTCACATTCTGATTGTCCATTTACACAAGCGTCCCAGTAGCAGCTAAGATTTCGTGTGTACAGCTCATAACCTTTGCCTAAAGACTTAACTGAATGCAGTTTTTGTGTTCATGTTAATGTCTGAACATTAGTTTCTGGTCTGTTTCTATTCACATTTTTAAAGAATACAAATTCTGTTCTGGACATTGTTTCGTTCATTATCAGCTGCTTCCATTTAAAGATGATCCTGGCAAAATTTGTGCACATCATCAGCATTGCCAATAACTTTTCTGTTACTTATAACAGGGTGATAACAAGTATTCTTTACTGTGGCACCCAAGCCGTCGCATACATTATTGCCATGAGATGTTTCGAAGTAAATTCATACCACTGTTGCCGCCTTAGATTTAAGATACCTCATTAGCTACCTTAGATTTAAGATACCTCATTAGATACCTGAGATTTAAGATACCTCATTAGATACCAGAGATTTAAGATACCCCATTAGCTACCTGAGATTTAAGATACCTCATTAGCTACCTGAGATTTAAGATACCTCATTAGCTACCTGAGATTTAAGATACCTCATTAGCTACCTTAGATTTAAGATACCTCATTAGCTACCTTAGATTTAAGATACCTCATTAGCTACCTTAGATTTAAGATACCTCATTAGCTACCTTAGATTTAAGATACCTCATTAGATACCAGAGATTTAAGATACCCCATTAGATACCTTAGATTTAAGATACCCCATTAGCTACCTTAGATTTAAGATACCTCATTAGATACCTTCGATTTAAGATACCTCATTAGCTACCTTAGATTTAAGATACCTCATTAGCTACCTTAGATTTAAGATACCTTATTAGCTACCTGAGATTTAAGATACCTCATTAGCTACCTTAGATTTAAGATACCTCATTAGCTACCTTAGATTTAGGATACCTCATTAGCTACCTTAGATTTAAGATACCTCATTAGATACCTGAGATTTAAGATACCTCATTAGATACCAGAGATTTAAGATACCCCATTAGCTACCTGAGATTTAAGATACCTCATTAGCTACCTGAGATTTAAGATACCTCATTAGCTACCTGAGATTTAAGATACCTCATTAGCTACCTTAGATTTAAGATACCTCATTAGCTACCTTAGATTTAAGATACCTCATTAGCTACCTTAGATTTAAGATACCTCATTAGCTACCTTAGATTTAAGATACCTCATTAGCTACCTTAGATTTAAGATACCTCATTAGCTACCTTAGATTTAAGATACCTCATTAGCTACCTTAGATTTAAGATACCTTATTAGCTACCTGAGATTTAAGATACCTCATTAGCTACCTTAGATTTAAGATACCTCATTAGCTACCTGAGATTTAGGATACCTCATTAGCTACCTTAGATTTAAGATACCTCATTAGTTACCTTAGAATTAAGACACCTCATTATCTACCTTAGATTTAAGATACCTCATTAGCTACCTTAGATTTAAGATACCTTATTAGCTACCTGAGATTTAAGATACCTCATTAGCTACCTTAGATTTAAGATACCTCATTAGCTACCTGAGATTTAGGATACCTCATTAGCTACCTTAGATTTAAGATACCTCATTAGTTACCTTAGAATTAAGACACCTCATTATCTACCTTAGATTTAAGATACCTCATTATCTACCTGAGATTTAAGATACCTCATTAGATACCTTAGATTTAAGATACCACATGGTCTACCTTAGATTTGAGATACCTCATTAGCTACCTTAGATTTAAGATACCTCATTATCTACCTTAGATTTAAGATACCTCAATAGCTACATTAGATTTAAGATACCTCATTAGCTACCTTAGATTTAAGATACCTCATTATCTACCTTAGATTTAAGATACCTCATCTGTTTTTGTTGTCATGATGCTCTGAATGCATGCTCTTGGTATACTCTCTTTTTCTGAAGTTTTTCTCTGTCCTTTCAACCACTGCTTTTTACTTAAGATTTACTTTCTTTCACTGATTCTACCATAGCATCTGCTACTTGAAGTTTTTTCTTGCAGGCAGGGGTCAGAGATAACCTTGGCTAAAAAGGACTTTTGATGTTGATGGAGATTCGATAAGTTTCTTCAAAATGGCAGCTTTTTTCTTTGGTGTCTGAGGCAGAATGTCTTTCACTTTTTTCACAGCTTCTTTTTTTACTGAATCGAATGAGCTACTTTACACTTTTTACCATCTGAACTTTCTGATATGGCACTGCTGTCATAGCTTTCAACTTTCTTCTCTGCCATTTTCATTTCTTCAATCTTCTTCCTTCTTAGCCTTAGGGAGGCTTTTAATTCAGGATCTGAAGTGGCCATCAGTTTATCTTTCATTCTTTCCTTCTTTGTCAGTCTTTTTGAAAGCAACATATTTTTCTGTTTTCTGACGATTTCTTAACTTTCTGCCTGGTTCGCTCTTTTTGCTTCTTGACATTGTCAGCATCTTTGTCAGCAACCCTTTCAGGTCTTTTGTGTTGCAGTGATGATTTTCTGCTCTCTTTTGCAAAACAGTTATAATACTTCTGATAATAAATTAATTTCTAACAACCTTCATTACTACATTTACGGCCTTGGCTCAATGCAAACAGGTAACATGTATGAAAATGATATGCTAAAGGTTATATTCAACCATTTGTGGAAAGAAACAATCAGAAAAGGTTATAAATACCATATATTGTTATATTTCATCTATTATGAATACAAAAGTTGTGTATGAATTATAATAATAGTTGTCTTAGAAATATTATAGTATCCTGTAGTGTCCGTAACCTCACTGACAGTACAACAAAATATACTAAAAACATAAACACTGTGCATTCCACAGGCATGTGCTTTGTCAATTTTCTGTATTAAATGCCATTTATATTATAAAGTGGTGTAAGAAGTGGCTTACAGGTTCGTTTCTTATAATATCTGCCTCGAAAGAAGCTTTCACCATATAAATTGTCCGTTAAACTCAATAGGTCTTCTCTGTGAAAACCTAGTTCAGGTAAATTTCTTCATATTGTATGTTTGGCAAGCATCAGATCTTATGTAATTCATGTGGATATTTCATGAATACAGGAAAACAGGTATAGGCAAATTTCGGGTTACGGACACTACATGATATAATGAGCAATGCTTCAATACTTTTATGCATACGTTGGTCATCACCAGGACTTAAAACTTTACTTTTTTCCATTTCTCAGGACATGCTTCATACTAACATACTATTACACAATATGAGTTATTTTTTCATGAGTTATGTAGTTAGTGATGAACAGTCAAATTTCTTGGAAAGGCAATCCATTGGATGATGCAATATTACATCATAACATTGTTGCATCAGCCAAAGTATACAAGTATTTTCCAACAGTAAATAGATGATGCAATATTGCATCATGATGTTTGCTTTTTTTCTGCAATAAAATAAAAAAGAAAAGCTGATAAATACAGATGAAATTCAGACAATTCATGTAGTGTCTGTAACCTTTAAAAAAAATCAAACTTCAAATTAAAATAAATAAAAAAAATATTTTAGATTTTAAACACACGTTGAGAGGTATAAATATTGTGGAAGACCACATTTCTATTGTATTAAAATACACCTTAAGATATAATCCCATGGTTACGACACTACAGATTAGTCACTTTGGACAATTCCGCTGTTCAATGCCCTCATTTTTAGAGATGTGATTCATGAATTCCAAGATGTGCCGATATTTCAAACTTTGATCTAAAAATGAGTTTTACAAAACAATAACCATTTGTAAATTAGTTAGTTTGCAGTGTTTTTCAGGCATATAACAAAACATACCCACTGTGATTTTGAGAATTTGTCAGAAGCACCTCTTTATGTTATTTAGTCATAACTTCCTTCATATGTTGTCTATTTTCATAATGCAGCTACCAACATTTAATATAGGAAATGTTCTATAAGCATGCATTAATATTATTTCCAAATAAATAACAAAAAATATGTTAATTTGAGTTTTCAACATAAAAAAGGTAACTACTGGACAAATACTGTGTTTTAGCTCAATATATATAATTTGTTAATTTCAAAATAAAAACTTTAAATTAATTTGAATGAGTTTTAGTCTTTATTGAATAATAAAGCCTGTGATAAATGAGAAAAGGTGAAGATACCAAAGGGGTAATCAGAAGATACCAAAGAGATAATCAGAAGCCGTAAATCGAAGAATGAGACCATATAATGGCAATACAAAAGACAAAAGGACAAACAATATTCTACAAAACACTACACAGAAAACTATAGATTGAGCAACACAAACACCACAACAAACCAAGGATGAATTCAGGTGCTATAGATGGATAAGTAATTACTGAGTTATTGTTGTTTATTATATAGATATCGATGAAATACCGTGATTTCCTAGTTAAATAAAAACGATAATTTCAATTACCATTTTTATTTCACTCTCGCTATATTTCGCACCATTTCGTTGTCGACGTCATATGAAGACTTCCAGTTTGAAACGTAAAAATTTGACGTTATTTGGCTTCGTGTACGCTTCAATTTGGATCAAATTTAACTAAAATAATATTTCAAGGTAAGCATTTTAATTATTTTATTGTCGTGGGTGGGTGGCGCCATGTTTTTTGAAGCGATACACATTATAGTATACCCCTACGCTACACACGTAATATAGTGCAATTAAACTCATTTTATATTAAATTCGATTCGAAACATATTTTTTTTATCTATATAATAAATACTATAACTAATTGCCGAGTTTCATTATCAAAAATATGTCACGAATGACCAAATAACACAGTAACTCACGAATGTATAATTAACATCAAATAGCAATTATTCAGCTATATCATGGACTTTTTCATGGTGAGATGATTATGTCTGCTTTATACTAGGCCAACATGCTTAGTTAATCTTGATAGTGCCAGTTCACTGAAACAACAGTCATCGAGTAGACATGTCACTTCACTTGGACTCTGAGAAAACCAGTCTTTGCTCTTACTCCTGAATACTGCATGCTTAATGGAAAAGCAGCAAAAAAGACCAATTTTATAGTCTTTGGTTTGACCCGACAGGGGCCTAACTCCACTCAAGGTGAGCATGCTAGGTGATGTGGTTGATATATGATATGGCAGCAAGTCAAAAGCTCTTTTATTGCAAAAATAACAAGTAAAACATCAAAGGCATAGTCAAGCAATTTTTTAGTGGTTTCTGAGAGAAATTGTGAAATATGAAACATCTGATAGACGCAAATTATGACAACAGTCTAGTTTGAACGTGTGACTTATTTGATATTGAACAATACAATAAAGAAAGAAAAAATACATACAAGTGGTTAAACCCAGCCACATATTTGTGCCTATTTCCAAACCATGACCTGGATTTCCAACTCCATATGTTGTCTTTTTTTTAACTGTTCAATTGTTTGAGGTGGTTGTTCGTTTTGTTGATATTGGTGGAATTGTTGACCATCTTTCTTTAAATTTCTTTTTGTAAGAAGAGTTTGAAGATGTCAAAGGGGTAATCATAATCCTTATCAAGAAGACCAGACAACACAATGGCCAAAAGAAAAAAGGACAAACAACGATCTGCAAAACACTACACAAAAACAAACAAAATAGCAAACAAACCCCACCTCAGGTGCTCCAGAAAGGTAAGCCGTTCCTGCTCCACTAATGGCACCCGTCGTACTCTAAATACAAACCTGTTGACAAGTCATGAATGAGGAAAAGACAGGGAAGTGCTTACGACATGTGGAACATATCCGTGGTCATTTGTAAAAGACAGGAAATTGAGAACATGGGGTCCATTTGTTTTTGTATGAAAAACAAACTTTTAATTATTTAACATATTTCTCAAATTCTGTGTCTATTACGTACCTATTCAAAGTTTTCCTGCTTTCCAACAAGAATGTTTAACAGTTATATGATTTGTAAACCAGAATAGACTTCATAAGTAAGAATTACTAGTGTCTTATTCATTTCGCATGTTTATTTACAAATAAGAAAAGTTTGAAGATACCAGATGGGTAATCAGAAGTCATAAATGGAAGAAGGACATACAATACAATGACCAAACAAAAAAGGACAAAATGATATACAAAACATTATACAGAAAACTAAAGTTCAAGCCACGGGAACCCCATTAAAAACTGAGAGTGAACTCGTGTGCACCGGAAGGGGTAGCAGTTCCTACTCCACATGACGCCCGTTGTGTTACTGTTAAACGCCACAAACATCATCTGACATGGAATATGCTTAAACAAAAAAGGAATTAAAAAAATCATTTTCTTAATAACAAGCGATGAAAATACAATTATACAAGGTAGAAATCATTATGATCTGTAGATTTAATCTTTTACAAATGAAGGTCCCAGGGTATATGGGATCTGGTCCCTCCGAGTCCAATTTTTAAGTGAACATTTTAAATCAGTATTTTCGATAAAATGCAATGGTAAGTGATTGCTGTTTAACACTAAATAAGTAATTAGTCAGCATAACAAGGCAAGAGCAAGTTTCATTTCGACGAGATGATGATGATGTCAGCTTTATACTAGACCAACACTCTTAGTTGGATTTTTAGTGCTAGGTCACGGAGCACCTGAAACAACAAATACCAATTTTGTAGTTGTTGGGTTGACCCATCCAGTGCTTGAACTCACGATTATGTGGTTGTTGCAATCTTGCAGATCTATATAGAAAGGTAAACTTGGCAAAGGACCACCCAATGATCATTCATGTATGGTTTGTATTCCAAATAAAATAAGTTTTGTTTCTGAGAAAATACGATTTATTTATTTTCAGTACCCATTATTAAGGTTGAAGATACCAAAGGGGTAATAAAAAACCTCAATTCAAAGAAAGACAGACAATACAATTTCTAAAAGAAAAAGGTCTAAAGGACAATGATCCTCTTCTCGCCGACTTGTTCCTTTTTCGTATGAGGCAGACTTCATACAGGGGATTCTCAAGAAAAACGAAAAGAAGCTAGTCCGATCATTTAATTTCATGTTCCGTTATATAGATGTCCTTTCACTAAATAATTATAGGTTTGGTGATTTCGTTGATCGCATCTATCCCATTGAGCTTGAAATAAAGGATACCACAGATACATATAGGTCTGCTTCATACCTTGACCTACACATTGAAATTGACCATTAGTAGGAAACTACCGAAGCATCATTTCTCTATGAGGTGGTTAAAAAGTTATTAACAAAATGTTTTGAAAGTGGAACCTATCCGAGAGAAAGCTGTTTGTATGTATCACCCATGGGGTCCTATGTTAAACTATGTGTTGCAGTCAGGCACCCATCTTTCATTTCAGGTTCACATCAAAAACTCAAAATCAGTAGAGGACCACCCCAGTATCATTTCTGTTTTATTTAGTTTACATGTGTGAAACTGTTTCTGAGAAAATGCTTATAGTACATATTTCCCCTAGTGTTCTATATTAAACATGACTATCAATAGGGTATATAACATGGACATGTTATAATAGAATCAAGATTAAACAAGTATGTATTATGTACATTGTCATGTTTTTATTGCATTATTTTATCACGGGAGTCAAAATGTCATTAATTATCAAAACTCTAACTTCGACATATCTGGCTTTTGGTTCAAAGTTAATTTATTAATGTCTTCTATGCACTGACAATTTGAATCACATTTAATATTGTTTGACTGGTCGACTGTTTTGTCACATGACTTAATTTTTTCTTCAATTGAATTCTGCTCCATCTTAGAAAGTTTTTCTTTCTCTGCTGCTTCTGCCTGAAATAGGAAACAACAGATTTCTTTATATATTTCTGTTTTTAACTTGTAACAGTAATTCTGAAAGCTTAAAGTAATTATTGAAAATAACACAACACAAACCACTTCTCTTGTATATTAAACCTAAAACTCCTAAACACAGAAATGAAATAGACAGGACCAAATTTATATTATGTAAACCTCACATTTGTAGGGGGCTGTCGTGACCGTGATCATATGGTAGTTGGATTTACAACTACCTATGCAATCAGTGCCTATCACCACTGATGTTGTGAATTTCGAATCTCGATCAGGGCGAGGCATACAACATTATGTGATAAAGTTTGTCAGTGACATGCGACGTGTCGGTGGTTTTCTCTTTTTCTTTCATATACATGTATTTCATTTACCAGTATACCATATGTCTATCTACAAACAGGGGCCGTCGTCATGATATATGTTAGTTGGATTTATAATTATAACTACCTAAGTAATCGGTGCGTATCACCACTAAAGTTGTGAGTTTGAATCCTGCTCATGGTGAGGTGTACTCGATACTACATTATGTGATAAAGTTTGTCAGTGAATTGCGGCAGGTCAGTTGTTTTCTCCGGGTACTTGGGTTTCCTCCACCAATAAAACTGACTGTCACGATATAACTGAAATATTGTTGAAAGTGACATTAAACACCATCAAACAAACAAATACACATTTGTAAATATATTTTCTTGCTTGTGCTTGATTTGTCTGCCTTTGCTTGTGATAAAAGAAGATTGTGTATTAAAGATAGCAGAGACAGATAAGATAAGCTTTATTTCAAGTCAGCAAGATATATGACAACATAACATAAGGTCGAAATGAACTGTTGAACCGACAAATGCAGCATGCATATATATATATATATAGGTCTATATAAGGCCATATCTTGAAACCAGGTCACTTGAAGAGCAATAAAGGTGTAAATTATAGATTGCTTTGATTGATAGTTTATTTCTGTTAATGTGTCATAATAAACTGATTATGTAAGGTTATGAGTGTTTAACAGGAACAAAATTCTAAGTCGGTGGATATTTTCTATTCACTTGACATATCATCATAAACTTACAGGGACTGTCGTGGTCATGATCGTATGGTAGTTGGATTTACAACTACCTATGCAATTAGTGTCTATCACCACTAATGTTGTGAGTTTGAATCCCACTCAGGCGAGGAGTATTAAATACAACATTAAGTGATAAAGTTTGTCATTTGAGTTGCGGCAGGTGGTTAGTTTTTTGAGGTATGCCGGTTTCCTCTACCAATAAAACTGATCGCCACAATATAACTAAAATATTGTTGAAAGTGGCGCTACACAATAACCCTTACACAATTACAAGAGTCTAGACAGATATATTCAATACAATAAAATAATTATACCTACCAATATCTTAAGAATATTACATTGAAAGGGATGTGGTGGAGTAAGAATTAATTATATTATTGTTTGTATTGTGGTTCATTACAGAATATACATCTAAATCATGATTAAAATTAGGTTTGTTGTGTTTTAAAATTCCCGTCCTACCCAGTAATTCAGCTAGGCACCGATCAGGACATTTGCCCACCTATTTCTCAAATTTTTCTGAAGAACTTTATAAAAATTAGTTTAATTATTAAATATCCTTAAGAAATTTTGATAAAACTGGCAATTGTCCTGAAGATTTCAAAATATACCTGAAACACTGCCTACCCTCAATTATATTTTTCAAAGGAACAAACATGTCCTAATGATGCCTTACCTTCCTCCTCTCCTTGTGGGTCTTACCAATACCAAGCCTACAAATTATATAAAACATCAACATAACATGCTACTTAAAGTCACCTGTCTATATTGCTGTAGCATACCTAAACAAGTGATTACACAAAAATATTTCTCCTGAAACTGATATGGTCAAACCTGCCCATGCAGTCACCTCTATTAAGCAGTCACCTGTATTAAAAGGTCACCGTTTTCTCGTCCTGTCATAGAAAAAGTTATATGAATTGAACCTCTTTTAAGAGGTCACCTGTCTTATTAGGACACTTTTTCTCTATCCTAAAGGTGATCTCTTAATACAGGCTTGACTGTATATGAATAGGTCAATTCAACTTTGATCTTTGATTTTTTACATTTTCCAATCCTTATATGTAATTATGGAATCATCATCTTTCAGTTCTACATTATGAACAGAAAGTTTAAACAGTGATGGTCATGAATTGCACCAATATCAACAAAACAAACAATCACCTATACATGTATGTATTATATATATATATATACGTCTGAAAATTAAACCAAACAGTGTTTGAATTAGATTTTAGAGCTGTCAAATTTTTTTTCTTCCCTCGACGGGATTTGAACCCACACCATTGATACACTGCAGCACCATTCGCTTAGCCTTACGTCCAGCGCCCTAGACCACTCGACCACATCCACTCCCTAACAAAGGAGCTTCAATAATCGTAGTGTTACCTTTTCTCGTAAGGCAAATCTAGGGATAGGCGTAAGACATGTGTATATAAGCGTGTGTAGATGGTACATATATACTTAATATTATAATTTGACAGCAATCTAACTCAGCAATTTTTAATATATTGTATAGGATAATGAAGAATTAATTATACAGTCACAGGAAATAAAGTATATTATACAAACGTCTAGAAGCAAGTGACAACCATATATATATATATATATATATAATGTGTATTTATTTATTCTGTGTGTAATTCATGTATTATAATTGATATTGATATTGATGTATTTAAAATATTTATTTATATTGTATTCTATAAGAGCTGGTGTTCACTCACTGTATTCTATAAGCTGTATTGCATTTGAATGAATAAAGCCCTATTATCTATATTTTTGCATATTGATATTGAATCCAAATGAACTAGCAAACTTTTCATATGAAATATGATAATCTGACATAATGATATCAATGTTGTAATCTGCTTTAGAACTCTTGACTAATTTGAAGACCCTTTATGGCATTCAGAGTTAAAATCATTTTAATTACAGTCCAATCTTGTGTCAACATCCAAGGAAGCAATGATTTTATTTTGACATAGCAGAGTATTTCAGTTATCCAAGTCAAATTAAACTAAAAGCTACTACAAACAGACCAAATTTTGAAATTTTAGTTAGATAAGAAAATGACTTAATAGACTTTAAGATAACAAAGTTCTACTGTATCTCTGTTACAATTCTAATACAAGTAATTGATATTCAGACCTTGTCAAAACTCTTGTCTCAAAAATTGTGATCAGAACTGCAAAAGTGAATAAACTAGATGTGTCGGAACGACACGAATGTCCCCGCTGTGAATATTAAAATTCTAAAATCCAAGGACAGTAATTTGGCCAAAATTATTGAGTTGGAACAAAAGCTAAACTTGATCTGTAACTCATCATTGTAATTCCAAATACCAAAAATCAAGTCAATATCTCAAAGCATAGTGAAATAAAGTGGTGACAACTAAATATTTGGCCAAAGTTAAAAGCTCAAGGTGCGTAAATTAGCCCAAAATCATGCAATCGGAACGAAATTCAAACTTAATCGATAAGTCATCACTATACACTCAAATCATAGTGAAAAAAAAGTGGTGATAAATAAATATTTGGCCAAATCTCAATGGCTGTAAGTTGGCCAAAAATCATTCAACTGGAACGAATTTCAAAGATGATCTGTAACTTATGATTATATACTCTCATACAAAAAATCAAGTCAATATCTCAAATCATAGTGAAATAAAGTGGTGACAACTAAATATTTGGCCAAATTTCAAAGTCCAAGGGCCATAACTCGGCCAAAAATCATTGGACCGGAACGAAATGTAAACTTGATCTGTAACTCATCATTATACACTTGTCTACCAAATATCAAGTCAATATCTCAAAGCATAGCGAAAAAAATTGGTGACAACTAAATATTTGGCCAAATTTCAAAGTCCAAGGGCCATAACTCTGCCAAAAATCATTGAACCGGAACAAAACTTAACTTGTTCTGTAACTTATCATTATACACCTACATACAAATATCAAGTCAATATCTCAGAGCATAGTGACGACTGTTTTATTTCGGAATTACAGACATGGGTAACACTATATGTCCCAGCCACTTAGTGGCAGTGACATAAAAAGACAATATTAGTTACCTTGGTAATCCCCTATTAAGACCCTCTAACAATACACAGGCCTTACAGATAGGGTTGCTGGACATGTAACCACATCGTTCACAAGTACCTACAACATATTAGTACATGTAACAGTAAATAAACAACAAAAGTGATATCATAATGGTGGTTCTCTGTTTGAAACAGAGTTACCTCTCTTTGTATATGTTCTACATGTAAAGATTTTGTGGTTTCCAAACAATTATTACATCTTTTATCTGTCATGTACACAGTTATTACATCTTTTATCTGTCATGTACACAGTTATTACATCTTTTATCTGTCATGTACACAATTATTACAGTAGTAAAATTTTACCAGACAAAATCTTTTTATTTAAACATTTACTTTATCCTGATACTTAAATTGTGTCAGGTTTTCAATAAATTTATTCAATTTCCAAAAAGGCTATCCATATATTTTGTCATCTGACCTGTATATTTGTAAAAAGACACTGTGCCTTAACAAATCTAGTCAACTGTATATTGTGATACAAAGAAAGCAGTAGAATTCTAAACTTCACAACTAATCATTTCTAAAATAATGTATGTTTTGCTACCTTAATTATTCTAATGGATCTTAATTTCTAATCAGAATTGTAAAGAAACATTTTGTTTCATATTAACAACACATATCCTATTCTACAACAGATAGAAATATTTCTATTGTCTTCTGACTGAATAAAAATTCAGGAACTTCACTTATTGTTGTTCTTCATCTCAAAGTCACCATGAAATCTTCAATGATGAACAGGGGCCGTCGTGATCGTATGGTAATTGTATTTACAACTATCTTTGCTAGTAGTGCCTATCACCACTAACGTTGCGAGTCTGAACCCCACTCAGGCGAGGTGTACTCGATACAACATTATGTGATAAAGTTTGTCAGTGACTTATGGCAGGTCGGTGGTTTTCTCCAGGTACTCTGGTTTCCTCCACCGCAACGATATAACTGAAATATTATTTAAAGTGGAGTTGAAACCATAAACCAACCAAACTATCAATGATGAACATCTCAAACAGACAGATATAATATATGACTCCATCAATGATGAACATCTCAAACAGACAGATATAATATATGACTCCATCAATGATGAACATCTCAAACAGACAGATATAATATATGACTCCATCAATGATGAACATCTCAAACAGACAGATATAATATATGACTCCATCAATGATGAACATCTCAAACAGACAGATATAATATATGACTCCATCAATGATGAACATCTCAAACAGACAGATATAATATATGACTCCATCAATGATGAACATCTCAAACAGACAGATATAATATATGACTCCATCAATGATGAACATCTCAAACAGACAGATATAATATATGACTCCATCAATGATGAACATCTCAAACAGACAGATATAATATATGACTCCATCAATGATGAACATCTCAAACAGACAGATATAATATATGACTTTCATTTCTATATACAGTCAAATCTGTTTAAAAGATCAACTTTTATGGTTGAAATGGACACCAATTAGAATCAGAATACATTGTGTTAATATAGAGTAAATAAATACTCTCATAATGATATACAGTGACACCTGTCTAAACCAAACCTGGAACAATCTGTATTCCTGTATAAACAAAACTTTAAATAAAGTCCCAATTGCAGGAAATGTTTGTTAATGTAACCTGTATAAAGTGAACACCCTGTCTATTCCATCACAAAAGATGATCACCTGTATAAAGTGAACACCCTGTCTATTCCATTACAAAAGATGATCACCTGTATAAAGTGAACACCCTGTCTATTCCATCACAAAAGATGATCACCTGTATAAAGTGAACACCCTGTCTATTCCATCACAAAGTGGTTTGGTTTAGACAGGTTACACTGTACTTACCCTGAACAGGTAATCTAACTTCCTTCTTTACAGATAAACTTTCTCCAGAATGAATTATATCTACAAAATTATTTTATAAATTGTTAAACAAATTAAAATTAGACTATGTTAAATTTTAAAACATTTTGGATTATTTTCTGCTGATGGCGATACAACACAAAAATCGGTTTGAACAGGAAATGCAAAATAAATTCAGTGATCTTTCTTTAAATTGGGATTCAAATTCAATGTTTACACAACAAGTTGGAGATCCAGTAAGACTATATAGCTTACAATTTATATTACAGTAACACCCCTTCTGTTGACAAATCACCTCTCTTAAGAAATGATTGGTCTGTTGTGAACTTATTTGTATTTCCATTATCAGTGAATTTCATATTTAACACAAAATAGGTCCCATTTATCTTCAATAAGTCCTTGTTTATAGGTTTGAAATCATTTGGTTGTAAACTGTAAAAGAATTAGTTGATTACACAAGATAGGTATCATCTACTAAAATTGTTTTTTTTTAAATATGTTGAAGCTTAAATAGTCATTATTTCTGTAAAAAATTGATCCTCATCATCAAAAAGTCATATGATTGATATGTGTATGTCCCTAACAACTGTGTAAAGGCTTGAAATCATTCAGCAGTTAATTTTAAGAGGAATTGAAAACACAAATCAGATACCCTTCTCCTTCCTGCCCATTTGCCATTTCACCATCCTTTAGCTTGATTTGCTATGAGTGCCACATGTGGAGCAGGAACTGCTTATCCTTCCGGAGTTAATGAGGTTCAACTCTGGTTTTTAGTGGGGTTCATGTTGCTCGATCTTTAGTTTTCTGTGTAATGTTTAGTAGATCGCTGTCTGTCCTTTTTTGTTTGGCCATTGTGTTGTCTGTCCTTCTTTGATTTATGGCTTCAGATTACCACTTTGGTATCTTAGATTTACGGCTTCAGATTACCCCTTTGGTATCTTAGATTTACGGCTTCAGATTACCCCTTTGGTATCTTAGATTTACGGCTTCAGATTACCCCTTTGGTATCTTAGATTTACAGCTTCAGATTACCCCTTTGGTATCTTAGATTTACGGCTTCAGATTACCCCTTTGGTATCTTCTAACATTTCTTGTATTATATGCCTACAAGACTTAAATACCAAATTGGTGGGAAAAAAGTAATAATGGTCTGAGTTCAAAATGTGTTGTACACCTCTACTTTTCAAGAATCTTTATTTTTTTGTGGCATCATCTAATTAACCTAATGATAAAATAAAACTAATATCTTCATTAAAAACTGTCATGTCATCTGGAGGAACAAACATTCCAGATAAACGACTAACTTCAGTGGTACTTAACACCAAACACTGAATATATACCATAGCATACCTATAATAGCAGTTGGTCTAATTTTTTCTACATCTTTAATAAAAGCTCTAGCAAAACCTCTGTCAATTGAAAAGAAAGAAAAAAAATGTTTACAGTAGAGAAAAAAAACCGACATTTTTTTTATATATTGCACTAGTGAATAAAAAAAACTATCTTCCAATATAATATATTGAAACATATAATATATACATTACACCTTTAAAGAATCTCAATAATTTTACAGCAATGGCTGACAACATCACTATACTTAACAAAACATTATGAACAGTGATACATGTATTAAAAAGATTAGTGCCTTGTTTCCTCAGTAGGAGTCATTAAATGTGTAGTGTCTACAATTTGGATTATTTCTTTACCTACCTATTGTAGGGTTATGGTGTTTAATGCCAATTTCAACAATATTTCAGGTATATTGTGGTGGTCAGTTTTATTGGTGGAGTTCCTAAAGAAAACCACCTACCTGCCACAAGTCAATGACAAACATTATCACATCATGTTGTATCAAGTACACCTCGCCATGAGCGGGATTCGAACTCACAACTTTAGTGGTAATAGGAACTGATTGCATAGGTAGTTGTAAATCCAACTACCATACGATCACAACCAAGGCAACCCCCTTTCAAGTATAAGTATGATAATAGTAACATTACTGTACCTGTAAGCATTTGGTGAGTATATACATTCTGTTGAAAAGTAATCTAACTTCTTAAAATATGCATACCTGTAAGAGAATGTAGAGATATAATTAATTTAATATTCTGGTTTGGAATCAGGAAAGAAACTTTAAGTCAAAATTAGTTCTTACATCTAAGTTTTTAGTCTTATGACTGAAAATACATGTACCAATACTAAATAAAGACACACATTGTCAAAACATGCGATTATAATTATAAATTGATGTCAATTGTACACTTCAACAGAAGAGTTAATTTTATTGTACAGCAAAATAAATCAATGAATGATTTACTTCCCATTGAGACATTTAAACGTTCCATTGAATGAACTCTACAAAGGAAAATAGATAATGTATTTATTCAAAGAGAGTGTTCTTCTTAGAAAATAATATGTACTTTGAGGAGCAACAACTGATACACAGGAATGGTTTTATTTCCCTTGCAATAAGTGCAAAAAGCTTGTGATGGATAACAGATTCCAAACAATGACAAAAAACCTCAGGTGACATAAAACACCAATACTCTTGACTAATCTAAAGAAAGTAAATGTATGTACATCATCAGTAGCCAATGGCTGATTATGCTGGAAGGTAGGTCACAAAAATAATTTAAAACCATGCTTTTTTTTCATTTACTATCAAAACAAATTATCAAAGTAGTTCAAAATAATGTTCTACTTCAGCAGAATGTTATACAAGAGCAAACAATTTACCATGATGAAAACATATTGGAGCCAATCAACTTTGAGATGAAGTGTCACATGAATGATAAGTGGAGCATATTGGAGCATGATTAGCCAATCAGTTTTGAGATGAAGTGTCACATGAATGATAAGTGAGTGTATTGGAGCATGATTAGCCAATCAGTTTTGAGATGAAGTGTCACATGAATGATAAGTGGAGTGTATTGGAGCATGATTAGCCAATCAGTTTTGAGATGAAGTGTCACATGAATGATAAGTGGAGCATATTGGAGCATGATTAGCCAATCAGCTTTGAGATGAAGTGTCACATGAATGATAAGTGGAGTGTATTGGAGCATGATTAGCCAATCAGCTTTGAGATGAAGTGTCACATGCATGATAAGTGGAGTGTATTGGAGCATGATTAGCCAATCAGCTTTGAGATGAAGTGTCACATGAATGATAAGTAGAGCATATTGGAGCATGATTAGCCAATCAGCTTTGAGATGAAGTGTCACATGAATGATAAGTGGAGTGTATTGGAGCATGATTAGCCAATCAGTTTTGAGATGAAGTGTCACATGATTAGTCATGGATTATTGACAATGATGTTTGCATTGTTGTTGTTTTTGTGTCTATATCTCCCTCTTAACAAGTAAAAAATTGCCAAATAAAATATTGTTTAAAAACCTGTTGTATGCATAACTTACATGACAATTTCTTTCTCATATGTATACTTAAAAGGTTTACATCGAGGTAATGCTCCATCAGTTCCCTAAAAATGTAATCAGTTATTTTTAGTAACATTTTCCTATGGGTTACTATATGGTGATATTTGATAGTCTGGTAAGAAATCCTCAAATAATGAGCTTTTAAAAAGTACTGTCTTTATAATTGCTAATATGCAATACAATTTTATATACAAATAATTACATTTGATTGTCACATGGTAAGACATTCTGGTCAATGTCAAATTTTACAGAGTGAAACTACAAACTAATTCTTTAGATGTGTGTGATTGTTGTTAAATGCCACATGAACAATCTTTCAGTACGAGAACAAGTTATATTTAATGAGATAATAATGATGATATCCACATTGTACTTGACTAGTTGAATGAATTTTTATAGTGCTAGTTCACTGAAATAACAGTCCACGGGTAGACATGTCGCCTGCCTCAGATACATGACCTCAATTCCGAGCCAACCAGTTTTTGCTCTTTCTCCTTAATGCTGTGTGCTTAACAGAGAAGCAACAAATACCAATTATATAGACTTTGGTTTAACTTGACCCAGGCTCAAACCCATGATCTACCGTACTGAAGGTGAGCATGCTAACTATTACACTACCGATGCAGTTTACTTTGTAATGAAGTTTGTAAGTTTTAACATAAGTAAAACATGTGACTTCTTAATAAGATTAACCTAGATAACTTACTGTTGTTATAGCTGTACAACGTCTTAGTCTTCCTATATCTCCTCGTAATACTGAAATTATAAATATTAGAAAGAGTTATTTCCCTTTATAAAATATTGATGAATTTTAACATAGTATTCCCATTGCAGTTTAGGTTATTTTTGCTGCTCCTAATGGTTTTTATTTGTATAAACATAAAATTACATATCACAATGACGTTTTGAAATGAAATACAATGTACAATAGTTGTCTTTATAATACAAGATATAGTGGTTGTTGAAGACTCTACAGTGAAGACCAGTAATAAATACTCTGTTTCTTTCTTTTATACATTTGTAGGTAAAAATTAACATTGAATTTTCCCTAATGTTGACATTCCCAATGTTCACTTTCCTTAATGTTATTTTTTTCCTATGTTCATCTTCCCTAATGTTCATTTCCCCTTCCATTCATTTTCCCTAATGTTCATTTTCCCTTCCATTCATTTTACCTAATGTTCGTTTTCCCTTTCATTCATTTTCCCTTCCGTTCATTTTCTCTTACATTCATTTTCCCTTCCATTCATTTTCCCTTCCGTTCATTTTCCCTAATGTTCATTTTCCCTTCCATTCATTTTCCCTTCCATTCATTTTACCTAATGTTCATTTCCCCTTCCATTCATTTTCCCTAATGTTCATTAAGACTGTAAAGAGAAGAAGATGAAATTCTTTGTTTTGTAATTAATTCATTATTTAATGTACTAACCATTCATTATTACTGTTTCTGCTATATCATCTGCATTATGTCCTAAAATAAAATTAAACAAAATCTGTATTACTACAAAAGTCAATGGTTTATATGCATTTATCAGTAATTTGTATATTTTTCCTTTTAATTTCAACAAGTGATATAATAGGTATCAAGGACGTGACTCTGATACTGGAAATTATCAGTCAGTGTGACATCAAACACATTATGTTGTTACCAATAAAAACAATTGTTATAAAAAAAAAGTTTTGAAGGTCTCAACAAACATTATCACTAGAGTAGCAGCTCATCCTATCAAACTCACTGCAATACTAATGATTATGTGTGAGTGAGTGAGTGATTGTTGTTTAACACCAACTCAACAATTTTTTCAGCTATATCATGGCAAGAACAAATTATTTTTAAATGAGATAACGATGAGGTCTGCTTTGTTCTAGACCAACACACTTAGTTAAATTTTTATAGTGTTAGCTCACTGAAACAACAGTTCGTGGATAGACATGTCGCTTCACTCGGACACATTATCCTGATTCCGAGGCAATCACTCTTTTTACTTAATAATGTGTGCTTAGCGAAGAAGCAACAAATACCAATTTTATAGTCTTTGGTTTGATCCGATCGAGGCTCAAACCCATGATCTACCGTACTCGCTTCGAGCACGCTAACCATTACACCACTGATGCTGTGTGTCTCCACCTTCAAAACTGACATTTTTCTATATACAGTCAAACCTGTATTAAGAGGTCATATTTGGGACAAAGAAAAAGTGGCCTTAAAAGACAGGTGACCTCTTAAAAGAGGTTCAATTCATATAAAATTTTCTACAACAGGACAAGAAAAAGATTACCTTTTAATACAGACGACTGCTTAATAGAGGTGACCGCATGGGCAGGTTTTACTGTACATGTGTCATAAAAGGAATCATCAATACTATAAATTATACAGATTAACTAACAAGTCATTATGAACAGATCTTAATCTTACTTCTTATCAGAGTTTATGATGACAACTGTATTGTCCAATCAACATAGTGTTGACATCCAATTCTGATGTGACCAACTAGATGCTTATCACACTGGCTGCAAATTACCATACTGTACTTATCACTACACGTGTAGGTTTAGTTTCTAACAATATTTCAGTTATATCGTGGTGGTCAGTTTTATTGGTGGAGAAAAGCGGAGTACCAGGAGAAAACCACCGACCTGTTGTAAATCTCTGACAAACTTTACCACATAATGTTCTATCGAGTACACCTCGCCCAAGTGAGATTCGAACTCTCAACTTTAGTGGCGATAGGCACTGGTTGCACAGGTAGTTGTAAATCCCACTACCATACGATCATGTGTAGTAAAATATATACTATTAAGATATAAATACATACTAACCTGTAACAATTTTATCTACTTTCATCATTATTGCTCCCCTGTCTAATGCCTGTCTTCTGAATACACCACAAAATGTACCTGTTTTTAAAATATAAATATTGAATTTAGACAACTGGCATTACTCTAAAATACCAAATTGAATTGAGTTGTCTCCCCTATCTGAATGTCTGCAAGAGATTTGTTTTACACACACTGTATGTTTGTAGATACAGCGAGTTAGGATTATGGTGTTTAACATCACTTTCAACGATATTTCAGTTATATAGTGGTGGAGTACCCGGAGAAAACCACTGACCTGCTGCAAGTCCCTGACAAACTTTATCACGAAATGTTGTTTTAAGCACACCTTGCCATGAACAGGTTTCAAACTCACAACAATAGTGATGATAGGGACTGATTGCACAGGTAGTTCTAAATCCAACCCCCATACGATCACGACCACGACGGCCCCATAATATAATATTAAATTGTCTAACTGGCATTGCTCTAAAGTACCAAATTGAATTGAGTTGTCTCCCCTATTTAATTGTTTTTACACACACCATTTGTTCGTAGATAGACATATATGGTGTACTGGTAAATGAAATATATATATCAAAGAAAAAGTTATAATAAATTCATATTGGATTGTTGCTACAGATAAATTTATCAATTATTTTTTCTGTCTTGACTTATTTGCTGTTATTTTTCACTTACAATTATTTTTAAGTCCTATTTGTTTTACAATTGAATCCATAGACCAACCATACAAGTCCTGAAAATAGAAAATATCGATATTAATAATTAGATTGATTGATATTTAGTGTTTAATGCCACTTTCAGCAATATTTCAGCTATAACATAGCAACTAGTTTTAGTGGTGGAAGAAGCAGGGGTGCCCAGAGAGAACCACTGACCATAGACAAGCAACTTTATCACTTGCGGCTGCGAGTCGAGTGCACCCTTTTTTGTAATTTACAAAGCCGGGCGCGAACCCACACCGTATTGGTGATAGACTTGTACGAGTTGTTAGGTAATCCCACTATCTAACTCATTGAGCCATCCCAGCCCTATTAATAATTAGAGACTCACCGGAGACTTACAGTTCCCATGCAGTTGTGTTCAATCAAATTAAGCTTTTGAGAAACCTCACATAGTGTCCTATGTTAAACTTTAATTCATTCAAATAGGACTTAAATGTTTTAAAGAATTTTAAGCATTGGTCCATTTGGACCCCTCATATTTGGAAAAGGGTATAAATAATCTGTTAGAATAGTTCAGATAGAAATTTGTTTTGGGCAATTCAATGGAAAAAAACTGCAAACAAATATATTTAAAACTAGAGGCTCAGTGGGCTGAGCCTGTGTTGCTCACCTTTCATTCTGCTTTGAGGAAATTTAATACAGAACCTTCCCACCAAATATTGGTTCATTTTGGCAAACCAGTTTCAGATAAGAAGATTTTTAGAAATTGACCAATCTAAAACAGGAATTGCCTGTGGCAGCCATGTTTGTAAATGGATCAAAACGAAATGAGTAATCTCTATAGAGGATCTTCCATAGATGCTTCTTACCAAGTTTCATATCATTTGGCCAAGCAGTTTCAGAGGAAAAGCTGTTTTAGAAATTGACCAATAAGAAACAAGACTTGCCTGTGGCAGCCATATTTGTTAATTGATAAGGACGAAATGAGTAATCTTTATAGAGGACCTCCATAGATGCATCCTACCAAGTTTCGGTTCATTTGGCCAAGCGGCTTCAGAGAAAATTTATAGAAATCAACCAATCAGAAACAAGAAATGCCTGTGGTGGCCATGTTTGTTAATGGATCGGGACGAAATGAGTAATCGTTATAGAGGACCCCCCATAGATGCATCCTACAAAGTTTCGGTACATTTGGCCAAGCAGTTTCAGAGGAGAAGATTTTTAAAAATAGGCCAATCAGAAACAAGAATTGCCTGTGGCGGCCATGTTTGTTAACGGATCAGAACGACATAAGCAATCGCAACAGAGGACTTTCTATAGATGCTTCCTACCAAGTTTCGGTACATTTGGCCAAACAGTTTCAGAGGAGAAGAATTTTTAAAATCAGCCAATCAGAAACAAGAATCGCCTGTGGCAGCCATGTTTGTTAAAGGATCGGGACGAAAGGAGCAATGAGGGCCTTCCATAGATGCTTCCTACCAAGTTTCAGTTCATTTGGCTGAGGGGTTTTAGAGGCATATTTATCTGTAATTCAATTCATAGCTAACTGTATTTTACTAATATTTATATTTAAATTAGAGTTATCTCCCTTTCCACAGAAAAACAGTTTTTTTTACAAAGCATACAATCATAAACATGAATTGCCTGTGGCAGCCATGTTTGTTAATGGATCGGGACGAAATGAGCAATCTTTATAGAGGACCTTCAATAGATGCTTCCTACCAAGCTTCAGTTCATTTGGCCCAGTGGTTTCAGAGAAGAAGATTTTTTAAAATAGGCCAATCAGAAACAAGAATTGCCTGTGGCGGCCATGTTTGTTAATGGATCGGGACGAAATTAGCAATCTTTATAGAGAACCTTCCATAGATAGTTCTTACCAAGTTTCAGTTCATTTGGCTGAGGGGTTTCAGAGGAGAAGATTAAAATGTGAAAAGTTAACAGACGACGGACGCCAAATGATGGCAAAAGCTCACTTTGCCTTTGGCAAGGTGAGCTAATAAAAATGTTATCATTTTGTGCATTGTTCCTTTTGACTACCTGTTAATTTAATTTTTTTTTATCTCTGAAAAGCTAGGTCAAATATGTTTTAAAAATGCTTGCAAAAAATGTAACAAGCAATTAAAGAAAAAGCTTTTATCAAAATAGGACTTAAAATAAAAACTCAACATTTTGAGTGTTGACCTCATTCCAATCCAATTATTATATCTTGAAAACGGTAAAGAAAAACAAATCTGTGGGACAATTACAGACAGCAATTTTTTTTGGAGAAAATCAATGGACAAATAGCATACATAACAGACATAAAATAAAATAAAAAGTTTCTGAGATGAAGACTGGGGTGAAAAAGTTAACGAACAAAAGTGATGTCAACAAGGATACTGACAAAGACATACATACCTCATAAGACACAATCTTAACTTGACAAAGACATACATACCTCATAAGACACAATCTTAACTTGACAAAGACATACATACCTCATAAGACACAATCTTAACTTGACAAAGACATACATACCTCATAAGACACAATTTTAACTTGACAAAGACATACATACCTCATAAGACACAATCTTAACTTGACAAAGACATACATACCTCATAAGACACAATCCTAACTTGACAAAGACATACATACCTCATAAGACACAATCCTAACTTGACAAAGACATACATACCTCATAAGACACAATCTTAACTTGACAAAGACATACATACCTCATAAGACACAATCTTAACTTGACAAAGACATACATACCTCAAAAGACACAATCTTAACTTGACAAAGACATACATACCTCATAAGACACAATCTTAACTTGACAAAGACATACATACCTCATAAGACATAATCTTAACTTGACAAAGACATACATACCTCATAAGACACAATCTTAACTTGACAAAGACATACATACCTCATAAGACACAATCTTAACTTGACAAAGACATACATACCTCATAAGACACAATCTTAACTTGACAAAGACATACATACCTCATAAGACACAATTTTAACTTGACAAAGACATACATACCTCATAAGACACAATCTTAACTTGACAAAGACATACATACCTCATAAGACACAATCCTAACTTGACAAAGACATACATACCTCATAAGACACAATCTTAACTTGACAAAGACATACATACCTCATAAGACACAATTTTAACTTGACAAAGACATACATACCTCATAAGACACAATCTTAACTTGACAAAGACATACATACCTCAAAAGACACAATCTTAACTTGACAAAGACATACATACCTCATAAGACACAATCTTAACTTGACAAAGACATACATACCTCATAAGACATAATCTTAACTTGACAAAGACATACATACCTCATAAGACACAATCTTAACTTGACAAAGACATACATACCTCATAAGACACAATCTTAACTTGACAAAGACATACATACCTCATAAGACACAATCTTAACTTGACAAAGACATACATACCTCATAAGACACAATTTTAACTTGACAAAGACATACATACCTCATAAGACACAATCTTAACTTGACAAAGACATACATACCTCATAAGACACAATCCTAACTTGACAAAGACATACATACCTCATAAGACACAATCTTAACTTGACAAAGACATACATACCTCATAAGACACAATCTTAACTTGACAAAGACATACATACCTCATAAGACACAATCTTAACTTGACAAAGACATACATACCCCAAAAGACACAATCTTAACTTGACAAAGACATACATACCTCATAAGACACAATCTTAACTTGACAAAGACATACATACCTCATAAGACATAATCTTAACTTGACAAAGACATACATACCTCATAAGACACAATCTTAACTTGACAAAGACATACATACCTCATAAGACACAATCTTAACTTGACAAAGACATACATACCTCATAAGACACAATCTTAACTTGACAAAGACATACATACCTCATAAGACACAATCTTAACTTGACAAAGACATACATACCTCATAAGACACAATCTTAACTTGACAAAGACATACATACCTCATAAGACACAATCTTAACTTGACAAAGACATACATACCTCATAAGACACAATCTTAACTTGACAAAGACATACATACCTCATAAGACACAATTTTAACTTGACAAAGACATACATACCTCACAAGACACAATCTTAACTTGACAAAGACATACATACCTCATAAGACACAATCTTAACTTGACAAAGACATACATACCTCATAAGACACAATCTTAACTTGACAAAGACATACATACCTCATAAGACACAATCTTAACTTGACAAAGACATACATACCTCATAAGACACAATCTTAACTTGACAAAGACATACATACCTCATAAGACATAATCTTAACTTGACAAAGACATACATACCTCATAAGACACAATCTTAACTTGACAAGACATACATACCTCATAAGACACAATCTTAACTTGACAAGACATACATACCTCATAAGACACAATCTTAACTTGACAAAGACATACATACCTCATAAGACACAATCTTAACTTGACAAAGACATACATACCTCATAAGACACAATCTTAACTTGACAAAGACATACATACCTCATAAGACACAATCTTAACTTGACAAAGACATACATACCTCATAAGACACAATCTTAACTTGACAAAGACATACATATCTCATAAGACACAATCTTAACTTGACAAAGACATACATACCTCATAAGACACAATTTTAACTTGACAAAGACATACATACCTCATAAGACACAATTTTAACTTGACAAAGACATACATACCTCATAAGACACAATCTTAACTTGACAAAGACATACATACCTCATAAGACACAATCTTAACTTGACAAAGACATACATACCTCATAAGACACAATCTTAACTTGACAAAGACATACATACCTCATAAGACACAATCTTAACTTGACAAAGACATACATACCTCATAAGACACAATCTTAACTTGACAAAGACATACATACCTCATAAGACACAATCTTAACTTGACAAAGACATGCATACCTCATAAGACACAATTTTAACTTGACAAAGACATACATACCTCATAAGACACAATCTTAACTTGACAAAGACATACATACCTCATAAGACACAATCTTAACTTGACAAAGACATACATACCTCATAAGACACAATCTTAACTTGACAAAGCCATACATACTTCATAAGACACAATCTTAACTTGACAAAGACATACATACCTCATAAGACACAATCTTAACTTGACAAAGACATACATACCTCATAAGACACAATCTTAACTTGACAAAGACATACATACCTCATAAGACACAATCTTAACTTGACAAAGACATACATACCTCATAAGACACAATCTTAACTTGACAAAGACATACATACCTCATAAGACACAATCTTAACTTGACAAAGACATGCATACCTCATAAGACACAATCTTAACTTGACAAAGACATACATACCTCATAAGACACAATCTTAACTTGACAAAGACATACATACCTCATAAGACACAATCTTAACTTGACAAAGACATACATACCTCATAAGACACAATCTTAACTTGACAAAGACATACATACCTCATAAGACACAATCTTAACTTGACAAAGACATACATACCTCATAAGACACAATCTTAACTTGACAAAGACATACATACCTCATAAGACACAATCTTAACTTGACAAAGACATACATACCTCATAAGACACAATCTTAACTTGACAAAGACATACATACCTCATAAGACACAATCTTAACTTGACAAAGACATACATACCTCATAAGACACAATCTTAACTTGACAAAGACATACATACCTCATAAGACACAATCTTAACTTGACAAAGACATACATACCTCATAAGACACAATCTTAACTTGACAAAGACATACATACCTCATAAGACACAATCTTAACTTGACAAAGACATACATACCTCATAAGACACAATCTTAACTTGACAAAGACATACATACCTCATAAGACACAATCTTAACTTGACAAAGACATACATACCTCATAAGACACAATCTTAACTTGACAAAGACATACATACCTCATAAGACACAATCTTAACTTGACAAAGACATACATACCTCATAAGACACAATCTTAACTTGACAAAGACATACATACCTCATAAGACACAATTTTAACTTGACAAAGACATACATACCTCATAAGACACAATCTTAACTTGACAAAGACATACATACCTCATAAGACACAATCTTAACTTGACAAAGACATACATACCTCATAAGACACAATCTTAACTTGACAAAGACATACATACCTCATAAGACACAATCTTAACTTGACAAAGACATACATACCTCATAAGACACAATCTTAACTTGACAAAGACATACATACCTCATAAGACACAATCTTAACTTGACAAAGACATACATACCTCATAAGACACAATCTTAACTTGACAAAGACATACATACCTCATAAGACACAATCTTAACTTGACAAAGACATACATACCTCATAAGACACAATTTTAACTTGACAAAGACATGCATACCTCATAAGACACAATCTTAACTTGACAAAGACATACATACCTCATAAGACACAATCTTAACTTGACAAAGACATACATACCTCATAAGACACAATCTTAACTTGACAAAGACATACATACCTCATAAGACACAATCTTAACTTGACAAAGACATACATACCTCATAAGACACAATCTTAACTTGACAAAGACATACATACCTCATAAGACACAATTTTAACTTGACAAAGACATACATACCTCATAAGACACAATCTTAACTTGACAAAGACATACATACCTCATAAGACACAATCTTAACTTGACAAAGACATACATACCTCATAAGACACAATTTTAACTTGACAAAGACATACATACCTCATAAGACACAATTTTAACTTGACAAAGACATGCATACCTCATAAGACACAATCTTAACTTGACAAAGACATACATACCTCATAAGACACAATCTTAACTTGACAAAGACATACATACCTCATAAGACACAATTTTAACTTGACAAACGCATGCATACCTCATAAGACACAATCTTAACTTGACAAAGACATACATACCTCATAAGACACAATCTTAACTTGACAAAGACATACATACCTCATAAGACACAATCTTAACTTGACAAAGACATACATACCTCATAAGACACAATCTTAACTTGACAAAGACATACATACCTCATAAGACACAATCTTAACTTGACAAAGACATACATACCTCATAAGACACAATTTTAAGTGGAAGTTCATACTGCTTTTGGTTTCTTTTTACTGTCTGAAAAATGGCAAAAAAATCAAATCTTACAAAAATTCCATGAGAATATTTCAAGTTAAATGTGGCTAAAAAGGTATATAGCTTTTACCTTAAAAAGTATATTACATTATTAAGGTACCAGTTTTGTTTATCTTTAATTTTACAATTTTTTCAATCAAGAATAAAATTGTTGACATAAGAAACAAATTGAAATAGTTTTAATTATCATAATTAATCAAGAGATGTAGATTCCCAGTGACTGATTTATCATACCTCTAAGGAATCATCCCTGTACCCTGTAATTCCCTCATCTACAGACAGTAAAACCAAGTCAAGACCATAGCTATATCTCTCGTTTAACATCTTCATGGTATAGGCCAAAACTGTAGAATCTACAAAATAAAACACAACAGTTATTTTAACCTTTTATTTATTATTTTATGGTAATCATGGTTACTGAAATGTACAGTTCTTAAATAATATAATTATTACTAAAACTAAGGTTCTCCTCCCTCAGGTAACATTAGCTGTTTACGTTTTTGAGGCCTTTTTGGTTTTCTGGTTTAAATTATTTAGCTTTCCAACCTTTTGTCTGATGCCTGATGAAGGTTATTCTGAGCATACCTGATGAAGGTTATTCTGAGCATACCTGATGAAGGTTATTCTGAGCGTACCTGATGAAGGTTATTCTGAGCATACCTGATGAAGGTTATTCTGAGCATACCTGATGAAGGTTATTCTGAGCATACCTGATGAAGGTTATTCTGAGCATACCTGATGAAGGTTATTCTGAGCATATCTGATGAAGGTTATTCTGAGCATACCTGATGAAGGTTGTTATTCTGAGCATATCTGATGAAGGTTATTCTGAGCATACCTGATGAAGGTTATTCTGAGCATACCTGATGAAGGTTATTCTGAGCATACCTGATGAAGGTTATTCTGAGCATACCTGATGAAGGTTATTCTGAGCATACCTAATGAAGGTTATTCTGAGCATACCTGATGAAGGTTATTCTGAGCATATCTGATGAAGGTTATTCTGAGCATACCTGATGAAGGTTATTCCAGAAACATGTCATGCACACTCAATTAGATATCTACGTTTTTATCAATATACTACCAGTAGCATCTTGCTGATTTGCTGGGTCAAATTAATTACCCCCCTTTGAATTAAAAACTTCAACTAGTCTAAAAATATACATAGTAAATTTGTATCACATTTAATTAGGTACATACAAGTCACACAACATGAAATAACCCACAGCCGGCCTTAGGAGTTTGCAGGGCCCAATGCTGTTCTCTGTAAAACCTGCAGTGTGTTCAATGTTGTTGTGTACTTGAACAGCTGAGAGTAGATAAATTCAGCACTAGCCCAATTGGGAGCAATTGGTTCAATTGGCTTAAGGCAGACACTAATTTAACTATACCAGTAGCAGCAGTTTTGATCATAATAATTCAGTAGAAACAAGTGAATTATACCATACTGATAACACCAGTTTTGTTCAAACATTTGGTTGACAGTTTACAAACAACAATATCATTTCTCTTATAAATCCCCCAAACACGTACCTTTTCCTCCTGATAAATCCCCCAAACACGTACCTTTTCCTCCTGATAAATCATCAAACACGTACCTTTTCCTCCTGATAAATCCCCCAAACACGTACCTTTTCCTCCTGATAAATCATCAAACACGTACCTTTTCCTCCTGATAAATCCCCCAAACACGTACCTTTTCCTCCTGATAAATCCCCCAAACACGTACCTTTTCCTCCTGATAAATCCCCCAAACACGTACCTTTTCCTCCTGATAAATCCCCCAAACACGTACCTTTTCCTCCTGATGCACCAATAGCTACAGTTTCCCCAGCTGTAAATAACTTGGCATCAACAATGGTCTTGTGAATTTCTTCCTCAAAGGCATAGTAAAAGCATTCTTTACATAAGGCATCTCCCTGAAAGAGAATTGACATATATAAAACACATGGAATTCTTCTTCAGTTACATTATAACTTTCCATCTCATTTGATAGAGTAAAAATTCACAGATAATAGAATCATAAAATATATTATTCTTTCTCTTAAGACAGTAAAAAACAAAGAAGTTTTTCAACCGACCCAAATGGTCTCCGAGAAGAATAAAATGTAAAAACAGATGATGACACACATAAAGTGGTTACAATAGCTCGAATGGCCCATCGAGCCAGACATCTAAAAAGAAGTGAATGGAGTAGTACATATTAACGTCTATTTATAAAAACCAACAACATGCTACTGTAAAACTATTTTCATTCATTGACACCAATTTTCATGGTTTCTACAAAATGCATCGAGCAATGGGTTCTTGAATTCGTAGTTTCAAACAGTACAGGCAACAGCCAATAGATAAATTGTATTTCGCTAGATTTCAATTTCCGTAGTTTAGGTGAACCACAAAATCCAAGAAAATTAGAACCCCACGATTAATAATGATTTCACAGTATATAAAATATTCCTCTTAATGACACAAGAGTCTTGGTTCTTTTTAAGAAGCTTTCCATTACCAAAAAAAAAGAAAAAAGAAATAGTTCTTTGATTATTTTGTCCATCTCAATAATTGATAAATCATATAATTGTAATCTATTAATGTCAACTGAATGAAAAGCTGGACATTCAAAAACTAATTTATCCAATAAAATCGGTCCAATTTTCTTATACAGCACAATTATCATACTATAAACAGCAAAGCCTAAGGGTGTTGCTTGTACAATGAATATAAACCTTATTAACAACCGTTATCAAACTTTCATTAATATTTCCACTTCATTTGTTAACACAAGTCGGTGTTTGTACCGTAACGGACAATAACAGACAAATTAGCAGGACATCCCATTGTTTAGTTCGGCCATCACGATCGCCTTTATCTAAACGACTAGTGTTTGAGTATAAACCTCATTACAGATGTTCACACAAGGAGGCATGTATAATGAGTGAGGGTCAAGTGTAAAACTTTGTCCTCAATTTAAATTACTGCCCCATAGATCACTTATCTGTCATAAATTGACCATTTCAACAAATCAACCATTTACATAAATTAATAAGAAACTTAAATAGAATTGACTCCATGTGGAGACGTGATGTTGAAGTTATTAGGAATAAATTACAGAAAACAGAGTTCAATTATAACTGACCTCTACCCCTCACTACATTAATACATGTAGCTTCGCAAATTAAACACTACATGTGGGTATCATTACATGTAGTGAGGAAAGTAATATAGGAGGAAGGTACTGTTCCAGTAAGTGCAGATGGTTCTATAATGAAGGTAATATAGGTGGTTCTGGGAGGAAAATACATCACATAACTGAAAAACTCATAATATTTTTTTTTATGAATTATATCAGACCTTTTTTTCCGAAAAAAGGCTTTCCATGGAAACATTTAATGTGGGTGAAGTTTCCTGTTAAAACCCTGTCTACCTGAAAAGCATTGATCGATCGATTGGTTTATTTCTTTGATATGACCAAAAACAATGCATTTGAATTTATAGAAATAATTAGCAAGCGATTTGTTGTACAGTACAGTCACAGACATACCATGATAAATCACTGTGATAGACATATCACTCATCTTGGTGATACTGATACAGTACAGTCAGAGACATACCATGATAAATCACTGTGATAGACGTATCACTCATCTTAGTGATACTGATACAGTACAGTCAGAGACATACCATGATAAATCACTGTGATAGACGTATCACTCATCTTGGTGATACTGATACGGTACAGTCAGAGACATACCATGATAAATCACTGTGATAGATAGACGTATCACTCTTCTTAGTGATACTGATACAGTACAGTCAGAGACATACCATGATAAATCACTGTGATAGATGTATCACTCATCTTGGTGATACTGATACAGTACAGTCAGAGGCATACCATGATAAATCACTGTGATAGATAGATGTATCACTCTTCTTAGTGATACTGATACAGTACAGTCACAGACATACCATGATAAATCACTGTGATAGACATATCACTCATCTTGGTGATACTGATACAGTACAGTCAGAGACATACCATGATAAATCACTGTGATAGACGTATCACTCATCTTAGTGATACTGATACAGTACAGTCAGAGACATACCATAATAAATCACTGTGATAGACGTATCACTCATCTTGGTGATACTGATACGGTACAGTCAGAGACATACCATGATAAATCACTGTGATAGATGTATCACTCATCTTGGTGATACTGATACAGTACAGTCAGAGGCATACCATGATAAATCACTGTGATAGATAGATGTATCACTCTTCTTAGTGATACTGATACAGTACAGTCAGAGACATACCATGATAAATCACTGTGATAGACATATCACTCATCTTAGTGATACCGATACAGTACAATCAGAGACATACCATGATAAATCACTGTGATAGACGTATCACTCATCTTGGTGATACTGATACAGTACAGTCAGAGACATACCATGATAAATCACTGTGATAGACGTATCACTCTTCTTAGTGATACTGATACAGTACAGTCAGAGACATACCATGATTAATCACTGTGATAGATGTATCACTCATCTTAGTGATACTGATACAGTACAGTCAAAGACATACCATGATAAATCACTGTGATAGACGTATCACTCTTCTTAGTGATACTGATACAGTACAGTCAGAGACATACCATGATAAATCACTGTGATAGACGTATCACTCTTCTTAGTGATACTGATACAGTACAGTCAGAGACATATGATAAAACACTGTGATAGACATATCACTCATCTGAGTGATACTGATACAGTACAGTCAAAGACATACCATGATAAATCACTATCATAGACGTATCACTCATCTTAGTGATACTGATACAGTACAGTCAGAGACATATGATAAAACACTGTGATAGACATATCACTCATCTTAGTGATACTGATACAGTACAGTCAGAGACATACCATGATAAATCACTGTGATAGACATATCACTCATCTTAGTGATATTGATACAGTACAGTCAGAGACATACCATGATAAATCACTGTGATAGACATATCACTCATCTTAGTGATATTGATACAGTACAGTCAGAGACATACCATGATAAATCACTGTGATAGACATATCACTCATCTTAGTGATATTGATACAGTACAGTCAGAGACATACCATGATAAATCACTGTGATAGATAGATGTATCACTCTTCTTAGTGATACTGATACAGTACATTTAGAGAAATACCATGATAAATCACTGTGATAGATAGACGTATCACTCATCTTAGTGATACTGATACAGTACAGTTAGAGACATACCATGATAAATCACTGTGATAGATAGACGTATCACTCTTCTTAGTGATACTGATACAGTACAGTTAGAGACATACCATGATAAATCACTGTGATAGATGTATCACTCATCTTAGTGATACTGATACAGTACAGTTAGAGACATACCATGATAAATCAATGTGATAGATGTATCACTCATCTTAGTGATACTGATACAGTACAGTCACGAGACATACCATGATAAATCACTGTGATAAACGTATCACTCATCTTAGTGATACTGATACAGTACAGTCAGAGACATACCATGATAAATCACTGTGATAGATAGACGTATCACTCATCTTAGTGATACTGATACAGTACAGTCAGAGACATACCATGATAAATCACTGTGATAGATGTATCACTCATCTTAGTGACACTGATACAGTACAGTCAGAGACATACCATGATAAATCACTGTGATAGATGTATCACTCATCTTAGTGATACTGATACAGTACAGTCAGAGACATACCATGACAAATCAATGTGATAGATGTATCACTCATCTTAGTGATACTGATACAGTACAGTCAGACATACCATGATAAATCACTGTGATAGATGTATCACTCATCTTAGTGATACTGATACAGTACAGTTAGAGACATACCATGATAAATCACTGTGATAGACGTATCACTCATCTTAGTGATACTGATACAGTACAGTCAGACATACCATGATAAATCACTGTGATAGACATATCACTCATCTTGGTGATACTGATACAGTACAGTCAGAGACATACCATGATAAATCACTGTGATAGATGTATCACTCATCTTAGTGATACTGATACAGTACAGTCAGAGACATACCATGATAAATCACTGTGATAGATGTATCACTCATCTTAGTGATACTGATACAGTACAGTCAGAGACATACCATGATAAATCACTGTGATAGATGTATCACTCATCTTAGTGACACTGATACAGTACAGTCAGAGACATACCATGATAAATCACTGTGATAGATGTATCACTCATCTTAGTGATACTGATACAGTATAGTCAGAGACATACCATGATAAATCAATGTGATAGATGTATCACTCATCTTAGTGATACTGATACAGTACAGTTAGAGACATACCATGATAAATCACTGTGATAGACGTATCACTCATCTTAGTGATACTGATACAGTACAGTTAGAGACATACCATGATAAATCACTGTGATAAACGTATCACTCATCTTAGTGATACTGATACAGTACAGTCAGAGACATACCATGATAAATCACTGTGATAGATGTACATGTATCACTCATCTTAGTGATACTGATACAGTACAGTTAGAGACATACCATGATAAATCACTGTGATAGATGTATCACTCATCTTAGTGATACTGATACAGTACAGCTAGAGACATACCATGATAAATCACTGTGATAGACGTATCACTCATCTTAGTGATACTGATACAGTACAGTCAGAGACATACCATGATAAATCACTGTGATAGACATATCATTCATCTTGGTGATACTGATACAGTAGTCAGAGACATACCATGATAAATCACTGTGATAGATGTATCACTCATCTTAGTGATACTGATACAGTACAGTCAGAGACATACCATGATAAATCAATGTGATAGACATATCACTCATCTTGGTGATACTGATACAGTACAGTCAGAGACATACCATGATAAATCACTGTGATAGATAGACGTATCACTCTTCTTAGTGATACTGATACAGTACAGTCAGAGACATACCATGATAAATCACTGTAATAGATGTATCACTCATCTTAGTGATACTGATACAGTACAGTTAGAGACATACCATGATAAATCACTGTGATAGACATATCACTCATCTTAGTGATACTGATACAGTACAGTTAGAGACATACCATGATAAATCACTGTGATAGACGTATCACTCATCTTAGTGATACTGATACAGTACAGTCAGAGACATACCATGATAAATCACTGTGATAGACATATCACTCATCTTGGTGATACTGATACAGTACAGTCAGAGAAATACCATGATAAATCACTGTGATAGATGTATCACTCATCTTAGTGATACTGATACAGTACAGTCAGACATACCATGATAAATCACTGTGATAGATGTATCACTCATCTTAGTGATACTGATACAGTACAATGAGAGACATACCATGATAAATCACTGCGATAGACGTATCACTCATCTTAGTGATACTGATACAGTAGTCAGAAACATACCATGATAAATCACTGTGATAGAGGTATCACTCATCTTAGTGATACTGATACAGTACAGTGAGAGACATACCATGATAAATCACTGTGATAGATGTATCACTCATCTTAGTAATACTGATACAGTAGTCAGAGACATATCATGATAAATCCCTGTGATAGATGTATCACTCATCTTAGTGATTCTGATACAGTACAGTCAGAGACATACCATGATAAATCCCTGTGATAGATGTATCACTCATCTTAGTGATACTGATATATATTTTGCTGTTTATGTCTTGTATGTCTTTGACTGTACTGTATGGATGTCTTCAGATTTGATTGTCAATTCTTGATTATAAAGTATGCATTACTAAAATGTAAGTTGTGCATTAATAACTTGTGTCTGATTCCAATTGTCATATAGTGTACAATGAAATAAGAGTAACTTAATTGTGGATCTTCTATTGACCTGACAAGGTATATACACAAATTAACCTCTCTGAACAGAGAACCTTTGGTACTCAACTGTTTTTGTTTGGAAAGTGCTTACAATACATGTTGTATAATTACAATATACATGTAATTACCAAGATATTCAAACATTAGAACTAGATAAAAAAAAAAAAAAAATCCAAAATATGACAATTTGGACCAGACAAAAATTATGCAGCATAGAGCATGCAATGTCATAAATTCATGAGATTTAAACTATATTTACATTTCTTGGTTTATTCAAAGTGTTTAATTGTAACTGAAACAAAAACCAATTTTATGTTTGTTTAATTATTTTTATACAACATATTTTAAAATGTTTACATTATGTTTCTGATCTGGTAAAGCTGCTCTTATATAGTCAAGAGAACAAAAAACTGACTTAAAACTTCTTCAGACATCAAACTGGTGCTGTTAAACAGGAGTTCTAACAATATTTGCGATCTTCACAATGCACATCCAATTAACTTTGAATTTGTTTTCCCATCGTATATTTCAACCTTCCGGCCAAACACGTGCTGTAAATTAAGGACAAGAGCTTTGTCATCACCCAAAGACATTTTAAACATATGTCAAAGTTTTAGATAACTTGTCATTAGCAGATATAATTTTATGCAAGAATTCTGTCTTCTGTGACAGCCTACTACTCGTTAACTTGATAAAAACATAACACACTCCATACTTCAAAGAGAGGTGGTTTTGAGCAGGACAATAACTCAGCGAGTTGTTAAGTAGCTTTAGGGTAAGCTGTAACAAAGAACTCAGCAGTCTATCTTGGCTTTACTATAATGTATCATCTACATACAACAGTAACAATGTAATAATATACAATTCAATTCATAAAGGACAAAAAAATGCAAATTTGAACAAAAAATAGTTGTGTAAATTAATCACTAAAGACATAAATTTGATTCCTGAAGAAACCAACTCCTGTTTATAACCTTAAAGTTAAAAGGTCATACGTTTAAATTGTTGACATGATATCTCTGTCTTTTATTCACATTCAGTTTGTGTTCAAATCTTCAACAAACTTACGACATTGTATCAGAGTACCTATTTGAACTAGGTTTAGGTTTATGGTGTTTAACACCACTTTCAACAATATTTCATTTATAATTATATCGTGGCAGTTCCCATTTGAACAAAAAACAACTCTTATCTCAGTATTTGTTATTTTGAACAATGAAGGATCTTAACGTATTTGAACACAAAAGAAAAATCAGTGTGAAATTCAGATGAACATAAGAAATCAAACATTTTAATAAATAGTCCTTCTATTGTTGTTCTTCATCTTACTGATGTTTAAATGTGTCAGATTTACTATTTGTTAACTTTATTAATAACATCGTCATAGAAACATGTATGGGAAATATCCTTTCTGATAAGATCTCCGTGTGTAGAATTGTATCTATATGTATATGCAAAATATTTATAGCGGCAATATGTTACATACGGCAATCTAATGACTAAATACATAGAATATTTATCAAAAGACAATCTTGTGTGATTATTACGACTAGTTGTTGGCATTCAATAATATAAACTCTTTTAGGAATTCTGTATCAAGATGTGAAAATTATTGACCATTTGGACACAACAAGATCATTTTTTCAATGTCCATATTTCATTTATAAATCATTTTGTCTTATGTTTGATCATACTAAAAAGGACCATTGCTGTATGGCTCAACACACTATAAATATATGTATATAATTGTTCTAAAATGTTATCCTTTGAAAGTTAAATACTATTTCATTCATGCATTAATCAATATTAACAATAATCCTGATGGTTCTTAAAGGGCATACATTTTGCCAGCTCAGAAACTAATGCATCCTGGGACTTCATTAAAATAAATATATACAAACTGTGTTTATCCTGCAATCATTACATTTCTTATACAAATAATTAGTATTTTTGCTTTATTTGTCAAGTACATTGTATACGTATAACTTTCTAAGCACTGCCCATTATGGACAATCTTTTTTTATATTCTCTGCTCTCTAAAGCTCGTCTTTTCCCCCGTTTCTCATCCTTGTAAAATAAATTATGTATTCACCACCAATAGACCAATATTGTATATGTATTAGTATTTATATAAAGGAATAGGAGGTGGTATATTGATGATGTATAAAAACGTGTATGACTTATTAATTTCTAAAATGGAGAATTCCCAAAGAGATGAAATAATTGTTTGTAACGTGACCTAAAAGACATATATTATGTTAAATGTAAACCAAACAAGAAATTTCATGGCAACCTGAAAATATATAGCTTTTCTAATTTTCACTGCTTGAAAGAAAAAAAATAACTGCAAATACAGTCCTCATGATAAGCATCAGGTCGTCCAGCCCAAGACCAGTAAAACTCTGTTTGGACCAGTAAATTTTTCAGTATTATTTTAAAAACTAGATATAAAAATAAATTCAAGAATTTGATTCGGATCAGTAAACTCAAATTCTCATTTCCAGGACTGCAAATACATTAAACAAATTATTAATTAAACACTGAACATTTTTAGGGCATTCAAGTAAATCATGTACACATAATTAAATGGAAAAGGTCAAATTATGTGATGTATTTACAGCTGTCATTTCCTCTAAATATTTCAGTCTTTTTTTCATAATCTCGTCAACCATACAAAAATGTATCCTCATCTTTTAAAGAAACAACTTCATTAAAATTCAAGTTACAAAAGTTGTTTTGCTAATCCATAAAATGATAAGTGATGAATTTTCTCAATAGATTCTGATGATCAGCTGGACAAGTGGGTTTAACTAATTTTAGATTTTTACGCTTGGACAAAAAGTTCATAGAAAATGTGACAAATTGTAGAAAAAAATAAATCTGTTTCCCTAAGGTATCACTGTGTTCATATATCTATTTGATGTTTTATAAACTTAACACCGATAAACGATGACGAGTGCTAATTTTCTCTCCAGGACCTTGTCAACATTTACATTTTGCCACCGAAGAAGATTTAAATCTGACCCCACTTTGGCTTTAAAAAACTTCAAAGAAAAATAGTGATCGTCTAGAAAAATATTTTGTATGAAGATGCGCGGATTGGATAACCAAGGGGCAGGGTTGGAGGGTGAAACACGAGAATCTTTGTTAATTAAGTGCTTGCGTCTTTAACGCTATCAGGTGGTTTGATTGGGCAGGTGTTAAAATCACACTTGACATCTAACAAGGTAAATGTAAACGATAGGTATAAAGGAATTAAATTAGATGTAAAAAAGTAGCTTTTTGTCCTCCCTAATTACACGTCTTAAACATCAATTTACAAGAGGGGACACATTTTAACAATGTTCAGTGGTTAGGTTTACACGAGAAAGACATATTTTATGTTCTTAAATATACAAAAGACTAGTCATCGACAAGATGGGCAGAGCCTTATCTTAATATGTGAAATAAAAAAAGTGTTTTAATATGACAAAGATTATAGAACAATCTCGGTAGGAAAGATGAGAACTTTGAGAAAATTGGAGCATTTATGAAAAGAATTGAATGAAATAATCTTATTTATCAGTAATCTTCAAGAAAAGAAATTCTTAATTATCAACCATTCCATATATAGCTGCAGAACCACAACTTTTCTTTCCATTTTTATTTTTTGACAGTAAAAAAAAATCTGTAGCAACCATTCCATAATGCACAATATCGGGCGATTTAAAAAAAAAAGGTGAATACAATTTGTTGGCGTACTTTTGGTAAGAGGGAAATTAAATCTGTCTTTGTATAATTAATTCTGATTGTGCTTTACTGTCCAGACAATCAGATGGATTCTTTTTAATTTTCTGTATAAAGATACTCCGTTACTGGCTAAAAATCTGTTTGCAATCCAAATCAAATAAGGACAAATATAATTGCACCGACAGCATAAAAGAACACAGTCAGACATGTTTAAATCATGGTCATTACAAGTTTTTCTTTCATTATTTTTTTCTGTTCAGTTTCAAGCTTTTTTATCAATTGTTTGCTTTCATTCAAAACTGGTCTCTCTCTGGGATGACAAAGTTAGAAAACTGCCACTTAACCTATGAAATTCACACCAAAGCAACATCCTTGAGTCCTGTTTGACTTGGGATGAAGTATCTCTACATCTGGACACCAGCAGCTTCCATGCTGATACAAAATTAGAATTGAAACTTGAGATCAGTTCTATAATTAATGTTGTCAGATTGGATCTTTTTTTTTGGTGACAACTTATATTTTTTAGCTTTCTCTTAAGGTTAGTTTTGGGGTTACCCGGTATTTATATTTCTTAACTGAATGACATAAAGTCTAATTTTTATAAAATTGTGATTCCTTCAATAATTTGGAAAAAAATTATTTAAAAAACTAAATACCAAAAATTCTTTTTGAAGTTTAAATTTAAGCTTGGTAAAGGCTGATTCTGTTGTTTCTGAAGAGAGGAAATTCAGTGTGATTTTGTTTAATATCAAAATGAGCCTTTTGCACACAATCTGTATAAATTGGATGAATGGTATATCACACGGAAAACTGGAATATCTGTGTTTATCAACTTATTGTCATACAGCTGCAGATAAAATTTGATATTGTTATGACCTAAAATAAAGCTTTAATGACAATTAAATTTAAATAAATTTATATTTTTAGTAAACTGAATGGAAGGCAGGGCTGTAGGATACAAAGTTGAAAGTAAAGTAAAACCACTCATGGACCATGCATCCCAGCCCTGTTTGGTTTAACTTGGTTCCGTGGTTTCAGAGATAAAGACTTAATGAGAAAAAAACCACGGACGACAGACTCCAAGTTAGTAAAATCTCAAACAACCCTGTGGCTCAGGAGAGCTAAATATATTATTGCATTACAAGTGGACATCACTCGAAAATGTATTGAAGGTATTTGTTACAGTAATTTCTTAACGTCCCTTTACTCCATTTTTAGCAAAACTTGGCATCAGTGAGAGCAAAAAAATGGTAACGTTAACAGTTACTGTTCCATTAAATGTCCACCCGAGTCTACATCACTGACCAGGTTATAAATCATATTGTCCGTTTACTATCCAATCATCATATGTACATTTGTATAATTTGGGTGTGTTGTAGTGGTGCAAAGTGTGATCGATTCCCATCACTAGTTAGTTGTATCTGAGAAGATGTTTTTTTATTGGACCTTTCTTGAAGATTTCCTGCAGTGGTGGACATCTTGGATTTTCAATTGACAAAATAAAATGTAGAGTATCAACCAATGAACATGCCAGTTTGCTTTCAAATGGTTCAGTGGTATTAAAGGTGAAATGCAAAGGTCATAACTTTTTTTCAGATTTACATATTTTTAGATAGTGATTTTAGTACCATGATAGAAAATTGTAATAATTTTCAATTTTCTCAAGCTGTTTGTGTGCGAAATCGCCAGGTAAACTTACCATGTTTTGAAACCGCAGGAAATATCACTCCTTCTTATTCCCCTTTTAAAATCTCCTGTTGTGACGTCATTCGCATCATTTCTTCTTTTTTATGGGACAAAGATAATCATACCATATCCTTTCTTTGTTTGCCAAACGGTTGGGCGGGTGAATATTGCTAAATTTACTGTTAATAAAAACTAACGTTAAAAGGTTAAATATAGTAACTAAAAAAAATTTGCTTGTATAAATATACTAAAATAAAATAATAAATACCGTGGTTCTAGGATATCCCCCTGTGGGTTCATTGTGTATATGGGTCTGTCTTCTTAACATACGTGAATTATCAAATAGTTATTGCCGGTCCATGATGCATTTTGGTATAATACCGTGTGAAAAATTATTTCCAATTCTAACTTGAAAATGTTTGTCTGTCCTTTCAAACGTAGACCGTAAATATTATCAATGCATACCAAAAAGAGGTAGCCGTTCAGATTTCAAAGTGGAGATGTACTCTTGGTTCATACAAAGGAGAGGTGGTACGATTGCATCACCTTTTTCTGTCAGAGAACAATATTTCTTTACTTTGAAAACATTATTAGCCCCTCCCAACACACCTCTCAATGTCGAAATTGGGTTTCATTGCCCCTAGCTGCAAAAATATCTTGCAGTCTAACACGTTGCACATTTGTTTTTTATGCTAAATTGACCACAAAATTTATAGGTATATTCGTGTAAAAAATTTGGCCATTGTCTAGGATAACATAATGGCAAAACCCCAAATCTATTTATGCAGAAATTCTGAATAAAACCACCTTGGCTCTGATGTTTACAAGCGACATTTTATATTTCGCTTTGTTTCTTTGCGTGATAGGATATTTATTTTATTTTTGCCAGAATATTTATTTCTGAAAAAAAAAACTTCCAGATCCCTCTCAGAATCAATTGGCCATCCCCTAAGAGATACATAGGTGGATGCTGAGGGGGACAGCCCCTCCCCTCTTTTCTGTGCTAGGTTATAGACTGGTAAAAATGTATTTTAACAGAATATTTCCAGTTTCGTCCTTGTCATTTTATTTACCATGTCTTGTCATTTTCGCTTTGAATTACGTCTCGGTATCTTTTGATATTTCTATAAAAAATGGGGTTTCTGAAATAAAACGGATCCCTCTTATGGAAATGTCTGGATCTGCCTTCGAGATACATGTACAATTTGTACATTGTCGTACAGTGTGGTCTGTCGTCAAATTGTGAAGGCGGTACAACAATCTCTTGTAGATTGTGTAAAATTTTCTGTTTTGGTGAATAAGTGTGTCAGGCCTACTCTACATATCCTAAAAAAACCAACAACAAAAAACAACAAAACAAAGCCAGGGACCATATAATGTATCATTTTTGTTCTATGAGACTTGGTTTTGTTGTCTCACGATATTTATTAGGTACTTTAGGGGACTCGCATTATTTTCTATAACATAAGTTGTTGTCTTGATATGAACCAGGTATATATGGTAGTTATAGGGATCATTTACATTAGGGGACTCGCATCATTTTCTATGGTTAATGTTGTTGTCTTACGATATGAATCGTGGATATGTAGGTAGTGCCTAGTGGGCCCCCTAAAGTACACTAAAGCATTATAGGGATCATTTACTTTTGGGGACTCGCATAATTTTTTTATGGTTAATGGTAGTGGATCCCCTAAAATCGTAGATATATATTATGAAAAGGATTTAACTTTTATTGAATTTTGTTTCTCTCGGAAAGGTGTAAAATGACAATTTACGGTGCGAGCCCCTTTGTAAATTACGACTAAAGTAAATGAAGGCTATAATGACTTAGTGTGTCATGGACAGGAATTCTACATCTCTCTACAAAAGTTTGGCATGTATTTTTTTTTTTTTTTCAAATTAAATGCATTTGTTTTTGTTTTTTTAATTTATGTGCCTTTAATATATATATTTTTTATGTTGAATCGATGTCTGTGATGTCACTTTGGTCACTTTCATCATCAGAATATCGAGAAGCTATGATATCCTTGTAGGCACAGCAGACTGATAAGAACCGATTGACGTCACAGTCTTGGCTTACCAAGAGGAGATAATCATGTCAAACTTCGACAATAAACTATAAATTTACCTTTGTTTACAGTTAAACGGTGACACACTTGGTATCGAAAATTAGTTTTTCAGCTTTATTTATGCATCTTTATCGAGTAAAGCAATAAAATCAAATACTCAAAACCTTTACATTTCTCCTTTAAAGAAAAAGGTTTTTAATTTTTTTTCTTCAAAATGTGACCTATGAATATAAAAATACAATAAACTTTATGAAAATCTTGAATTTCATATAAAACCTAAGGCCTGAGTGGCTCAATGAGTATCTTGAAAGTAATTTTCTTTAAAAGTAATTCATTTTGGTTTAAAGAAACTTTTATTAAACAACATTATTAAGAAAAGACTGGTGAAACGCGCTAATCTGGGTCACGGGTCACTGTAATCGGGCGGCTGTATCGAGAAACAGATACGGTGTTGAAAAAACTGTTGATACTCATAAAATATTGATAAATGCAATAAAATTTTATGTTTGTCTTCAAGAAATATGATAGACAAAACCATGTGTGAAGTTTTATGACGAAATATCTCCGATTTCTATGTAAATTTACGAGTTGAAGTGGAGAAACACCCACAGGTAATTTTAGCGATGTATTTTTATCTTGGACAAGAATAATGGGCGGCCTGATTGGATAACTGATTTAAAACACACTAACTCCGCATGGTAAAAAAATGTATGTAAAAGAAATCTATATTATATTTATTCATTTGTTTGATTCTGGAATATTGTTGATCATTGATTTAAACAAGAAAAAAGGAAGGGGGGGGTTTTATTTTTGAATTTTACAGTTAAATAAATATTATGTTTCGACAGTTTAAAGAGAAAAATATAAATTTGTTGCAACTAAAGCTTAAATCAGCATTAAAAATTGAACAAATATCAGTGGTTTTGTTTTGTTCAAAAACAAATAAAAATATTGCCATCAGAAGGGTGACGAAATCATGCACGGTGCTATTGGAAATGTTGACCGAAGTTACTTTCAACCAAACAAACTTTACATATAAAAATTTACAAGTATGCATGACTCCAATAGTCAAGGTGAATACATGTCAAAACGCCCCCACTTTTTACCAAAACGCTCCCATTATTTTTAACAAAACGCCTCCACTATTTTTCAGGAAAACAATTATTTTACCAAAATGCCCCCAATTTTTTTTTGCCAAAACGGCACATTTAATATTTTTTTTCTACTCAAATGATGATATCATGTGTGATGTCTTGTAATTCAAGATTTGTCAGACGTGGCAATATATGTTTTCTCCTGTTATGGTTACCTTGAAATTTTGTAGAAAATTTCATAAGTGTACATTTGTTTATATTTTTTTGCGACAATCAAATATATGTTTAAATTATCATGTTCGGATATTTGTGGAGTATACTAATTCCGGTAAGATAAATGTGTATTTTTTTTTTAATTTTCAATTCAATATTTTAATGGAAATAGCACAGTATATTGGCGTGATCCAATTAACATTAAAAGTACATCACAAGATAAAAGACATTTAGTTATAACATAATTGTTAAAGTATTCATACATTGTATATAAAAACGGAGACATGTACACATCTCTGATAATAATAATATTTTAGATTAATAAAAATATAATAAAACAAAAACAAAATATTCGAATAAAAAAGAATCGTTGAAAAGACCTTTAGAAACATTCGAATCACAAAAATTATTTTTTTGATAATAAGCTCGCTTTGCGAGTTATTTATGACTGAAGCATGGTAAAATTAAATCAATAAAGGAATAATGACGAATACCATTTACTTTGACTAAAACAGAAATCCTTATCATCCATACACTAATTCTATGCCTATGAAAAAGCTTCAACACATCCGGGTTACTGCTTTTCAAGAACCCTTGAGAACTTACGAAAGAGACACAAAAGGTATCGAAGAGCAGAGCATCCGGTCCAATCGTAACTACTCTGCCATTCTCGCTACGCCTAGTGTAGCGGTAATTGCCGAATAGTCATGACTGATACCGATTTCGCGAGCTTTTCAGGCGGTGCCTGTTTCATATTAATTTATTTTGGAAAAAAGTGCGGGCGCTTTACAGAGTTGCAGATAAAAAAAAATTCCTGTCAGACATTGGGTCCTGCAAGTAAGATGGTTTTGCCAGACCTACTTTTTTTTTAGAATTTTTTTAATATTTCACTTTCAATACAGTATGATTAAAGGGACAATCTTAAATAAGGGTAATAACAAAATTACCGAACTCCGAACAATCTTACAAAGGGAAAGTCAAAACTCATAGGTATATAAACAGACAAAATCAGTCAACAACCGGAAAACTGTGAAAACCGTAATGACCCTGACTTGGTACAGGCATTTCTAAAGAAATGGTGGGTTGAATCAGATTTTAAAGTGCCAAACCTCCCCCTTTCATTTCGGCTCAAAGTTTCCGGCTGCCACTATAACAGTATTTATAACAATACTTGAACAAAACAGGTAAAACAGTTGTCAAAAGCAGCACCAAACTCATGACACAGCTAACGACTACTACGACCAGAATCAGATTAAGGATATTGCCAAAGGGGAGTTAGTAACTGAGACCACCTTCAATTTAGATAGCCCTTCAACATCAAATAATCAATACTTCATATTAGTAAGATTTTATTATTCCTCTAATGAGTATTTTGATATCAAGTCGTCATTTGTCTGTTCATTTTGTCCTTCCATTTTCGATTAAAGGACCGCCCCGGTCGCCTCTCCTTTTCATATGCCGACCTTTTGGCTTTTTTATTCTCTGTTTATAAATCGATAGGTAGTGGGTGCTTTTTTCCAGATTTAGACCCCTCCGTAAACTTAATTGGCCATGCAGCCAAAACGGAAATGATCAAATTACAATTTACAACGATTACTGATAGGATACGAAATAAAATCCGGAATAGGAACTGGTTCCCGAAATTTAGCATAAACAGAAATTTTTACCGATTTGTTTACGACTTTTGACTTTATTAACGATAATCAAAGATCCTTCGCTTAGGGGTCTAAGAGGTAACCAGGACAGACAGAAATTTGATTTTTGACAGCCCCAAGCAGTAAAAATGTTTGGCGGTCATTAGGTCTGACACAAAGATGTCATTTGCCGGACCCTCTAAAATTCTGCCCCCTAGGTCCGACGGTTAGCTGCATCTCTGACTTTAACCTGTTACCGTCAAGGTAGACTGAAATAAATATTTTACATTGAATAGATGTACTTTAATAGGAAATTATGAATAAAAAACAGAACAAATCAGATCAGAGAGCCTTAGAATTATTTACTAAATTTGGGAAGGCAACTTCAGTTGGGTCACAAAACAATGTTTTGATTAATCATCATTAACTTCTCCCAGAAGTCTCCCCACTTCTCCATCTGAGCTCTTAGATACGATAACGTAACCCTCTGTCCGCTTTTGCTCCCAGCGAGGGTTATGAATCAGTCCCATTCAACGTATGGAAGCAGCACCCGGAGTGATTCACACCGGGCGGTTTTTTGTCCTAATTCCGTTGTAAGTGGTTGGAAAAATTAACGGGGGTGAAAGATAAGTATATTTAGGTAAACCTTGAGGTGTTAAGTAAACGCTGCATCAATCCATGGTAGACTTATATCCATCTGAAAATTTGAATGCATGAAATCTTCTTTCTGTCCGACATTTTGTTTACAAGTTGCTATTTTACGTGCACTTGCCTCGTTTTGGAGATATCCTTATTTGGATCTATCGTAGTAAAACATCATACTTATTCATAGTAAAGTTTTTCATATTTGGCATTCAGATCCATATATGGATAGGCTCCGCCCATCACAAGAGTATACGTAAGGTGCCATGGCGGACAAGAAACAATTTTCGAATACTAAATCGATTGTGAAGGTAGAAACAGGTATTGTAACACTTATTTCGTATCGCCATTACTTAAAAATTGTAGGGAATAATAAGTTAGGCCCAAAAAAATATATGTGTGTTTACTGTCACATGTCAAAAAAATCTAGGGTCGGTCGGTCAGCAATAATTTTTATTTTTTTTAACTATCGGCAAAACCGGAAATAGTCGTGCCCTGTTCCGGAATCCGATATTCCATTTTCGAAATTTCTGGTAAGCCGTCATTTGTTTTATGACGAGTTACACAGTTTTTCTACCTTCTTTGCTCTCAATTTCGACAAAAAGCTAGCGGTTGAATAAATAAAACATTGCTGCTGATTAAACAACACAAATGGTTATCCGAATTCTGTGTAAAAATAGATAGGGTCGCTTAGCAAAAATTAGGGTGGAATAATTGCTGATAAAAAAGGTTAGGGTCGGCAGTTGAAAAATAGGGTGGGTCGGGTGATCGTAAACATACATATTTTTTTTTTAGCCTTATGACCAGATATGCAAAAAGAAAGTTGAAATATTCACTTAACGAAAATTTTAATTTGCTCCCATACGTTGAATGGGACCGATTCGTAACCCTAACTGGAGCACAAGCGGAATGAGGGTTACGTTATCGTATCTACTGAGCTCTCTAAAGACAAGTCATTTCTCCCTCTAATTTAAAACTAGTAGTGAGAGCCATGCACTATTTGAGGCCAGGAGTAATTCAAAGTAAATATTGGTTAAAATACATCGAGTAATGTTAAAATGTGGAGTCTTATATTGTAGGAATACCGAGAACAAGTCCCTGTGAGTGTGAGTTTAGTCGACATCAGTTTCAAATTTCATATGCATTGCATGGTATATCGAGTTTACTGTACGGATGTGGTACTATGTTCAGAAATTGATCCATTATCACTTTTTTGTTGTGCTTAATGCTGTTATTTACCGTTTTCGGTCTTTTGAGAATTGCCCTCCCTTGACAAATTGAACAAGCAACAGGCATCGTGGTTGGAAATTGTTGAAATATTGTGCAACATTTGTTTACACTTTTTGACAGAAGAGTTGGCAAATGGGAGATAACTCTCTTTGATTAAACAAAGTGCTTTTGTTGAAGTAGCCCAGTTTTTCTGTTCTGGAGAACCACTTTACTACAAGATACATGCCTTTTATGAAATAAGAAACTGACAGCCTCTGAAACAATAATTTCACCATGCACTGGGTTAACTGATAATGAGAAAAAGAAATTTATATATATGTATATACATGATAATCTCCAGTATTTGGGGAAAATACTTTTAGCCATATCCAAAATTAATGACAATAATTACTAAGATTACATACTGAGGCCTATAAACAGTAATTTATTCTGTTTAAATTCTCTAATTATTTCTGTATGTAAGACCATGGAGATTTTTAACAGCATTCCTGTTAACTCAGGGCCCGGGTGGCTCAATGAGTTAGGCAGTTGGAATCACAGGCACTCGAATTCCGGACCCCCTTTTACCTCATTTGGTCCCTCCCGCGATTATGGTATGGATCTTTGTCTGGAAGTATATCTTTGAGCCATTTATTCATATTTTACAACATTTCGTGTTACAACTCTCTCGTTCTACTAACTTTTGTTTCTAGATCCAGCTGCCGTTTTACCTATATGGTTTTTTTAAGTAAAACGGCAGCTGGACCTAGAAACAAAAGTTAGTAGAACGAGAGAGTTGTAACACGAAATGTTGTAAAATATGGATAAATGTCTCAAAGATATACTTCCAGACTAAGATCCATACCATAATCGCAGGAGGGACCAAATGAGGAAAAAGGGGGGTCCGGAATTCGAGTGCCTGTGGTTGGAATACCTAACAACTCATACAAGCCTATCACCAATACGGCGTGGGTTCGTGCCCGGCTTTATAAATTACAAAAAGGGTGCACTCGACTCGCAGTCACAAGTGATAAGTTTACCAGTTGCTTGCCCATAGTCTGTGGTTCTCTCCGGGTACTCCGGTTTCGTTCATCACTGGTCGCCATGATATAGCTGAAATATTGTTGAAAGTGGCGTAAAACACCAAAAATCAAATCAATCACCAAATCCTGTTATCTCTTTTTACAACATAGAAGTGTGGTCAAATATATATAATTTGGTTTTGATATATATATCATTGAACCACTTACATAAATCTAGATAACAATTTAAGCATGACACATTGTAACTGGGGCTTTAAGGAATCGTCCACTTTCTGTCCTCACTAAATTCCTGTATTCTGAATGACTCTATTTCGAAACGGAACGTATGCTTAAGTTGGAATTAATGACTTTTGCAGACAATTTATATATGCGGCAATACATTTTTTTTATTTGATTTGGAAGCACTACTTGTGTCATTGTGGATTCCAAATTCCAATCAAAATTAAAGGTCTTGCAATGCTTTTTAGTGGCGCAATTCTGACATTGAGTGACATGAATTTGATAAAAATAAATCCAAATCTATCAATTCATCGGCGATCTTACACATTAACCAAATGAATATAATTTCATACTGCTGTGATGAAACTGCTGAAATGTAAGGTTAACACTGGCGGTATATTAACCAGGTGACCAGGAAAGTCAATAACTTCAAGACATTCTTTCAGAGGAACATCTACTAGCAGTCGCGTAAGACTATTAAAGAACTCTATTACAAAGATTTGGTAAGACCACAAATGGAATACACAAAAATCATATAAGACCCACTCGCTCACTACCAACTTGGTAACATATTAAAATCTGAAAATGACATGGACATGGAAGGGTGGCCAGATTTGTAACTGGGGATTGTCTTCGAACCAGCAGAGTCACTATCATATTACATCAACTGCTGTTACCAACCCTACAGGAATGAAGAGCAGAGAACAAGGTGATCATGATGTACGGCATGACTATAATTCCTCATACCATTTTCAAGAACCCAGACTTATCAACAGTTCAGTCTTCTTCAAGAACACCATCCGTCTTTGGAACAGTTTGTCATCACCCCATCATACTTTATCTTACGGAAGCAACAGTGTAGATGATGTTATTGAAACTCTTGAAGAACAGAGTGCTATACTTATTAAGTGGTTTACTGAAAATCACATGCAGGCTAATCCTGATAAATTTCAGGCCATTTCTATTGGTAGGAAAACACATGAGAAAAATTTAAGTTTTATGCTACAAGGAAATAAGATTGATTGTGAAGATGAAGTAAAACTTTTAGGTGTAACCTTTGATTTTAAATTAATATTTAATTCTCATGTATCACATATTTGTAAAAAGGCTTCTCAGCAACTAAATGTTCTAAAACGCATTGGAAATAACTTGAGTAAACTTGGAAAGCTTACAATTTATTATTCTTTTATATTGTCAAATTTTAACTATTGCCCTTTAGTTTGGCATTTTTGTGGCGAAAGTAACACAAAGAAATTAGAGAAAATACAAGAAAGAGCTTTAAGGTTCATTTATAACGATTCAGACAGCTCCTATGAAAATTTACTTGAAAAATCACAGTTACCTTCACTGAGATTAAGGAGATTACGTTCCATGGCTATAGAAGTTTTTAAGATAATAAATAAACAAACTCCTGTATATTTACATGATTTAGTAACTATAAAGAAAAGTTCTTACTCTTTTAGATACAACAACACTGTCAACATACCAAGAGTTAACACCACCAGGTATGGTTTGCATTCACTGAGATATGGTGCAGCAAAATTGTGGAACGAACTTCCAAATGACTTGCGTGAGGGAATAAGTTTAAATAATTTTAAAAACTTGATAAGCAAATGGGATGGGGATGGGTGCTCGTGTTCTTTTTGTTCCTAGAACTTTTATTCCGCAGGGTTTTCCGTGCCATGTCTCAGTGATGTGCATTTAAAATTTTTGTTTTCGCTTTGCTATACATATATTTCTTGCATGGCTCTGCTTATGTGCTTGCTTTATTTTGTATTTTAATCCCTACTTCTTTAGGGTAGTGCTTATAACCTAATTATCTGCTGCTGCATTTTAATTATGCTTGAATTTTTATATGTTTGTCAATGTATGTCCATGTATTTTTGTGGGTATATATATATACCTGTATGTGTAATTTGTATGTCAGTTTAAAAAAGCTCTTTCGAGCTTATGTTTTTATTGTTATTTATATGTTTCTAATTAAAGCATATACCGACTTTAATTTTTTTTACTTGACTTGATGCTTTTCAGTTTAACTTGTGCTCTATTTTAGTGCTTGGCTATTTCTGCATGAATATTTTTTAAATATTTTTTTTAGAATATTTTTAAAAAATATGTTTTAAAAGTACATGAATATTTTATGTGTTTTGAGTTAATTTGCTTCTTTGCTTAAATATAGACTGGTTATAATTTGCATGAATGTACTTGTATGTGTAATGGCTGCTAAATGTCGGCATCTATTTTCTGTTTTGACCTCTGGTCCTGTGACAGTGGGTGCGCAGAGAGGCACTTGCGGGGGTCCAGAGGTCAAAACACAGAGATGTATGCATAGGTTTGTCTGGATGTGTATTGGTTTTGTATTGAATGACATGTTTTTGTTGTGCTGTATTTAATTTATGTAATTTTGTTATGCATGTCGGTTTGAAAAGCTCTTGAGAACTTATGTTGTATTGTTATAAAATGTACCGACTTTAAATAAACTTTGATTGATTGATTGATTGATTGATTGATTGATTGATTGATTGATTGATTGATTGATTGATTGATTGCATCCAGCTCAGAGTCGATTAACACCTTTAAGACCGAGTTGCAGAACATCAAGTTACAACTGTCTGCCATATTTTCAATTGTCAATAGTGACTTTTAATTGCACTTTTATAAGTTGGCACGCAACAGTTCGTTTATGCACCAGATGATGGACTGAACTTTATAGCGGAGAGAAGGAGAGGTTGTTGGTTTTTTTAGTAAAATGACGATTCGAGACAAAAATACAATAGTTTATCTAACATTTTGCACGCTTTCCTTTGAATATAAAGAAAGTAGCTTGTCTGATACAAGGTGTCTGATACAATATGTTGTATCACCACACTGTGGTGATAAAAGAATGGCGCAAAGTTGCACGAGATCTTCGCTGCCGAACTATTTTGGCATATCATTGAAATGCGGAGTACAACACGTTAATGTGAGCAACGTAAACAAAGCAATAGAATGAACGGCAACAAATAAACCTGACGTCATGCACAAAAGGTTGTCTCCCTCAGAGTATTGTACACATTTTTTAATCTTATTTTGACCCTTGTTATTTGCTTAAAATTTGTTTTTATTGAAATATTAGATAAACTTATTACATATATAGTGTGTTTGTACAATACTTTGTATAAGGTCTTGTCTGTTGTGTGAACAAACCGCATCACAACTCGTCGTTGTAGCGACTCGTAGTGATCCTGGTTCACACAACAGGCTCGACCTAATACAAAGTCTTGTACCACCACACTATGTATGTAATGGGTATATATTAAACAAAAATGAGGAACTACCCACGAACTGGAATTAAACTTAGGTTACCGGTAGTAGATACTAATTGTATAGGCATATATAAAACCAAACGAGCGTAGCAATTAAGCTAAACGAATGTAGCACTAAAACCAAAGGAATGTAACACTAAAACCAAACGAATGTAGCATTAAAACCATACGAACGTAGCGCTAAAACCAAACGAATGTAACACTAAAATCAAACGAATGTAGCACTAAACCAAACGAATGTAGCACTAAAACCAAACGAACGTAGCACTAAAACCAAACGAACGTAGCACTAAAACCAAACTAATGTAGCACTAAAACCAAACGAATGTAACACTAAGACCAAACGAATGCAGCACTAAAACCAAACAAATGCAGCACTAAAACCAAGCGAATGTAACAATAAGACCAAACGAATGTAGCACTAAAGCCAAACGAATGTAGCACTAAAACCAAACTAATGTAGCACTAAAACCAAACGAATGTAACACTAAGACCAAACGAATGCAGCACTAAAACCAAACAAATGCAGCACTAAAACCAAGCGAATGTAACAATAAGACCAAACGAATGTAGCACTAAAACCAAACGAAAGAAGCACTAAAATCAAACGAATGTAACATTGAAACCAAACGAATGTAGCACTAAAACAAAACGAATGTAGCACTAAAACCAAACTAATGTAACACTAAAACCAAACGAACGTAGCACTAAAACCAAACGGATGTAGCACTAAGACCAAACGAATGTAGCACTAGAGTCAAACGAATGAGGCACTAAAACCAAACGAATGCAGCACTAAAACCAAACGAATGTAGCACTAAAATCAAACGAATGTAACACTGAAACCAAACGAATGTAATACTAAAACCAAACGAATGTAGCACTAAAACCAAACGAATGTAGCACTAGAACCATGCTGCTCCATACAGAAATTCTGTGCGTCAACAATATCAAAGAGATCCTATCTGAAACCAAAAAAAATATTAAAGTAAAGGAAAAACTCGTTATTACTGATTATATTTTAGTCAATGTGGTGTCATAGCTCTTATCTAAAAGTTAGTAGCGACGACCTCTACCCTGCCGGCGAGCGGCACTCGTCACTTCTAACAGATAAACGTCAAGTCTCTGTTGGTATGATCATATATACCGGAATATCAGAAAGATGCAATAGAAAAGAAACACACTGCATACTCTTTTGTGTCAAATATCAAAACCATATAACAAATAGCATGTTTGTACGATTGGTTTTATATCCTGATAATTTCTCTTCTGATAGAAATACTCCTCCAGATGGATTCTTAGGACCCGGGATACACCACATATATATCGAAAAACATATCTACTGCAAGTTAAAATTATGTATTGTATGTTATTATTATTATTCACATACATTCCTGTGTTTTTATGCAATATTCTATTTATCAATAATATTTATTCTACCTTCCTAGTAAATAGTCAGTTAACTACAAGCATTGATTGGTCTTGCTATTATACGGTCCATGTTTATGTTCGTCATTTAATAGTATTTTTGTGATAGCATATGGTCTTTTTGAGTGGAAGCGACTCTGTGCAGCTTTTGTCGTTTGTTTCTGTATGTATTGTTGTTGGAGATCTAGTTACCAGTAGGGAGGGTTGGGGTCCAATTAACCAGTTTAACACCGCTACATTTGTGTGCCTGTTCCAAGCCATGACCTAGATTTCCCTGATCCTGTTTGTGTTCAGTGAGTGAAGTAGAGAGGTGGTTGTTCGTTTTGTTGATATTGGTGGAATTGTTTAAACTTTCGTTTCATAATTACAATTATGGACCAAACTCAAAACAGAATCACACGAAAATAAATTGATGTGAATGTTTTATTATAATGTGTTTTATATTTATAAAACAGCATAATCTTTGGATACAAAAAAAACATACAAAGCGAAACAAAGAAAATAGAAGTGTTGCAGCATAATTCTCATAGCAACATAAATCAATGTTCAAACTGGTTCAACATTTACTTCACAGTGGTTATACACGCCAATTATAAGTTGTTTTTATTTATAAAAATTACTGATGATAGTTCGTACACTTCAGTATTTGTAACACAACTTTTGCACTAGTTTTGACCCATTTTATACTAGTGATGGTTTACTCTTCTATAGTACGAATTGTCTAAATTGTCAATGGTAATATCAAAGCAAACTTTTTTTTTACGATGGAATTTTATTTACCTCCTTCCAGAATTGAATAAGTAAACAATAAACAACTTTTGCATATATTATTATATTTCTGAAGAATGAATCAGAGACGATTACTACTGCTGGGCAATGAATGGGTTACGACCAATACTCATATTGTTATTTGGACATAAATCAGAGCCATGCGATTCTGGCCTTACAAAAATATGTATTCTACTTGTATCAATAAAATTTTACGTTGTAGACGTTATTTTAGATTGGAAATAAATCTTTTACGTGGTTGGGCTATGAAACTGCAGGGTACGGACACAGGGAGTTTTCCGTATCCTAATACTACCTGTCAGTACGGACAAATATGTCGACGAGGTTATAAAACAGCACGATGTTAACATCCTCTATTTCACATTAAACTGTTTATTCCGTAATTCTATACCACGCTGGCCATAGAACTAATCAACGTAAAATGACCTTTTATGTGGCAAATTTCAAAACTATTGTGCATTAGTTTAATTTATATCCCGCATGAGAACTAATATTTTCTCATAAAATAGAGTTTTTAGAGTGCATTACAATGCATCAGGGTCAACAGAACATTTGTCCTGTACAATAAAGGGCCTCATCCGGCGACATTATTTGTCTAGATGATCAGTGTTCAATACAAATGGCGCGATATTCTAAAAATCAATTAGCCATACATTTAGATTATTTTCATGAGGTGATTAAAGTTCTCCACCCCCTAAACTGCCTAACCGGATACCCCGGTGTTTGATAGATAGAAAATGTCTTTATGTTATCACATATTAGTTCTATATTGAAGTACATAAATAAAAGTTAAGAGAAAAATCTGGTGTAAGTGACATCTGCTACAGCTTTATTATAATGTTTTTCTTTGTTTGTTTAATTTTGGTATAAGCTTTATTTATAATTTAATTTGTGCAATATTTGGACAAAAAAATCACACAAATCGTAAAATTTCTAGAAATACTGATATACATTATCAAATATGAACAATAATACGTGAAACATAAACTTTAAAATAATCATAGATAATAAAATTTATAAAATATAAGATGAATCAGAAGTTAAAACAGGGTATTGTGCGACTTGAAAATGTATGTGTACCATTAAAATAACATGAGATCCCTACAACGAGGGACATCATAGGTCTTATACATTCTAGCATTATTAGAATGTAATGTTTTGAAGATCGTTTTGTTGCTGTTGTCCTTTTGCCCTTTTTCTTTTGGCCATTGTGTTGTCTGTCCTTCTTCGATTTATGGATTCTGAAAACCACTTTTGGTATCTTCAAACTCTTCTTAAACATGGGAATATTCGTAGACATATTTTCAATGATATCAGTGTAATGCGGTGTCCACGTGTATATATATATATATATATATACGTCTGAAAATTAAACCAAACAGTGTTAGAATTAGATTTTAGAGCTGTCAAATTTTTGTTCTTCCCTCGACGGGATTTGAACCCACACCATTGATACACTGCAGCACCATTCGCTTAGCCTTACGTCCAGCGCCCTAGACCACTCGACCAAATATTATATGGTCGAGTGGTATATATGGCATGTATTTTCAGTAATCTACCTTTCACTCTATAAACCAAAGTTCTAGCTATATAATGACAAAATAGTCGATGATACAAATTGCAAATGTATCATATAATTAAAATTACAAAGAGAGAAACAGCAAAGAGAAAAACACGCGGCAATCCTCTTTAAAATAAATAAGAATTCAATTAAATAAAAACAGCATACAACGATTATCTACCAAATTCAAAAATATAACAATATCAAAGTCTTTTTTAAAATGAATATGAATATAAAACTCATTATGTGTTAAAATTGATTTCAAAGTAAGCGCAAGTTGTTACAACATACTACCTGAAGCTTCAGAGATCTATAAGAATACTAATAATATTATATCAAAGATTTATGCCAACATTTTGATTGTTCTAATTGTTATTTGTTATCATAATTATGCTGTTTAAGCGTATAAAGTTACCATCCGCATTAGATTTGATAAATTTTATGTCTTGTTTACTAGTTATATACTGTAATGTTTTTTGTTGTATAAATGTCATTATTCACATGTTTCTATTTGATTTCTTATAATATATAGATAAACGTTAGAGAATACCGAATGAGCAATCAAATATGGACAATCCAGAGAAACTGGCATCATAGGGTACACAAGACGAAGAAAATCAAAACAAAAACACAACACAACACAACATCTCTATACACAAACTATGTAAATAAGATATGAGTTCTTCTACACACAACTGGAGGTAAAGACGAACCGAACATAGTTTTTTATGCGGAAATCATAACGGACATCACAAAAACCGTTTCTATAATCATGTGGATGATATTTACGAAAATAAATCTAGACTGCTCGCATTATATCGTTCTTTTTGTTTTGTTTTTTTTTGTTTTGTTTGTTTGTTATAATCTTATATAATCAAACAGAAAAATAAAGATTTCCAGTTTTGTAAACTATGATTCTCCTCCTTCAGGCATAGGCAACCTCTTACCTGCTCCAAAGACTTGTCAGTTGTTTGATTTTCCCATCTTTTGGCCATGAGCACACGTACCTGATAAAGGTTCTCCCAGAAACGTGTCGTGCGCACTAATTATAGATCTACGTTTTTATTGCGAACACTAGGTCGAAACCTCTATTAGTCCCGATGGAATCATCCGCCCAGTCGTCAGTGCTTCGGCACACACATGATTTATTAGATATATTTATGCTTGAAATGTACAATTCCTGAGTAATATGATTTAGTAATACTTATGTCAATTTCCCTCAAGCACATGCAACCTTAGGCGATATTGAATATTCTGATTAGGCTCTGGTTTACATTCTAAAAATATTTTGAATTTGCAGTCTTTTGACTATGAACGTACCTGATAAAGGTTATCCCAGAAACGTGTCATATGCACTAATTAGATATCTACGTTTTAATTAAGCAAAAATATACATTACAAAAATTATATTTTTTATTAACCAAAATGCAAAGTGATAGAATAATTATTGCGCTTGATATCTGGAAAGAAGTTGAAATTAAAGATCAATCTGACATAAACAGCCCGATTCATCTTTTAGAAATAGTCAGTAATAGAGCGACAATAATAGCTTATAAACATGGCAATGTTGAATTCAATTTTCATATTGTCAGCGTATTATTCCTGCGATATTCAATTCAAATAATCAGAATGTACAAGATAATGGAGTAATATTGTCATGGAAACTGAGACATCATTAAATACACTTTTCATTTCCAGATATGTATAGAACATTTTTCAAAGAGCGTTTTGCTTTTTTGGCTAAATTGTGTGTTTTCAATTCATTCTTGTTTGATATTGTGATCTTTGATTCTGGTTACTAATGTGAACCGTATTGGTATAAATGTATTTGTTATCTTTTTGTATTAGTTTTTTGTTTGTTTTGTTTTGTTTTGTTTGTTTGTTGTTGTTTAGTTTTGTCTTGTGTTTGTTTGTGTGCTTTGCTTTATTTTTTGCGTTATTTTCATCGCCCATACACAACTATATACATGTATTATTGGTCCTGAATATGCACGAAATATTTGCCATTAGATTTAAACAAACAACAACAAATCAATCAACTTTAGCACATATAAACATACTTAACACCATCACGATTTTTCTATTATAATTTTGGAAATGTTCTGACAGTATGGTAATTTTTCTTTTTCATTTCATTATAGAGCATATTTTAGTTTATGACAAAAACAGAAACAGTGATTTGCTTAGGAACAGCAGTTCCAATGGTATTTGTTTCTATGTTCACAAAAAAGACTATAAGAGCTGATGTCCCGCCACTTAAGTAGTGATGGGAAATAAATTTAACAATTTTTGATACTACCCGGAAACCGACATAAAACAACATGTGGACACCTAATAAAAATATTTACAGTTTTACAACCCAATCCAGACCAGATGTCTTTAGAGGCGACTTAACACATAGACAGGGCATAAAAACCAATAAGTCGTGAAATTTTTGTTTTAGATATCAGAATAGAGACCATTTCACGCTCTCATTGGCCATCATGTCTGTATTAATACGTTGATAGGTTGAGCTAGATTTAATGCAGATTGATTACTGGAACGTCATAAAATGATAATTGCTTCTCTTTATAACAAAACCAAACTTGCTGAAACTAGCCCCTTTAGTTGCTTAGTTATCTGCAACTAAAACTTATTGAAAGCAAATCTTGGCTATTGATTTTTGTTTCAAATGTACAAATTATTCTGTTTTCCTTTCTAAATTGATACTATAATACATGACTTAAATATTAAAAATCGTCGAAATTAAAATTAATAAAACGTAGATATCGAACACGTTTGTGACATAACCTTCATCAGATATGCTCATAACCTTCATCAGATATGCTCATAACCTTCATCAGATATGCTCATAACCTTCATCAGATATGCTCATAACCTTCATCAGATATGCTCATAACCTTCATCAGATATGCTCATAACCTTCATCAGATATGCTCATAACCTTCATCAGATATGCTCATAACCTTCATCAGATATGCTCATAACCTTCATCAGATATGCTCATAACCTTCATCAGATATGCTCATAACCTTCATCAGATATGCTCATAACCTTCATCAGATATGCTCATAACCTTCATCAGATATGCTCATAATCAAAAGATTGGAAAGCCAAATAATTTAAAGTCTCTGGGAGCAAGTAAACCAAAGGGCCAAAACTTTAATTAGTATATAGGAAAAAAGACGTGTAGTATATCTGTTCTTATTTGTACTATGCCTTGTTGGTGATCGTATTGTACAAACAAATGTTGTTCTTTTTGCATTGACTATTTGGTGGGGTCCGTGTTGCTCATCTTTTTAGTTTTTTGTGTTGTCCTATTATGTGTCTTTACGTTCTGAGTTCCATGTTGTGATGTCCGTTAGGATATCCGTATAAAACGATGTTCGCTCCATCATTATCTCCAGTTGTCTGTAGGAGTGTTCATGTCTTATTTACGTTATTTGTGTTTACTTAGGAATAGTGGTGTCTAATACATATTGTGTTGTGGTTTTTTTATCCTTTGTCTTGTGTACCCTATGTTGCCAGTTTCTCTGGATTGTCCTTTTTTGATTGCCCCTTCAGTATTCTCTAACGTGTATTCGTGGTATGGTCTGTTTTATTTAACAACAAAATGCATATGTTTCATTCAAATCTCAAAATTATATTGCGTTCTTTTACTTTTCCTGTTATATTTTTGCGACTGTAAAATGGGGGCTACTATTTTTTTCCTAGTAGATTGGTCTATATTTATTTATCAATTATGATAATACTTGAAAACAATATTTTTGAACTGCATACAATTCATCACTTTTATATAGCTTATGTTTAGCTATAATTTAAATTTCAGAAGATTCCTTCATTTCCAATTCTTAGATTAAATTTTTTATTTTTTAAATAATAATAAATGAATAAATGGAACAACAACAAAACCCCCAAAAAACCACACACTTTGGTTGAAAATGTTCATATCTATTGTTTGCTTCTAAATATATATAATTTTAATAACATCTTACTGTTGTTGCTCTAAGTTCTAAAAATGTAGAGTAAGACTACAATTTGAATCCTTCATGATTTTTTTGTTATGCTAATAAGTAATATATCTTAAACGGTTAGTTACCGAATTGAAGAAGAAGAAAATATCCCTCTACATGCAACGTTTAGGAGCTTGACTATTTCTAGAGGAGAGGTTCATGTTGTGTTTGGTTAGATTGTCTATCATTATTGTCTAAGCCATTTTCCAAAAGATTTAGCAAAACACAGCTGCTAACAATGAAAATTAAAAAAGTCAGCAACAACAACAAAATAAAAACGTAGATATCAAATATAGTGCGCACAACGCGCTTCTGGAATAATCTTCATCGGGTATGCCTAAAACCGAAAGATTAGCCTGACAACAATATAGGAATATAATTCAACTAAAACTTATTAAAAAATAGTTTAATTATTCATCACTTTCAAATGTCATGACTTTACCAAGCACACAGATACACAAAATAAAAATACCTAAATATAGATTATGTCAAATAAAAACATTCTTGTTGCATTTATTCGGCATCCAACTTCAAATAAAATCATACCAGACATATGAACACTGGCGATGATGTCCAAGATTGCAAGATAAGAGGAAATAAAAACTTTTCAGAACAATATCCATTCAGAATTTGTGAAAACATAAATCTTTTACCAGCATGCTGATATAATGTTTTATGCAAACTATCATAGATCCAGCAGATAGATATGCTATGAACATGCCCTAACATCGCAATAACCAGTTTAACCCTCTCATAATTCTTTATCTGACCAAAGCCAGAATCCCTATTTCTATCATTATATGCCCTGTTCTGTTTTGCCTTCAATAATTTGAGGTGAGAGATAGTTGTTTGCTTTGTTGATATTGGTTGAATTCTGGTTAATTCTGGTTAATTCTGGTTAATCATTGTATAAGCTTTCTTTACACCATTATATTTATATTAAAAAAAAAAGAACCTGTCTATTGCCTTAAACCACTCTCTTTGAAATTTTTCAATATCAGAAAAAATTTGAAGTTCTGCAACATCAGCAAAGGTTAGGAATTCTGCAATATCAGCAAAAATGAGGAATTCTGAAATTACAGCTAATGTCAAGAATTCTGCAATATAATGAAACGTCAGAGATTCTGCAATTACAGCAAAGCAAAGCAAAGGTTAGAAAATCTGCAATACAAAGAAAACCTTAGAAATTCTGCAATGCAAGGAAAGGTTAGGAATTCTGCAATACAAGAAAAGCTTAGGAACACTGCAATACAAGAAACGCTTAGGAATGCTGCAATACAAGAAGAGCTTAGGAATACTGCAATACAAGAAAAGCTTAGGAATTCTGCAATACAAGAAAAGCTTAGGAATTCTGCAATGCAAGAAAAACTTAGGAGTTCTGCAAAACAAGAAAAACTTAGGAATACTGTAATACAAGAAAAGCTTAGGAATACTGCACTACAAGAGAAGCTTAGGAATACTGCAATACAAGAAAAGCTTAGGAATTCTGCAATGCAAGAAAAGCTTAGGAATACTGCAATACAAGAGAAGCTTAGGAATTCTGCAATACATGAAAAGCTTAGGAATTCTACAATTACAGCAAAGCTTAGGAATTCTGCAATATCAGCAAATGTTAGGAATTCTCCAATGCAAGAAAAGCTTAGGAATTCTGCAAAAACAGCAAAAGTTAGGAATTCTACAATAACAGCAAAGGTTAGAAATTCTGCAATATTGTCAAAGCTTAGGAATTCTGCAATACAAGAAAAGCTTAGGACTTCTGCAATACAAGAAAAGCTTAGAAAATCTGCAATTTTAGCGTATGTTAGGAATTCTGCAATACAAGAAAAGGTTAGGAATTCTGCAATACAAGAAAAGCTTAGGAATACTGCAATACAAGAAAAACTTGGGAATTCTGATATACAAGAAAAGCTTAGGAATTCTACAATACAAGGGAAGCTTAGGAATTCTGCAATGCAAAAAAAGTTTAGGAATTCTGCAATGCAAGAAAAGTTTAGGAATTCTGCAATGCAAGAAAAGCTTAGGAATTCTACAATTACGGCAAAGCCTAGGAATTCTGCAATATCAGCAAATGCTAGGAATTCTGCAATACAAGAAAACCTTAGGAATTCTGCAATACAAGAAAAGCTTAGGAATACTGCAATGCAAGAAAAACTTAGAAAATCTGCAATTTTAGCGTATGTTAGGAATTCTGCAATACAAGAAAAGGTTAGGAATTCTGCAATACAAGAAAAGCTTAGGAATACAAGAAAAGCTTAGGAATACTGCAATACAAGAAAAACTTGGGAATTCTGACATACAAGAAAAGCTTAGGAATTCTGCAATACAAGGGAAGCTTAGGAATTCTGCAATACAAAAAAAGTTTAGGAATTCTGCAATGCAAGAAAAGCTTAGGAATTCTGCAAAAACAGCAAAGGCTAGGAATTCTACAATAACAGCAAAGGTTAGAAATTCTGCAATATCGTCAAAGCTTAGAAATTCTGCAAAACAAGAAAAGCTTAGGATTTATGCAATACAAGAAAAGCTTAAGAATTCTGAAATATCAGCAAATGTTAGGAATTCTGCAATACAATAAAAAGTTTAGGGATTCTGCAATACAAGAAAAGCTTAGGACTACTGCAATACAAGAAAAGCTTAGGAAATCTGCAATTTTAGCGTATGTTAGGAATTCTGCAATACAAGAAAAGGTTAGGAATACTGCAATACAAGAAAAGCTTAGGAATACTGCAATACAAGAAAAGCTTGGGAATTCTGCAATACAAGAAAAGCTTAGGAATTCTGCAATGCAAGAGAAGCTTAGGAATTCTGCAATACAAGAAAAGCTGAGGAATTCTGCAATGCAAGAAAAGCTTAGGAATTCTGCAATACAAGAAAAGCTTAGGAATTCTGCAATGCAAGAAAAGCTTAGGAATTCTGCAATATAAGAAAAGCTTAGGAATTCTACAATTACAGCAAAGCTTAGGAATTCTGCAATATCAGCAAATGTTAGGAATTCTCCAATGCAAGAAAAGCTTAGGAATTCTGCAAAAACAGCGAAGGTTAGGAATTCTACAATAACAACAAAGGTTAGAAATCCTGCACTATCGTCAAAGCTTAGGAATTCTGCAATACAAGAAAAGCTTAGGACTTCTGTAATACAAGAAAAGCTTAGGACTTCTGCAATACAAGAAAAGCTTAGGACTTCTGCAATGCAAGAAAAGCTTAGGAATTCTGCAATATCAGCAAATGTTAGGAATTCTGCAATACAAGAAAAGCTTAGGAATTCTGCAATACAAGAAAAGCTTAGGAATACTGCAATACAAGAAAAGCTTAGGAATTCTGCAATACAAGAAAAGCTTAGGAGTTCTGCAATACAAGAAAAGCTTAGGAATTCTGCAATACAAGAAAAGGTTAGGAGTTCTGCAATAACAGCAAAAGGTATTAATTCTGCAATACAAGAAAAGCTTAAGAATTCTGCAATATCAGCAAATGTTAGGAATTCTGCAATAAAAGGAAAGCTTATGAATTCTGCAGTACAAGGAAAGATTAGGACTTCTGCAGTACAAGGAAAGATTAGGACTTCTGCAGTACAAGGAAAGCTTATGAATTCTGCAATATCAGCAAATGGTAGGAATTCTGCAATATCAACAAAGGTCTCAGACAGGTTTGTTTTGTAATTTGTGAATCACGGTACTGACTTTGAGAATGAAGATGATACTTATCATTAGTGGGACGTGAAATTCTAAGCTTTAAGTAGCAACTGGTATCACTCCCTATGGCTTCTTCATGATGTAGAAGTTTTTCTTGTTATTGTTTATTTAGCTTCGATTTCTAGTTCGTTTCTATTTGAATTTGTTTTTGTCCTCTTTGAGAGTATGGTGTTGTTACCGTTGATAAGCTGCATTTTTTCTGGTTTGGATTTGTTGTTTTTGAACATATTATGTATATTATTCAAGATTATTGCATTTTGTGTAATAAAGCTATTCGCCCGATTATATGTCAGGGTTGCCATTTTACTCACATGCACAATGCACTTGCATGACCGCATCATTTCTCTAAGATGGGAGGTTTGGGCCCATATAACTAGTTTAACTCACCACTTTTTATTAAAGTGTCTGTGCCAAGCCAGGAATGTGAGCGGTCATATATTTATGTGCTAGGGGTATCTATTTTGCCGCTTTCTACGATTTTGATCTTTGATTTTGGAATTGTTCCGATAGTGTGTGTGGGTTTTTTGTGTTTTTTTTTTTATTAAATTGTTTCCAAACAAAATATTTTACACACATGTATATAAGATAATTCAATATCTCGCTTTCTGTATTTACTTATAAGAAATGTTGGTATACAAATACATCTAAGATACATTTCACTTCTGTATCATACATATATATGTAAATAAACTTGTTTCAATTTGAATTTGTGAATACATTAATAGTTTTCAATTTAACTCTGCATGATAACTATTAACTAGATCTTTGTCAAAGTTACAAAAAACCAAACAGAAAAACGACAAACCACACAATTCAATTATTTACATAAAAGTTGAAGTGTTTAACAATTCTATTAAAATTATAGTTTTAAATGTGATAACAGCCAATGGCTATAAATACGGTAAAATACTATGCCATATTGTTAAAGTTTCGGGGCGCCGCCAGATACTTCAGCAGACAATAGAATACATCATCTCCGCCCAATCAACTGAGTGGAGAGACTCGACTGCCAATCTTTCAATTCACACTCCACAACGGATGAATGACTTTATCGTATAAAACAGGCATGCATCCTTACTGCATCAAGTCTTGACCAAAGTGACAGCAAAAGTTACAAGGTTTTCCCGACAGATTATTTAGTGATTTGTTAAAGACCATATTTCAGAAATAAAAATGGAGCATAGGACAACTTTAAAACACTGCGTGGAACACATGGTGAATGTCGATGGAGACGAAAGTGATAGTTCACAAGAATCTGGTTCCTCGAATTCGCCGAAATGTGGACAGAGCACGAAAACTCTAAGAAAAGAAGCTATTAGTACTCTCAAGAGGAAAATGGCTGAATGTGTGGACGAGACTGAATTACAGGAATTGCGATTAAAGATAAATTCTAGAGAAAGAAGACGAATGCATGATTTGAACTCTGCTTTAGATGGGCTTCGAGAGGTTATGCCATACGCCAATGGTCCTTCTGTTAGAAAACTATCAAAAATAGCTACATTGTTGCTTGCCAAAAATTATATATTGATGTTAAATAGCTCTCTTGAGGAAATGAAGAAACTTGTAAGTGATGTTTATCAGACGCATCCGATTCGAACACGTGCACCACCGGCTCATTTACAACCTCCGCACGTGCCACAATTTTCACCATCATTACCAAGTGTTTCCACTGTGCCTACGGTTACAGGACCTTCCCATGTTAGCCACCGTGATTTAGAGACAATACAAACGGTTATTTCAAAGGAGAGCGCCACACAAATGACGTCATTAGTGACACCACATGATAGACATATGTTTACAACACGCTGGTCCGTGCCTTGCGCGTGCAATAACTGCATGATAGACTCAATGAGAGTATCGTATCCCAAATATCCAGCCTCGTTGACGACGTCGCCATCATATCATAAATAAGAAGATGAATGTGTCCTCTGAATTTGCATTACCAGACGGTGCCATATTAAGAAAATGGAACTATTTGTTTTTAGTCCTCTTTATTGCCCAACAAATGAAGATGTGGGCACTAGGAACTGAATAATACATTTCCTTTGTGAATATCTAGGCACTGTACATAATATATCCCTTTATTCACAAGAAATTATTTTGCTATGGAATTACTTAAAACATTGGACGAGATAGAAACTGTTAAAACAGATGCTGAGACACGATACTTAATGTAGCAGAAATTTGAATTGCAGACAGAGATGCCCCGGGGTAGTGTTGTCGTTGGATTTGTAAATATAGTGCCTTAAGTACTAGAAATAAGTTAATCAAATTTAACAATATTTCTCATTTTCTAGAGTTGTTATTTAATATTTTTAACCCCGACTGTTTTCTTTTAGCTACATACAATTTATATTAGGTGTATAGTTTCGATTAGGTAATTAATATGTGCATACTTGATATATGAATGAAGCTATTAACAAACTTTATGCATTATTAAGACACAATTTCTTCTTGATTATTTTCTTACATGATGAAACTCAACAATAGGATTATTATAATCATATAAATATTATAATGTAAAATAATTATACAGAAATAATGTAATTATTTATTTTTTTATGATTGAATTTTAGCATACATTTTAGTGGCAAATCAATAAATCTTACAATGTTTAAAAATCTTTTTTTAAATGACTAGAATAAGTAACATGCAAAATAGTATAAGACAGAGTGACAACAAGGGACATGCCTTTGTTATTTGTTAATATATATTTTATACCTACAAGAAAACTCTGTGGATGTATCCAATTAATTTCATTTTAAAAGGAAAATATAATTGATAAATTCTGATTGATGATGAAAATTGCGAAAATATATAGTTTTGGATATTGTCAAGAATAACGAAAATATAACTGATAAATGGTAATTGATAATAAAAATATATAGTTGTGGTTAAAAATAAAAAATATGAGAGGTTGTGCCCCAAACTAGCTTTGTCCACATGTACGACTTCTGATTACCTCTTTGGTATCTTCAAACTGTTTTTAACGTCGTTTATAAAAATAATAAATACAGTGGCATTCAAGGTTCCCTTTAAATAATAATTAAAAAAAAACATATATTTACGCTACGGCAAAAAAGAAACATAATTTTAATGATAAATTTCATATTTAGAAATCCAAAGAAATAGCAATATAATTCCTGAATTAATTTCAAATTTCACATCCACATTCCTGTTTATTTTTGTACAATTCATTGCCAAATAGAATATATTAATGCATTGTATTTCCAGAACATACGATATAAATTTGTCAAATGTTTCATGATCTGATGATGTCCCTAAATAAAAAAAAACGGTTAAATTTATATGATGATTCTATGGTACTTTGTTTGTTCATTTAAACAAAGTAAATTTATGTCTATGGAACACAGTTTCTGAACTTGTTCACTCACAATATATGTCTTCACTAGTGTGTTTGAAAATCTTTTAATGGAAATAAGAAGCCTTTGTAGTTGAATAATTTCCATGTATATTTGCTTGAATAAATTTGTTTACAAGTTAATTTTACGGCATTTTTCGTGTTTCCCATACCAAGACATGGCTTTCTTTGTCTTTCTGTTTATTTGCTTCTATTTTGTTTAATAGTTTTCTAGAGAAGCGGTTCGTGTTGTTGTAGTCAAATAAATTTAAATTTTTTGGGAGCAAGAAAACAAAAGGTCCTAAACAGGATATCTAAAATCAGCTAAGGTCATCTATTCCCCAGGGAGGAGAACCTTAGTTTTATTAAAAATTACATTATTTAGTAACTGAAAATGTCAGTAATACACCATGTCAGTGCCGAAACACTGACTACTGGACGAATTACATTACTTAGTAGATGTCAGTAATACACCATGTCGGTGCCGATACACTAACTACTGGACGAATTACATTACTTAGTAGATGTCAGTAATACACCATGTCAGTGCCGAAACACTAACTACTGGACGAATTACATTACTTAGTAGATGTCAGTAATACACCATGTCAGTGCCGAAACACTGACTACTGGACGAATTACATTACTTAGTAGATGTCAGTAATACACCATGTCAGTGCCGAAACACTGACTACTGGACGAATTACATTACTTAGTAGATGTCAGTAATACACCATGTCAGTGCCGAAACACTGACTACTGGACGAATTATATTCAGCTATAGTACATCACCATCAACTGATAACGAAATTAAAAACAGAAAAACAATGTTATATGAAACCAGAATATACACTTATATACTAACTGTGTTGGTACTGTACTAGTATTTTTTTTAATATTTAGAAATCACCCCTTTACAACGGGGACAAACAGCAGCGAAGTATCAATAATTATTAATAAACAACTACCGTATTTGCTGGACATAAAGCCGCACTGAAGTTTAGGTCGCATGGCCCTTTTTGGGCGAGAAAAATGATTTTGTCCACATATGCGAAGTATTAATAATCATTAATAAACAACTACCGGTACGCAAAAAGTGAGCATATATAAAACATACACGAACATTTACATAAAAGTCATTATTATCACAGAGCATAATTTCGGCTTGTCTTTACCTCCAGTTGTTTGTAGGAGGGCTCATGTCTTATTTACGTTTTTTTTAAAGTTTTCTAGAGAAGCGGTTCGTGTTGTTGTAGATAGTACTATTATTATTTATTTCTTATTCTTAATCAATTCAATACTTTCTCATCTCTTGATATAAATTATAATTAATAACATATTATTAATATCATCAAATTATACATTCGTTATTTATTTAGAAAAAAAAATTAAAAAAATAAATCCGGTTTCTTCCACCAATAAAACTGACCGACACGATATAACTGAAATATTGTTGAAAGTGGCGTTAAATACCATAACCCCTAACCCCCTAAGTAAAGAATATATATATTTTAATTTAGTTTTGGGCACAACCTCTTATCATTTTTAGCTCCTCAAAAGAATATTTTCTTTATTCATGTATATATATATATATTTTTTGAAACGTCAAAACGATCATCTCTGTATAAAAAATTAGACATATGTTTATGTACAATTAAGTTAAATAATACCTCCTAAAATATTAATAGAAAATGGAGCCAACATACCAAAGTATTTTATATAGATTCCAAGGCTTTTCTTTGGCAGAATAAATATTTTTAGATTTAGGAACGATGATCTACTAGTGATATGGATGTAATTGAACAAGATATACAGCGAAAACAAACCAAATTATAGGTTTATGTATACATAGAAAGTATTCTGATCCGGAAATAATTCTGTGATAAAGTTGTTCAGTGACTTGTGACAGGTCGGTGGTTTTCTCCGGGTACTCCGGTTTCCTCCACTAATAAAACTGACCGCCACGATATAACTGAAATATTGTTGAAAGTGGCGTTAAACAACATTAACCGGAAATTCGTCTTTTCTTAAGTTTATTCGTATATCTCTAAGGCAAAACTAGGCTCTTATTACCGGTATTTCATCTCTGTTGCTGTGATTATAGGATTGGATTTTTAGAATAAAAACGTAGATATCAAATTTAATGCACACGACGCGTTTCTGAAATAACCTTCACCAAGTACGCGCAAAAAAATCGAAAGATTGGGAAGCCAAATTCCTTAAAAGTGTTTGGGAGCAATAACACCAAAGGGCATAAACAGAATAGCCAAATACATTTCCGACAGTGTGGTATGTTTTTGCTTTTTTGTTTTATTTTATAAGAAGAGTTTGAAGATACCAAAGGGGTAATCAGAATCCGTAAATGGAAGGACAGACAACACAATGGCCAAAAAGAAAAGGGACAAAAGGACAAACAACGAAATACAAAACATTACACAGAAAATTAAAGATCGAGTAACACGAACCTCACTAAAACATACCTGGTGTTGTCCCAACTTTTGCTTTATTATTGTTTATCAATTTTGTATTTCACCGTTGTTGCTTTATATTAGGATTGTAGACTGTTTACCTAATTGAAATTTTACCTTTGTATCAATAAAAACAAATTTAGTGAGCATACCGCGTTTCTTGAATACCTTTCATCAGGTACGCTCAAAGTCGAAAGATTGGAAATCCCAATAACTTAAATAAAAACGTAGATATCCAATTTCGCGTTTCTTTAATAACCTTTAAATCGGAAGATGGGAAAGTCAAATAATTAAAAGTGTTGGGAGCAATAAAGCAAAAGGGCCCTAATCATGATAGTCAGAATCAACTAAGGTGACCTATACCTGAGGGATGAGAACCTAAGTTTTATTAAGAATTACATTATTTAGGAGCTGTAAATGTCAGTAATACACCATGTCAGTGCCGAAACATTGACTACTGGACGAATTACATTACTTAGTAAATGTCAGTAATATACCATGTCAGTGCTGAAACACTGACTACTGGACGAATTACATTACTTAGTAAATGTCAGTAATACACCATGTCAGTGTTGAAACACTGACTACTGGACGAATTACATTACTTAGTAAATGTCAGTAATACACCATGTCAGTGTTGAAACACTGACTACTGGACGAATTACATTACTTAGTAAATGTCAGTAATACACCATGTCAGTGCCGAAACACTGACTACTGGACGAATTACATTCAGCTATAGTACATCACCATCAACTGAAAACGAAATTAAAAACAGAAAAACAATGTTATATAAAACCAGAATATACACTTATATACTAACTGTGTTGGTACAATACTAGTATTTTTATTTAGAAACCACCCCTTAACAATGGGGGAAACAGAAGCGAGATACCAATAATCATTAATAAACAACAACAACGAGATACCAATAATCATTAATAAACAACAACAACGAGATACCAATAATCATTAATAAACAACAGCAACGAGGTACCAATAATCATTAATAAACAGCAACAACGAGATACCAATAATCATTAATAAACAACAACGAGATACCAATAATCATTAATAAACAACAACAACGAGGTACCAATAATCATTAATAAACAACAACAACGAGGTACCAATAATCATTAATAAACAACAACAACGAGGTACCAATAATCATTAATAAACAACAACAACGAGGTACCAATAATCATTAATAAACAACAACAACGAGATACCAATAATCATTAATAAACAACAACAACGAGATACCAATAATCATTAATAAACAACAACAACGAGGTACCAATAATCATCAATAAACAACAACAACGATGTACCAATAATCATTAATAAACAACAACAACGAGGTACCAATAATCATTAATAAACAACAACAACGAGGTACCAATAATCATTAATAAACAACAACAACGAGATACCAATAATCTTTAATAAACAACAACAACAAGATACCAAAAATCATTAATAAACAACAACGAGATACCAATAATCATTAATAAACAACAACAACGAGATACCAATAATCATTAATAAACAACAACAACGAGATACCAATAATCATTAATAAACAACAGCAACGAGGTACCAATAATCATTAATAAACAACAACAACGAGATACCAATAATCATTAATAAACCACAACGAGATACCAATAATCATTAATAAACAACAACAACGAAGTACCAATAATCATTAATAAGCAACAACAACGAGGTACCAATAATCATTAATAAACAACAACAACGAGGTACCAATAATCATTAATAAACAACAACAACGAGGTACCAATAATCATTAATAAACAACAACAACGAGATACCAATAATCATTATTAAACAACAACAACGAGATACCAATAATCATTAATAAACAACAACAACGAGGTACCAATAATCATCAATAAACAACAACAACGATGTACCAATAATCATTAATAAACAACAACAACGAGGTACCAATAATCATTAATAAACAACAACAACGAGGTACCAATAATCATTAATAAACAACAACAACGAGGTACCAATAATCATTAATAAACAACAACAACGAGATACCAATAATCTTTAATAAACAACAACAATAAGATACCAATAATCATTAATAAACAACAACAACGAGATACCAATAATCATTAATAAACAACAACAACGAGGTACCAATAATCATTAATAAACAACAACAACGAGGTACCAATAATCATTAATAAACAACAACGAGATACCAATAATCATTAATAAACAACAACAACAACGAGATACCAATAATCATTAATAAACAACAACAACGAGATACAAATAATCATTAATAAACAACAACAACGATGTACCAATAATCATTAATAAACAACAACGAGGTACCAATAATCATTAATAAACAACAACAACGAGATACCAATAATCATTAATAAACAACAACAACGAGATACCAATGATCATTAATAAACAACAACAACGAGGTAACAATAATCATTAATAAACAACAACGAGATACCAATAATCATTAATAAACAACAACAACGAGATACCAATAATCATTAATAAACAACAACAACGAGATACCAATAATCATTAATAAACAACAACAACGAGATACCAATAATCATTAATAAACAACAACAACAACGAGATACCAATAATCATTAATAAACAACAACAACGAGGTACCAATAAGCATTAATAAACAACAACAACGAGGTACCAATAATCATTAATAAACAACAACAACGAGATACCAATAATCATTAATAAACAACAACAACAACGAGATACCAATAATCATTAATAAACAACAACAACGAGATACTAATAATCAATAATAAACAACAACAACGAGGTAACCAATAATCATTAATAAACAACAACAACGAGGTACCAATAATCATTAATAAACAACAACAACGAGGTACCAATAATCATTAATAAACAACAACAACAACGAGATACCAATAATCATTAATAAACAACAACAACGAGATACCAATAATCATTAATAAATAACAACAACGAGATACCAATAATCATTAATAAACAACAACGAGATACCAATAATCATTAATAAACAACAACAACGAGGTACCAATAATCATTAATAAACAACAACAACGAGGTACCAATAATCATTAATAAACAACAACAAAGAGGTACCAATAATCATTAATAAACAACAACAACGAGATACCAATAATCATTAATAAACAAAAGCAACGAGATACCAATAATCATTAATAAACAACAACAACGAGATACCAATAATCATTAATAAACAACAACAACAACAACGAGATACCAATAATCATTAATAAACAACTATGTAAAAAGTTGCCATATATAAAACATACACGAACATTTACATAAAAGTCATTATTATCATAAAGCATAATTTCGGCTTGTCTTTACCTCCAGTTGTTTGTTGGAGGGCTCATGTCTTATTTACGTTATTTGTGTTGTTTGTCGATAGTGATGTGTTTTGTTTGTCTTCTCCCTGTGTCTTGTATACCCTGTGTTGTCAGTTTCTCTGGATTATCCATTTTTTATTGCCTCTTCGGTGTTTTCTAACGTTTATTTAAGGTGGTACCATACACTTCAGGTAAAATTTGATCTGCTCGTTTAATTTTTTTTTTTTTTTTGGCAGTGTGTTTGAATGTATCCACTGTAATAAATATAATAATTTTAACAAATTCCAACCAACAGACTCAGAGCTATGAATTCACTAGCCACATAGCAGCTTTTCACTCTGTGGTTTTGATCACCGAGATGCTTGAAGTCTGCATACAAACATCATATGATCAAAACATTCAACTGATTTTAAAGAGTTATCTCCCTGTAGTGTATGATACCCCTTTAAACATATTAATGATGTCATTGTGATAAAAGTAATATGTTTATTGATAAAATGGGAGACAAAGGCATCCGAGAAATATTGATAGGATATGTTGTATTGCTCTACATTTGAATAACATTGAATTAAACATATTTTTATTTGCATAATATCAAAGAAAAATGAAATCGGGCAAAAGTTATAACAACGTTTTATAAAGCCCTTTCTCTACAATTTACAAAAATGTACAACATTAAGATGGCAGTAATATAAATATAAGTATGTCATAATCAGCATAATAATAACACAAATCAATATGTGGAGAGGAAAATTCTAAAGGAAAAACCTGCTGAAGAAAGTGGAAGCGGTGCTGTACATGTTTTCCATCTCGGATCGGATGCCATCGTCTTTACTGTTGTATATATACATAAATAAATAAAGATATATTTAAGATCAAGGCGTCTGAATACCCAGTTACTAGTATCAAGATTGTTGAAATCTGACCACAATCATTTTTCAACTGATGTGGTTTCGCGCTTCAATTCCCAACTGAAATCTTGAAGTTTCCAGACACCTAGGTCGCAGATGGTCTAGTGGTTACGGCCTATGACTTTTGACACAAAACCTAACAACACTGAAGTAAGTTCGCGTCCCGAGGCCCACTTTAAGTGTTAAGATGTCCAGACACCTATGTTCCAGGGGCCTAGTGGTTACGGCCTTTGACTGTTGAGCACAAACCTAACAGCAATGAAGTTAGTTCGCTTCCCGACACACATCTTAAGTGTTAATGTTTTCAGACACATTCTTAAGACCGAGGTTTTCACTGATCACTTCATTATATCTGTCGGGGCTGTTATCCTCAGCAGCAATTCTTGGCAGTCACAATATATCTGACGAGTTGTTGACAGTGTCGATAAACACATATGACCAAACTCAACAAGGAAAACAATTGATTATGTGTATTAACCGACGAATAAACGTTAGAGATTTCTGAAGCGACAATCAAAAATGGACAATCCAGAAAAACTAGCAACATAGACAAGACAAGACAAGCACAAAACAAAAACAACACAATATGTGTTGGAAACCACTATACGCAAACCAACACAATTAACGTAAATACAACATGAGCCATCCTACAAAAAATGAACCGAACATCGTTTTTATGCGGAAATCGTAATAGACACCACAACACGGAACTCAGAACGTAATAACACATAATAGGAACACACCAAAATACTAAAAAGATGAGTAATACGGACCCAACCAAAAAATCCAATCAGGATGACCGGTATACCTGGATAGGAACATCGTGGGTTAAGAATAAAATGATAAACAAAAACAAAAATACCAAACTGTCAGAAAAAGACTGGGACAAAAATAAATAAAACTGTATTATATCTTGCGAGATGTTTTGCTATATTTAGACATTTTAAAAATATTGTACAAGTACATCTATTACTATCAAGTCATTATAGACACAAATTTCATATAATTGGAACCTGTGATTTACTAGTTTAGTGTATGATATTTCTATTGTTTTGAGTAAGAAACCTCTGTCCTTACGACAGTGTGGAGGTGTTTGCGTTATTCTGTTGTCATACTAAATACGACAGAAAGATTCAAGATAATTACGACAGAAAGATTCATCATAAATACGACAGTCGGGTCGTTACTTCCATTTTGTTTTGTTATTTTTTTAATAATGCTTTGAATAGTGACGAACGAAGTTTTGTTAAATTTGAAATTTCCAATTCAAAGTAACTAATATTCTTTTCCCCCACAAATATGATGGCTACATAACATAGTTGATAGGTTGTAAATAAATGTCCGTTTGCATAAATGATGATATCCGACAGGTGCCTTATATGAAGCAGGATAAGCACAGCATTTAGAAGCAGTTACATTTTATATATTTTTAATGTTTTACCGGTGTTTTGTCTGTCAGGATTGCGATATTTTTGCATTTTACCTTCTAATTAATATTTCACCTTTGGTTTCCCTCTAATAGTTATCTAGTGTGCTTTTATATTCGTTGACATAAACATATGCCCGATTATGTATAGGCAGACATGTCTTCTTTTTTTTATTAATACAAAAATAATATCTTGAAAAAACATTTTTTTTTGCATTTAGCGAATAACATTAATGCTAAAACGATGAAGGTCAGTAGTACTTTAATAGATATTCAAACAAATTTAAATAACGCTTATCTGTCATCAAATAATGTGAAATCAGTGAGATATATTGTTACAATAGACAAAGCGGAAATAGTTGAATATTTGAGGTTTGCGGACACTAATCAAAATTATAAGATATCATTTTAATGTTATTAATATCAAAACCTTAAGAAATTAAACTTTAAGTGTTTCCGGTCAGCAGTATTGAGAGTTTAATACAAAAGGTCAAGGAACAATACAAAAACCAGTACAATCAACAATTACAAAAATAATGAACCTAGAAGGTGACACTGCCAACGATAGTTAAATACAAAAATCCTACTATACTCGGACAATGTTAGAGAAGCACTGGATATATAGAAAGTCTAGTCTTAATGAGCTCTTCAAACGACCGTCGCTTGGTACGACTTTATCTTATGTCCTTGACTTGAATAATAAGAATTACATGAAAAGTTTGAAGATACCAAAGGGACAAGCAAAAACCGTAAATCGAAGAACAAACAACACAATGGACAAAAGAAATAGGGCGAAACGACAAACAATGCAATGGCCAAAAGAAATAGGGCGAAACGACAAACAATGCAATGGCCAAAAGAAATAGGGCGAAAAGACAAACAATGCAATGGCCAAAAGAAATAGGGCGAAACGACAAACAATGCAATGGCCAAAAGAAATAGGGCGAAAAGACAAACAATACAATGGTCAAAAGAAATAGGGCGAAAAGGTCGGACAATACAATGGTCAAAAGAAATAGGGTGAAAAGACAAACAATACAATGGTCAAAAGAAATAGGGCGAAAAGGTCGGACAATACAATGGACAAAAGAAATAGGGCGAAAAGACAAACAATGCACTGGCCAAAAGAAATAGGGCGAAACGACAAACAATGCAATGGCCAAAAGAAATAGGGTGAACAGACAAACAATACAATGGTCAAAAGAAATAGGGCGAAAAGGTCGGACAATACAATGGTCAAAATAAATAGGGCGAAAAGACAAACAACACCATGGTCAAAAGAAATAGGGCGAAAAGACAAACAATACAATGGTCAAAAGAAATAGAGCGAAAAGCTCGGACAATACAATGGTCAAAAGAAATAGGGCGAAAAGAAAAACAACACAATGGTCAAAATAAATAGGGCGAAAAGACAAACAATACAATAGCCAAAAGAATAGGGCGAAAAGGTCGGACAATACAATGGCCAAAAGAAATAGGGCGAAAAGACAAACAATACAATGGCCAAAAGAAATAGGGCGAAAAGACAAACAATACAATGGTCAAATGAAATAGGGTGAAAAGACAAACAATACAATGGCCAAAAGAAATAGAGCGAAAAGACAAACAATACAATGGTCAAAATAAATAGGGCGAAAAGACAAACAATACAATGGCCAAAAGAAATAGGGCGAAAAGGTCGGACAATACAATGGTCAAAAGAAATAGGGCGAAAAGACAAACAATACAATGGTCAAAAGAAATAGGGCGAAAAGACAAACAATACAATGGTCAAAAGAAATAGAGCGAAAAGGTCGGACAATACAATGGTCAAAAGAAATAGGGCGAAAAGACAAACAATACAATGGTCAAAAGAAATAGGGCGAAAAGGTCGGACAATACAATGGCCAAAAAAATAGGGCGAAAAGACAAACAATACAATGGTCAAATGAAATAGGGCGAAAAGACAAACAATACAATGGCCAAAATAAAGAGGGCGAAAAGACAAACAATACAATGGCCAAAAGAAATAGGACGAAAAGACAAACAATACAATGGTCAAAAGAAATAGGGCGAAAAGACAAACAATACAATGGTCAAAAGAAATAGGGCGAAAAGACAAACAATACTATGGTCAAAAGAAATAGGGCGAAAAGACAAACAATACAATGGTCAAAAGAAATAGAGCGAAAAGGTCGGACAATACAATGGTCAAAAGAAATAGGGCGAAAAGACAAACAATACAATGGTCAAAAGAAATAGGGCGAAAAGACAAACAATACAATGGTCAAAAGAAATAGGGCGAAAAGGTCGGACAATACAATGGCCAAAAAAAATAGGGCGAAAAGACAAACAATACAATGGTCAAATGAAATAGGGCGAAAAGACAAACAATACAATGGCCAAAATAAAGAGGGCGAAAAGACAAACAATACAATGGCCAAAAGAAATAGGGCGAAAAGACAAACAATACAATGGTCAAATGAAATAGGGCGAAAAGACAAACAATACAATGGCCAAAAGAAATAGGGCGAAAAGACAAACAATACAATGGTCAAATGAAATAGGGCGAAAAGACAAACAATACAATGGTCAAATGAAATAAGGCGAAAAGACAAACACTGATCTACAAAACACTACATAGAAAACTAATTGTTTTAATTTAGAGCGAACGGACATTACTAAGAACAATCTTTTTATATGAAATCTAGTTTTCCACATTTTCTTGTTGGTTCCATTGCTCATCACTCGAATTACGTCACCCTCAGACATGCTTAGTTTTAATATAAAGCAATCCGATTGTTGATAGTGTAAATTATTGTAACCTTCCTTGCATTTATTGGTCAATTTATTCAAGGTAGACCAATTGACAAAAAGTTTTAGATGTAGCATCCATATAAACATTCTAGTTAAGCAAGTGATGAAAGTTTGTGTTGCTTTCATTACAAAAGGAAATGTAAGAATAATAAACTTCAATAAGTTTTCTGTGATTCGGTAATGGGTGTTTAACGCCATTTTCAATAATATTCTAGTTATTGCATGGCGTTCAGAAGAGCTTGAAGATACCAAAGGGGTAATCAGAATGCGTAAATCGAAGGACAGACAACACAATGGCCAAAAGGAAAAGTACAAAAAGACAAACAACCATCTACAAAACATACACATAAAACTAAATATCGAGTAACACGAACCCCACTAAAAACCGAACGGTGAACTCGGAGTATCCACAGAAATTAACATTCCTCTAATCTTTACCTTACGTTCACATCGCCATCCGCGGGAGTAACACTCGCATGCCATAGCGGTTTTAAGTGATGGTGGTATATTGAAATAAACATTCGACTAACACTCACGGCCATAACACAAAAAGTCAAGCTAAGAAGATCATTGAAAAATGATATATGAAGAAAAGAGAGTATGTTGTAATTTTTATGAAATACATTTATGATTTTTAACACCATAATCTGATAACCCCTGTTTGAAAAGGAGGGTTTATCAAAATAACAAAAAACTTAAAATTTCAAAGAAATATGACAAAATTCTATTTAAATCACGAATTAATAAGTATTACCTCCAAGATAGAAATGTTTCTGTTAGTTTGTAATTTATGTGTTTTATGGATAATTTATGAGTTATTATTATGATAATTTATTTCTATATATGAATCCATATGTCAACCATTAGGAGTAAATCAGAATTTAAAACAAAACATGCATTTATTCACAATGTTTTTCTCTTTCACGGACACTACCACACCTTTCTGTATTAATTATATTTGAGGAATAGCTGACAGAACATTAATGCCTTTTCTTTAAAAGAAAATAATAAATGAGAAGGGAGGAGATCCTGTCTCGCTTTACCAAGAAAGAAGTCTGTTGTTTAATACATGTGAGTGACCTACTGTCAAATACCATGAATGACATTTATATGTGGTGTATCTGCAAAATAAAGCGTCTAAAAGACACACCAATTCTGAAAGGTTTCGTGACAAATTGGTTTCCGGTCACTACATTATAGAAGAAAAAAAATGTTGAAATGCAAAAATATAATATTAATATCAGATCAAACAAAGAATAAAGTTGATGAAAATCATACTATAATTTTCAAAGATTTTTTAATAATAATAAAAATAGCAATAATTTGTTGATATCTCATACAGTTTTATAAAGACGAAAAAAATTATAGACAAAAACTACATCTACGATTATATTCCGAGACAAGAATAGTTTGAAGATACCAAAGGGGTAATCATGTATGTATATAACTACAATACAGCTAGCTTAACCCCACCACTTTTATTGAAGTGTCTGTACCAAGCCAGGAGCTGTCATGTATTTGTGTGTTATGGGTATCGATTTTGTCTCTTTCTACGATTTTGTAATTGGATTTTTGAATTGTTCCGGTCTTCTAGAGCCATCCCCCCTCCCCCCTAACCATCTTTCCCCCCGGAAAAATGGCAATATAGCGATCTTTCCCCCCAAATGACTATATTGTGGGTTCCCCCCCCCCCCCCCTAAATGTTATTTCTAATTTATTATAAATAAGTTATGATTTATTTGCACTAAGCAAACATTTTATTTGAAAAAAAAACGAAAAGCTATTATTCATTATTATCATTATTATTATTATTATTATTATTATTATTATTATTATTATTATTATTATCACTATTATTATTATTATTATTATTTATATACTTAGAGTAAAATACATACATTTTTATTATGCATGATGCATGACTTTGCAAGACATGTATCACCTACCCTATATCGCATCCCTACTCGGGTGCTATTTGAAGAGTTATACATGATCAAACGTATATTACATGCTATGTCAAGCCTCGACCAATATCACCCCTAATATAAGATGATAATAATAATAATAATAATAATAATGATAATAATAATAATAATAATAATAATAATAATAATAATAATAATAATAATAACTAGATGACATGGAGATGGAAACTATCTCTAATATAGGACCCCGCCGTTGCAAAATAAAGTCAATATCTAAAGAATCTGTTGGGATACCAACATTATCGTCCCATAAAAAACCCTAAGTTTGAGACCTTGATCTTTGAAGGACAAAAATGAATTAAGTAAGACCTTCTCACAGTGGTTACCAATCATGCAACATCTCATCCCTCTACAATAATTGGGGCGGATTCGATTTTCTGTAGTTCACAATATAGGGGTCCCATGAAAAGTTTGAGACCTTGATCTTTGGAGGACAAACAAGAATATGATATGCGACACACCTTCTAATAGTAGTTAACCTTGTACTAACGAGGATGATATTTAAAAACTGCTGATGTTACCTAAAGCAAATCGCAATTTTTCGAATTGCTATCATATCTAAAAATAAAAAGTGTTTCAGTAATTTTTAAAGTTGTTTCTAAATTATTCAAATTATGCTGTTTGACGGCCCTTCACAGTATTCCAGTAAATGTAAATGTAGATGTAAATGAAAAGGGGAAGGGATTTTTCCTAACTTTCAAAATGTAGAATATAACTCTGCATATTAGCAAAATAGATAAAGATAAGGGTTTCCATAAAATAGATAATAAACTCTAAATTTGATAAGTTTCCATGGCAACGGGAAGATCGAGATTGTCATATGTTTTCAAGTAAGATCTAAGATGGGAATTGACATAGAAATCATCAGTCGATACTTACCATCATCATTGTTATTATTATTTTTTTTTTTTTTTTCAGTTTGGTTGAGTTGTTGTCTCTTTGACACAGTCCCCGTTTCCATTCTCTATACTATATAAATAATTAGTTTCTTTTCATTTTTTTTCAAATAAAATGTTTATACATTAAAATTAAATTATAACTTATTTATAATAAATGAGATATATATTTGGGGGAAAAACTACTTTATAACCATTTTTCATCCTATTTGCCAAGGGGGAAAAATGTCAATTTTTCCGTGGGGAAAATCTACTATATAGCCATTTTCCCGCCTATTCAGGTAAGGGGGGGGGGGGTTTCCGGGGGGGAAATGGCTCTATGACACCGGCAGTACAGTAGTTTTTGTTTATATATATTAGTATATATATATATGAAAGTACGCTTAATCCCAATCTTTACCATAAAATCTTTTTTTATCTGCTAATTTTTTCCCCTTCATATTCTAACATGTATATATGTCTAATATTGTATATATGTCTAATATTGTATATATGTTTAATATTGTATATATGTTTAATATTGTATATATGTTTGTTTGTATGTCTACCTGAGAAGATTTTATAAGTTTATACTTGTTTCTAGTTTATTTGTCATTATTTTATTTTTTGAGAATGAAATTAATTTAAAGTATTACAACCCAAAAATAGTCACACACAACATCAATTACAGATTAAATTTACACACCACTAACTCCCACAAATATAAATAAGACCGCTTTGAAACGGTTACCTTTTTCTGTATCGTGTATGAGCAGTAACAAAAAGATATAACCTGACTCCTTGTGTTAATTGAAGGGGGATTCAATGTCTAAATGTCCGCCATGTTTGACAAATACAAAACCTAAACATGCTGATTGCTAGATACAAACCATATTACAGACCTACATCAACCAACATAAAGAAGGTACAGTGCCGGATTTAGATAAAGAGAGGCCCTAAGCTAATCCCCTCCCAATTCCTCACCTTCATGACTGGAGGAAGATGGAAGTATGTTTAATCAATTTCAATAAAGGCAAAGATGATGAGGGATGTTTAAAATTCTGCAATATTCTGAAATGGAGTTAAACTGTGTAAAGAAAATTACTGAAGTGTTGTTTAGAAAATACAGCATATCGAACCTATAGGTAAATCCGGCACTGTAATATAGATATTACATGCATATACTTTTTATAAGTACTCTTTTATTTTTAATCTTTAAAGAATATTAAATACATGTGTGTTAGGACTTTCTATTTCCTACTATGCGGTGGTAAAGACCAGACAGGCAATTAATATTAATATTAATGAAAAGTATTTCCGCGAGGCATAAAGATCTTGTAATTATATCTTCTGGTGGAGAAAAAATAAACATCATTAGACCAACTAGCATTCAGTACAACCGAGAAATATTCATTATTCATTAAAGCTATGATAGCATATATCTATTAATATTCTTAAACGATTACTGTCATCTGTTCAAACAACAAGTACACACGTGATGAACTTGTCAAGGTTTGTCGGTATCAATGTCGGAGATGTCATCTCTATTTTGTACCGTTTGAAGTTCTTCTGAAAGGTGATAGGATCAAGTAGAAAGCAAATTGAAACCTTAAAGGAACAGGTGGCGACTTTAACCACGCGATGTTAGAATGACAATGACGATTATATTCATTATCTGTTAGCTTGTCAATTTTCTTTGTCATAAGTGTTTGTTGTAAACGCTGAATTGATACTCTTTAAATTATTTATTATGGAAAGTTAACTGATACAAATTAAACCGTCAAAATACTCAAGATACTATGGTTTACTTGTGGTCATTCAGAACTAGACACCCACTATTTCACACTATTTGAAACAACACTTTGGTTTATTTACCCATTTTTTGTTTCGCTCTCATGGTTTCTTTTAGATATACTGCTTGTCCTCATGTTAGTATAAAATATTATGAAATAAAAATGTATATATCTATTTAAGTCTTTACGACTCGTCTCTAGAATAACCTTCATCAGGTACCCTTAAAGTTGAACCTTCATCAGGTATCCTTAAAGTTGAACCTTCATCAGGTACCCTTAAAGTTGAACCTTCATCAGGTACCCTTAAAGTTGAACCTTCATCAGGTACCCTTAAAGTTGAACCTTCATCAGGTACCCTTAAAGTTTAACCTTCATCAGGTACCCTTAAAGTTGAACCTTCATCAGGTACCCTTAAAGTTGAACCTTTATCAGGTACCCTTAAAGTTGAACCTTCATCAGGTACCCTTTCATCAGGTACCCTTAAAGTTTAACCTTCATCAGGTACCCTTAAAGTTGAACCTTCATCAGGTACCCTTAAAGTTGAACCTTCATCAGGTACCCTTAAAGCTGAACCTTCATCAGGTACCCTTAAAGTTGAACCTTCATCAGGTACCCTTAAAGTTTAACCTTCATCAGGTACCCTTAAAGTTGAACCTTCATCAGGTACCCTTAAAGTTGAACCTTCATCAGGTACCCTTAAAGTTGAACCTTCATCAGGTACCCTTAAAGTTGAACCTTCATCAGGTACCCTTAAAGTTGAACCTTCATCAGGTACCCTTAAAGTTGAACCTTCATCAGGTACCCTTAAAGTTTAACCTTCATCAGATACCCTTAAAGCTGAACCTTCATCAGGTACCCTTAAAGTTTAACCTTCATCAGATACCCTTAAAGCTGAACCTTCATCAGGTACCCTTAAAGTTGAACCTTCATCAGGTACCCTTAAAGTTGAACCTTCATCAGGTACCCTTAAAGTTGAACCTTCATCAGGTACCCTTAAAGTTTAACCTTCATCAGGTACCCTTAAAGTTGAACCTTCATCAGGTACCCTTAAAGCTGAACCTTCATCAGGTACCCTTAAAGTTGAACCTTCATCAGGTACCCTTAAAGTTTAACCTTCATCAGGTACCCTTAAAGTTTAACCTTCATCAGGTACCCTTAAAGTTGAACCTTCATCAGGTACCTTTAAAGTTGAACCTTCATCAGGTACCCTTAAAGTTGAACCTTCATCAGGTACCCTTAAAGTTGAACCTTCATCAGGAACCCTTAAAGTTGAACCTTCATCAGGAACCCTTAAAGTTGAACCTTCATCAGGTACCCTTAAAGTTGAACCTTCATCAGGTACCCTTAAAGTTTAACCTTCATCAGGTACCCTTAAAGCTGAACCTTCATCAGGTACCCTTAAAGTTGAACCTTCATCAGGTACCCTTAAAGTTGAACCTTCATCAGGTACCCTTAAAGTTTAACCTTCATCAGGTACCCTTAAAGCTGAACCTTCATCAGGTACCCTTAAAGTTGTCAGGTACCCTCAAAGTTGAACCTTCATCAGGTACCCTTAAAGTTGAACCTTCATCAGGTATCCTTAAAGTTGAACCTTCATCAGGTACCCTTAAAGTTGAACCTTCATCAGGTATCCTTAAAGTTTAACCTTCATCAGATACCCTTAAAGTTGAACCTTCATCAGGTACCCTCAAAGTTGAACCTTCATCAGGTACCCTTAAAGTTGAACCTTCATCAGGTATCCTTAAAGTTGAACCTTCATCAGGTACCCTTAAAGTTGTCAGGTACCCTCAAAGTTGAACCTTCATCAGGTACCCTTAAAGTTGAACCTTCATCAGGTACCCTTAAAGTTGAACCTTCATCAGGTACCCTTAAAGTTGAACCTTCATCAGGTACCCTTAAAGTTGAACCTTCATCAGGTATCCTTAAAGTTTAACCTTCATCAGATACCCTTAAAGTTGAACCTTCATCAGGTACCCTTAAAGTTGAACCTTCATCAGGTACCCTTAAAGTTGAACCTTCATCAGGTACCCTTAAAGTTTAACCTTCATCAGGTACCCTCAAAGTTTAGCCTTCATCAGGTACCCTTAAAGTTGTCAGGTACCCTCAAAGTTGAACCTTCATCAGGTACCCTTAAAGTTGAACCTTCATCAGGTACCCTTAATGTTGAACCTTCATCAGGTACCCTTAAAACTGAACCTTCATCAGGTACCCTTAAAGCTGAACCTTCATCAGGTACCCTTAAAGTTGAACCTTCATCAGATACCCTTAATGTTGAACCTTCATCAGGTACCCTTAAAGCTGAACCTTCATCAGGTACCCTTAAAGCTAAACCTTCATCAGGTACACTTAAAGTTGAACCTTCATCAGGTACCCTTAAAGTTGAACCTTCATCAGGTACCCTTTCATCAGGTACCCTTAAAGCTGAACCTTCATCAGGTACACTTAAAGTTGAACCTTCATCAGGTACCCTTAAAGTTTAACCTTCATCAGGTACCCTTAAAGCTGAACCTTCATCAGGTACCCTTAAAGTTGAACCTTCATCAGGTACCCTTAAAGTTTAACCTTCATCAGGTACCCTTAAAGTTGAACCTTCATCAGGTACCCTTAAAGTTTAACCTTCATCAGGTACCCTTAAAGCTGAACCTTCATCAGGTACCCTTAAAGTTGAACCTTCATCAGGTACCCTTAAAGTTTAACCTTCATCAGGTACCCTTAAAGTTGAACCTTCATTAGGTACCCTTAAAGTTGAACCTTCATCAGGTACCCTTAAAGTTTAACCTTCATCAGGTACCCTTAAAGTTGAACCTTCATCAGGTACCCTTAAAGTTGAACCTTCATCAGGTACCCTTAAAGTTGAACCTTCATCAGGTACCCTTAAAGTTTAACCTTCATCAGATACCCTTAAAGCTGAACCTTCATCAGGTACCCTTAAAGTTGAACCTTCATCAGATACCCTTAAAGCTGAACCTTCATCAGGTACCCTTAAAGTTTAACCTTCATCAGGTACCCTTAAAGTTGAACCTTCATCAGGTACCCTTAAAGCTGAACCTTCATCAGGTACCCTTAAAGTTGAACCTTCATCAGGTACCCTTAAAGTTTAACCTTCATCAGGTACCCTTAAAGTTGAACCTTCATCAGGTACCCTCAAAGTTGAACCTTCATCAGGTACCCTTAAAGTTGAACCTTCATCAGGTACCCTTAAAGTTGAACCTTCATCAGGTACCCTTAAAGTTGAACCTTCATCAGGTACCCTTAAAGATGAACCTTCATCAGGTACCCTTAAAGTTGAACCTTCATCAGGTACCCTTAAAGTTGAACCTTCATCAGGTACCTTTAAAGTTGAACCTTCATCAGGTACCCTTAAAGTTTAACCTTCATCAGGTACCCTTAAAGTTGAACCTTCATCAGGAACCCTTAAAGTTGAACCTTCATCAGGTACCCTTAAAGTTGAACCTTCATCAGGTACCCTTAAAGTTTAACCTTCATCGGGTACCCTTAAAGTTGAACCTTCATCAGGTACCCTTAAAGTTTAACCTTCATCAGGTACCCTTAAAGCTGAACCTTCATCAGGTACCCTTAAAGTTGAACCTTCATCAGGTACCCTTAAAGTTGAACCTTCATCAGGTACCCTTAAAGTTTAACCTTCATCAGGTACCCTCAAAGTTTAGCCTTCATCAGGTACCCTTAAAGTTGTCAGGTACCCTCAAAGTTGAACCTTCATCAGGTACCCTTAAAGTTGAACCTTCATCAGGTACCCTTAATGTTGAACCTTCATCAGGTACCCTTAAAACTGAACCTTCATCAGGTACCCTTAAAGCTGAACCTTCATCAGGTACCCTTAAAGTTGAACCTTCATCAGGTACCCTTAATGTTGAACCTTCATCAGGTACCCTTAAAGCTGAACCTTCATCAGGTACCCTTAAAGCTAAACCTTCATCAGGTACACTTAAAGTTGAACCTTCATCAGATACCCTTAATGTTGAACCTTCATCAGGTACCCTTAAAGCTAAACCTTCATCAGGTACCCTTAAAGTTGAACCTTCACCAGGTACCCTTAAAGTTTAACCTTCATCAGGTACCCTTAAAGTTTAACCTTCATCAGGTACCCTTAAAGTTGAACCTTCATCAGGTACCCTTAAAGTTTAACCTTCATCAGGTACCCTTAAAGCTGAACCTTCATCAGGTACCCTTAAAGTTGAACCTTCATCAGGTACCCTTAAAGTTGAACCTTCATCAGGTACCCTTAATGTTGAACCTTCATCAGGTACCCTTAAAACTGAACCTTCATCAGGTACCCTTAAAGTTGAACCTTCATCAGGTATCCTTAAAGCTGAACCTTCATCAGGTACCCTTAAAGTTGAACCTTCATCAGGTACCCTTAAAGCTGAACCTTCATCAGGTACCCTTAAAGTTTAACCTTCATCAGGTACCCTTAAAACTGAACCTTCATCAGGTACCCTTAAAGTTGAACCTTCATCAGGTACCCTTAAAGTTTAACCTTCATCGGGTACCCTTAAAGTTGAACCTTCATCAGGTATCCTTAAAGTTTAACCTTCATCAGGTACCCTTAAAGCTGAACCTTCATCAGGTACCCTTAAAGTTGAACCTTCATCAGGTACCCTTAAAGTTGAACCTTCATCAGGTACCCTTAAAGTTGAACCTTCATCAGGTACCCTCAAATCTTAACCTTCATCAGGTACCCTTAAAGTTGAACCTTCATCAGGTACCCTTAAAGCTGAACCTTCATCATGTACCCTTAAAGTTTAACCTTCATCAGGTACCCTTAAAGTTGTCAGGTACCCTCAAAGTTGAACCTTCATCAGGTACCCTTAAAGCTGAACCTTCATCAGGTACCCTCAAATCTTAACCTTCATCAGGTACCCTTAAATTTTAACCTTCATCAGGAACCTTCAAAGTTTAACCTTCATCAGGTACCCTTAAAGTTTAACCTTCATCAGGTACCCTCAAAGTTGAACCTTCATCAGGTACCCTTAAAGCTGAACCTTCATCAGGTACCCTCAAATCTTAACCTTCATCAGGTACCCTTAAATTTTAACCTTCATCAGGAACCTTCAAAGTTTAACCTTCATCAGGTACCCTTAAAGTTGAACCTTCATCAGGTACCCTCAAAGTTGAACCTTCATCAGGTACCCTTAAAGCTGAACCTTCATCAGGTACCCTCAAATCTTAACCTTCATCAGGTACCCTTAAATTTTAACCTTCATCAGGTACCTTTAAAGTTTAACTTTCATCAGGTACCCTTAAAGTTGAACCTTCATCAGGTACCCTTAAAGCTGAAAGATTGGAAAGCCAAATAACTTAATATTTAAACGACTTCTGATTTACACTAATAATGATTCTACTGTAAGTAAATATTGACGTATTGTTGTTTAATCGGCTATATCATAACGAGCGAGTGAGCTGCTTTTTGATGTTTGCCTTATACTGCAATACTGGGTTATATTTTATATTTGTTATAAATAATGAAACAACCCTCCACATGTAAACATGGCCCTCAACTCATATTCTTTATTCTGTCTCCGACCCAATCAGTCTGTGATCTTACTTTTTCCTGCTTAGAATCGAAGCAGCAAATACCAATTGTATTGTATTCTTTTGAACAGACAGGGAATAGAGACGAATCTACAGTCTTCCGATCTGTCTACGGGCGAACATGCTTATTATATCATCACCATCGAGGTTAGAATATAATGACAATAAGTTATATGATAGATACATTTGTACTTATAACAATACAGTCAAACCTGTCTTATGTAACCTTCCAAGGGAACAGTGAAATATTTTCTCATAAGCCAGGTGGTCGCTTAATACAGGTGTAAATGATATGAAATCCACTGTGAAGGGAAATAAAAATTAAGTTCACATAATATCAGTTATTACTAAAGGCAGTTTTACTTGTACGTAAATACAATGTACTTTTGAATTAATATAAAATTCTACGACTATAATTCCGCCATCTTTGGAGAGGCTTTCTTTGTTTAAGGATACAAAGGTATTACGACTTTGTTGTCCATAAATTAGAACTAGAAAGACAACCACTTTTTGCTTGAAATTAATAGTGGCGACATGATTTCTTCTAATCTCAAATCAAACCAGCAAGATCTATGGTTGTATTATTTCAAGTAAAAGTGACTCCCCGACACAACAACCCTTCAAATTTTATTTCTATTGTATTTAACTAACAACCCTAAAACCCACCCTACAATCAGATTAACGCTTGTGAACAAATCTGCAGCTTTAACATTTAGTTTCCCGCTGATGAGAGACAAGAGTGAGAAAATAATGAGACATTAGGACCCTCTGATTAACCCGCTTCATTACATTTTCAAGTACAAACTAAGATTGAACGAGGCTATTTTAGAATAAAAGTCAAATGTTTTTAACAATATGATTTTCACACCATATGACGAAATGACAGACCAGGCTTGTTAAAAACATCTTTTATTTGAAAACAAAAATTGATCAAAATATGGTACAAGATCCTCCGTTTTTTTAATAGTATATTCTAGGACCATACCAATACTTTCAAAATATATATTCAAATTTTCTTGAATTAAACCATGAAGAGAAACTAACAAAAATACTTAACCCATCAACACCCGAACAAATTAGGACTGTTACGTATTTTATAAGACAGTCATTAGAACTGAGAGAGGGAGACTCATCAGTCATAATTACATTTCATGTTATTGTATTTTCTATGTAGTCATGTATTCATTATTTGTCTTCTCTGTACATGTATATTATGTAAATTGTAATGCTCAAATCCAAATGGGTTACTTGTGTCCATTAATAAAATAAAATAAAAAATTATACACGAGAATATTACATTTAAGTAAAACGACATCTACAAAATGTTACTTTTATCTTTTTAATGTTGGGTTTAAATGTAAATGACCTTTTCGCACTAATTAGTTCAGTGTTTCAACTAGACTTTGAAATCTTCAGGACAATTGCCAGTTTTATCAAAATTTCTTCAGGACTTTCTTTAATAATAAAACTAATTTTTACAAAGTTCTTCTGGACAATTTGAGAAATATGTGGTCAAATGTCGTGAGACCGGTGTCTAGCTAAATCATTGTAGTTACATTATTGTGTAAAATGTGTAAAATGTTTATTAAATATTATCACATTATTATATAATAATAAATGTCTAGTGAAACTGAAGAAATTAAGATTTTTAGAAGATAATAATCAGAATTTATTGTTTATTACATAAATGTGATGCTTACCATGAACTTTAAAGATTGAACAATAGACCTAGTTCACGTATGAATACAAATATGAACGTCAAATAAATAAATATTTTTTTTACCATATATATATGAAGTTGGAGGTTTTTTTCTGCCGTGTGTGAAGTTGGTGGTATTTTTTTGTACTTATGATATGATTGTGGTATTTTTGTACCATGTAACAATTTAGAGTTATTTTTTGTATGCTTGATAATATGGTGTTATTTTTGTGGCATATATCAAGTTGGCGGTATCTTTTTTATTCTTAATAAGATGGCTGTAATTTTTTGTCATGTATGTTGTCGGTATCCTTTGGGGAATTTAGGTTGTCTAACGTTTTGTTATTTTATTCGTTTTTAATTTAATTTTACTCTACTGTTGCTTAATTAACAGAAAAGCGAAGGACCAATAACAGATGGACAATCCAGATAAACTGGCAATATACGGTACACAAGACGAAGATAAACAAAACAATGGACAATCCAGATAAACTGGCAACATACGGTACACAAGACGAAGATAAACAAAACAAAAACAATCTAGAGCAACTGGCAACATACGGTACACAAGACGAAGATAAACAAAACAAAAACAATCTAGAGCAACTGGCAACATACGGTACACAAGACGAAGATAAACAAAACAAAAACAATCCGGATAAACTGGCAACATAGGGTACACAAGACGCAGATAAACAAAACAAAAACAATCCAGATAAACTGGCAACATCCGGTACACAAGACGAAGATAAACAAAACAAAAACAATCTAGAGAAACTGGCAACATACGGTGCACAAGACGAAGATAAACAAATCAAAAACAATCCAGATAAACTGGCAACATCCGGTACACAAGACGAAGATAAACAAAGCAAAAACAATCCAGAGAAACTGGCAACATCCGGTACACAAGACGAAGATAAACAAAACAAAAACAATCTAGATAAACTGGCAACATCCGGTACACAAGACGAAGATAAACAAAGCAAAAACAATCTAGAGAAACTGGCAACATACGGTACACAAGACGAAGATAAACAAAACAAAAACAATCCAGATAAACTGGCAACATCCGGTACACAAGACGACGATAAACAAAACAATGGACAATCCAGATAAACTGGCAACATACGGTACACAAGACGAAGATAAACAAAACAAAAACAAAACACAATATGTGTTGGACACGAATATGTGCAAGCACACACAAATAACGTAAATAAGACATGAACGATCATACAAACAACTAGAGGTAAAGACGAACCGAACATCCTTTTTATGTGGAAATCGTAACGGACATCACTATGTTCCTCTATTGTTGTTTTGTCTATATTCCTCCTATTGAATATTTTACGTTTCTTCTATCCTGATAACAATGTTAGAAGAAACTAAAGAAGTAATCAGAAGTCGTAGATCAAAGGACAGAAAATACAATGTCCAAACGAAAAAGGAAAAACGATAGTCGACAAAGTACTACATAGAAAACTAAAGATTGAGCTACACCAACCCCTAAAAACCGGGGTTGAATCAAGTGCTCCCGAGTGGTGAATATTTACTCTCCTGATAATGTTTCCACGTGTAATGTGAATATATTTATGTCAATATATTTTTGTCCCGTTTGTTCTCTTTGTACAAAGTATTCGTTTATATGTGAATATTATTTTTGTTAGACATAGGACAAATTTGTTATGTGCATTAAGCTGATGGTGTTGTTTATCATTTCATTTGTTTTATTCAATGTGGTAACACTGATATCACAGAAACAATACGCTTTTGATGAAAGTCTATAGAGGTCAATTAGTCTTTATTCTACAATAGTACCCATGAGACGTGTATAAAACATGGTATCACGAAACGACGTTACGACATTTTAATCAGAAAATGACAGGCGCCCGCCTTCTACACATGTCGACTCAATCAACTTCATCTTTACTAGAATGCATTACATAAAACAATTTATCAAAATATAATCAGAATGGTGTGATGTTCGCTACGATTCCGCATGAAAACGATGTTCGGTTCATCTTTACCTCCAGTTGTTTGTAGCAGGGTTCATGTCTTATTTACACGTTATTTGTATCTGTTTGCGTGTAGTGGTGTCCAACACATATTGTGTTTTGTTTTTGTTTTGTTTTTCTTCGTTTTGTGTACCCTTTATTACTAGTTTCTCTGGATTGCCCATTTCTGATTTCACCTTTGGTATTCTCTAACGTTTATTTACAGTTTCTCTGGATTGCCCATTTCTGATTTCACCTTTGGTATTCTCTAACGTTTATTACCAGTTTCTCTGGATTGCCCATTTCTGATTTCACCTTTGGTATTCTCTAACGTTTATTTACAGTTTCTCTGGATTGCCCATTTCTGATTGCACCTTCGATATTCTCTAACGTTTATTTACAGTTTCTCTGGATTGTCCATTTCTGATTTCACCTTCGGTATTCTCTAACGTTTATTTACAGTTTCTCTGGATTGTCCATTTCTGATTTCACCTTTGGTATTCTCTAACGTTTATTTACAGTTTCTCTAGATTGCCCATTTCTGATTTCACCTTCGGTATTCTCTAACGTTTATTTGCAGTTTCTCTGGATTGCCCATTTCTGATTTCACCTTTGGTATTCTCTAACGTTTATTTACAGTTTCTCTGGATTGCCCATTTCTGATTTCACCTTCGGTATTCTCTAACGTTTATTTACAGTTTCTCTGGATTGCCCATTTCTGATTGCACCTTCGGTATTCTCTAACGTTTATTTACAGTTTCTCTGGATTGTCCATTTCTGATTGCACCTTTGGTATTCTCTAACGTTTATTTACCGTTTCTCTGGATTGCCCATTTCTGATTTCACCTTTGGTATTCTCTAACGTTTATTTACAGTTTCTCTGGATTGCCCATTTCTGATTTCACCTTTGGTATTCTCTAACGTTTATTTACAGTTTCTCTGGATTGCCCATTTCTAATTTCACCTTTGGTATTCTCTAACGTTTATTTACGGTTTCTCTGGATTGCCCATTTCTGATTGCACCTTCGGTATTCTCTAACGTTTATTTACAGTTTCTCTGGATTGTCCATTTCTGATTGCCCCTTTGGTATTCTCTAAAGTTTATTTACAGTTTCTCTGGATTGCCCATTTCTGATTTCACCTTTGGTATTCTCTAACGTTTATTTACAGTTTCTCTGAATTGCTCATTTCTGATTTCACCTTTGGTATTCTCTAACGTTTATTTACAGTTTCTCTGGATTGCCCATTTTTGATTTCACCTTTGGTATTCTCTAACGTTTATTTACAGTTTCTCTGGATTGCCCATTTTTGATTTCACCTTTGGTAATCTCTAACGTTTATTTACAGTTTCTCTGGATTGCCCATGTCTGATTTCATCTTCGGTATTCTCTAACGTTTATTTACAGTTTCTCTGGATTGCCCATGTCTGATTTCACCTTCGGTATTTTCTAACGTTTATTTACAGTTTCTCTGGATTGCCCATGTCTGATTTCACCTTCGGTATTCTCTAACGTTTATTTACAGTTTCTCTGGATTGCCCATGTCTGATTTCACCTTCGGTATTCTCTAACGTTTATTTACAGTTTCTCTGGATTGCCCATTTCTGATTTCACCTTCGGTATTCTCTAACGTTTATTTACAGTTTCTCTGGATTGCCCATGTCTGATTTCACCTTCGGTATTCTCTAACGTTTATTTACAGTTTCTCTGGATTGCCCATGTCTGATTTCATCTTCGGTATTCTCTAACGTTTATTTACAGTTTCTCTGGATTGCCCATGTCTGATTTCACCTTCGGTATTTTCTAACGTTTATTTACAGTTTCTCTGGATTGCCCATGTCTGATTTCACCTTCGGTATTCTCTAACGTTTATTTACAGTTTCTCTGGATTGCCCATTTCTGATTTCACCTTCGGTATTCTCTAACGTTTATTTACAGTTTCTCTGGATTGCCCATGTCTGATTTCACCTTCGGTATTCTCTAACGTTTATTTACAGTTTCTCTGGATTGCTCATGTCTGATTTCACCTTTGGTATTCTCTAACGTTTATTTACAGTTTCTCTGGATTGCCCATGTCTGATTTCACCTTCGGTATTCTCTAACGTTTATTTACAGTTTCTCTGGATTGTTCATGTCTGATTTCACCTTTGGTATACTCTAACGTTTATTTACAGTTTCTCTGGATTGCCCATTTCTGATTTCACCTTTGGTATTCTCTAACGTTTAATTAGTTTCTCTGGATTGCCCATGTCTGATTTCACCTTCGGTATTCTCTAACGTTTATTTACAGTTTCTCTGGATTGCCCATTTCTGATTTCACCTTCGGTATTCTCTAACGTTTATTTACAGTTTCTCTGGATTGCCCATGTCTGATTTCACCTTCGGTATTCTCTAACGTTTATTTACAGTTTCTCTGGATTGCCCATGTCTGATTTCATCTTCGGTATTCTCTAACGTTTATTTACAGTTTCTCTGGATTGCCCATGTCTGATTTCACCTTCGGTATTTTCTAACGTTTATTTACAGTTTCTCTGGATTGCCCATGTCTGATTTCACCTTCGGTATTCTCTAACGTTTATTTACAGTTTCTCTGGATTGCCCATTTCTGATTTCACCTTCGGTATTCTCTAACGTTTATTTACAGTTTCTCTGGATTGCCCATGTCTGATTTCACCTTCGGTATTCTCTAACGTTTATTTACAGTTTCTCTGGATTGCTCATGTCTGATTTCACCTTTGGTATTCTCTAACGTTTATTTACAGTTTCTCTGGATTGCCCATGTCTGATTTCACCTTCGGTATTCTCTAACGTTTATTTACAGTTTCTCTGGATTGCTCATGTCTGATTTCACCTTTGGTATACTCTAACGTTTATTTACAGTTTCTCTGGATTGCCCATTTCTGATTTCACCTTTGGTATTCTCTAACGTTTAATTAGTTTCTCTGGATTGCCCATTTCTGATTTCACCTTTGGTATTCTCTAACGTTTATTTACAGTTTCTCTGGATTGCTCATGTCTGATTTCACCTTCGGTATTCTCTAACCTTTATTTTCAGTTTCTCTGGATTGCCCATTTCTGATTTCACCTTCGGTATTCTCTAACGTTTATTTACAGTTTCTCTGGATTGCCCATTTCTGATTTCACCTTCGGTATTCTCTAACGTTTATTTACAGTTTCTCTGGATTGCTCATGTCTGATTTCACCTTCGGTATTCTCTAACGTTTATTTGAATAAAAACATAGATATCAAATAATGACACGACATTGTATTTAGTTATGGGTGTTGTTATGGCTTGTTCATTAGTCGATCATTAATATTTAACTTTTGTCAATTTCCTCAATTTATGCAAGAAATATGGACTAGACATACACTTATAGTGATATTTATTTTCTAGCTGAATTATAATAATTAATACATTATTTACAGTCAAGCTAAACCCAACATTTAATCAATGAATTCTAATAACGAATATAGTCCACTTATAATATGTTCTAGAGTTAGGTTTCGGTTATAATGCTTACGCCACTTTTAATAATATTTCATTTATATCGTGGCAGTCAGTTTCATTGGTGGAGGAAACCTGAGTACCAGGAGTAAACCACCGACAAAAAATATATACGTTCCACGATATGGAATAAACTATTTGATTTTAGAATTGTTACGACGTTGTTATTTTTTGTTTTCCATTTTCCAAAATAATTTTCTTATATATTAACTTCATACTTAATCAATCAAATATAAATTAAATGTTTGTTGGATTTTTTGTCTATTTTTGTGTGTGATTTTTGTATTGCCAAAAAATAGAATACTATAAATAATAAAAAAGAACTAACATCTAAATTTATGTCATGTTCTTAATGTTGAAAGATTAAGACAAAAAATATCAACAATACCGCGATTTTTTAATTTTTGGAAAATTTTAAAGAATGCTTTTGTCTGTCCTTCGATTTACGACTTTTGATTATTTCTTTGCTATCTTCAAAATTGTCTTGGAACATATTTAGCTAAAAGATCCGTAAGCGTAAAATAAACACAATTTTGATCATATGTTTGTAGTTACCCCTACAGACAATGCAGATAACAAGTGTACTTTGGTAGACGTAGATATGGAATTTTTACAAATAGATCTACAATGGAAGGAAAAGTTTGAAGATACCAAAGGGGTAATCAGAAACCGTAAATAGAAGGACAGACAATACAATGGCCAAAAGAAAAAGTACAAACAGCCAATCAATGATATACAAAACACTACACAGAAAACTTAAGATCGAGCAAAAACGGGGGTGAACTTGGGTATCACGGAAGGGTGAGCAGTTCCTGCTACACATGTAGTACCCATCGTGTTAATCTTGGAACTAATCATATTAAATGTTCACATCTCAAACCACGTGTTACATCATGGGTTAAGAATGGATGAATTCAACGAAAGGGTAGTGAACCCTCTTATTTATATCAAATTCAGAAATGATTAAGTATCCAAGTCCAACGAGGTTTTCCATCATTGTTAATAATACCTCAATGCAAATTAAATTCTCAATATAGGCTGGCTGTAATTACAGATTAATACATGGGCATTTCCATATTGGCCTGGTCATCATCCCGAGACCCCCATATTGGCCCGAGACGCAGTCGAGGGCCAATTTGGGTCGAGGGATGATAACCAGGCCAATATGGAAATGCCCGTGTATTAAATTATTCATTACATACTTCCGACATCTAGAAAAGAGACACCCATATTGGCCTGCCCATGTGGGATACGATATTTCGCCACTCTCGAGAGTTAAATTAAAATTTTTAACCGCTCGACTGACGGCTTGTGGTTAAAATTTTTAATTTAACTCTCTTGAGAGGAGAAACATCGTAACCCACGGGCAACTGAAGGAGAATCTATATATATTTATGTTCTCGATCAAGTTTTCAATATTTAAATCCATTGGTAACAATTCATTTTCATCCATTCAAGTCTTTAAAGTTTGTACATACATTTTATCGATTTGACTTGTATTTTGTTTTCAGTTTCAACAATTTTAATCTCCAATTCTATATTTTCAACATTTGTCTGTTCTAATGCACTCGAATTTTTTTAAGCAAAAACGTAGATATCAAATTTAGGGCGCGCGACGCGTTTCTGGAACAACCTTCATCAGGTACGTTTCTGGAACAACCTTCATCAGGTACGTTTCTGGAACAACCTTCATCAGGTACGTTTCTGTAACAACCTTCATCAGGTACGTTTCTGGACCAACCTTCATCAGATACGTTTCTGGAACAACCTTCATCAGGTACGTTTCTGGAACAACCTTCATCAGGTACGTTTCTGGAACAACCTTCATCAGGTACGTCTCTGGAACAACCTTTATCAGGTACGTCTCTGGAACAACCTTCATCAGATACGTTTCTGGAACAACCTTCATCAGGTACGTTTCTGGAACAACCTTCATCAGGTACGTTTCTGGAACAACCTTCATCAGGTACGTTTCTGTAACAACCTTCATCAGGTACGTTTCTGGGCCAACCTTCATCAGATACGTTTCTGGAACAACCTTCATCAGGTACGTTTCTGGAACAACCTTCATCAGGTACGTTTCTGGAACAACCTTCATCAGGTACGTCTCTGGAACAACTTTTATCAGGTACGTCTCTGGAACAACCTTCATCAGATACGTTTCTGGAACAACCTTCATCAGGTACGTTTCTGGAACAACCTTCATCAGGTACGTTTCTGGAACAACCTTCATCAGGTACGTTTCTGGAACAACCTTCATCAGATACGTTTCTGGAACAACCTTCATCAGGTACGTTTCTGGAGCAACCTTCATCGGGTACGTTTCTGGAACAACCTTCATGAGGTACGTTTCTGGAACAACCTTCATCAGATACGTTTCTGGAACAACCTTCATCAGGTACGTTTCTGGAACAATCTTCATCAGGTACGAACAACCTTCATCAGATACGTTTCTGGAACAACCTTCATCAGGTACGAACAACCTTCATCAGGTACGTTTCTGGAACAACCTTCATCAGGTACGAACAACCTTCATCAGATACGTTTCTGGAACAACCTTCATCAGGTACTCTCAAAATCGAAAGATTAAAAAGCCAATGTATGTCTCGCCTATACCGAAATTTACGTTTTAATAATCATAGCATGGTTTTATTGTTACCTTCTCGATTTCTGTTTTTTTTTCAATGGATAAAGAACCAGTATTTTTAGAACATATAATATTCATACGTTATCGTTTTGTATTGTCTTGGGAAGCTTGTATATTTTACCTATCATATTATTTTATTATGTTTATATTCTCAATCAAGTTTTTAATATTTGAATCCATAGATAACAATTCATTTTCATCTATTCGAATATTTAAATTTTTCACATACATTTCATCGATTTCACTCGTTTTTGGTTTTCAGTATCAACAAATTATATCTTCAATTCTGTTTAGATTACCTCTCTTTGACAGTGTTTTTGATATTTATTTACGTTTTATTACTACTACTGAGTAGACATCCATGCTGGTAGACTGTTATTCCCGGGGGAGGAGGGTATCATCTTCCCAGTAGTCAGTGTTTCGTTTATTATATGCATGTATATTCATCGTGAAAATTTACAGTTCTTAAATAGTGTAATTATTGCTTCATTGTATATTGAAATACTGGATAAATCAAAAAACCCTAATAATTCAGTCAAATAATAAAATTTGAAAAAAATATTTTGTGTGTTAATTGTACTTGGCCAAAGGTATTTCATGGACAAGATTTCATAAGGTTTTGAAAATATCACTATGTTACGAGTTTGCATGGTTTTCTGTGATACAGACACTTAAAACTAAGGTTCTCCTCCCTCGTGCCGATTTGGCAATCACATTTAGCCCCTTTTGTTTACTTTCTAAATTATTTGACTAGCCATTTTGTTTTCTTTGAACGTACCTGATGAACTTTATTCAAGCTCAGGACTCGTCGTGTGAACTAAATTATCTACATTTTGATCGGGTTTTTTTGTGGCAACATTTTGAGATATCATTATAAATTGTCAAGGAATGAATTAGTGAGATTATTGTGAGCAACTTTTTTGCTCTATCAGGTTTTCCATGAGGCTTATGGCGTTGCTGATGATTGGGATATGTGTCTGAGATTTGGAAATACAATCTGTAACATCTTGAATTTGTTAGTTCAGAACCAAATTTTACAATTTTCACTTTATCAAATAGATATGTAGGATCGGACATTCGATTTATCAACTTAATTCCAATATGCAGATGTTCATAAAAATTACCTCTCTCCTAACAAACACACCTAATATATCTCAATAGTCGCGCTATTCCAATTCGGCGAAAGACATTTTATCGAATGTGCAGGACAAGAGAGCGAAAAAAAATCGGACACAAGAGCGACAACTTGTATCCCATTTGAGCGAAAATTTAATAACCCTTTTGAGGGAGAGAAAAAAACCTCTCCAATTATCATCATTTATGAACGGTCCTTGTGCACTTTAATCACAACAAGATAAACAACTTGTATTTTAATTAACAATTAAGATTTTGTACAGATTGACAACATGCAATGTAAAGGTTATAAATCAAACAATTTTCCTGTAAATAGAAATATGATAACGTGTAATTGACAAGGCATACGAGTTAAAGTTGAAAACAGATACCCAGTCTCCAAAACATCCTTCTACTTTTATATTGATTCTTTATGTTAATTTACAAAATCAATTCGCCTAATTTTCACCTTCAATGCAATTTTTATGTTTTTGTCTCTATAAAAAGTGGCAAGATTTCCTCCTTCTTTTATTCATAACAACACTGAGTATGGTATGTATCGTTAGATGGACGATGTTAAGGGTAAATGTTACCGTTTTTAATTAACAATCTGTATTTTATTCATTTTAATGTTAATTGAATTGTTAAATTTATTGCTGTTAATAAATGTATGTGAAATTATTGCTCCCTATTATCAGAATTTAAATGGCGTACTTGAAAACCACAGTTCTAATGTTTAATTGTGTTTCTAATTGTTTATAAAGGGGCCGTCGTGGTCGTGATCGTATGGTAGTTGGATTTACAACTACCTGTGCAATCAGTGCCTATCACCACTAAAAGTTGTGAGTTCGAACCCCGTTCATGGCAAGGTGTACTTGATAAAAGTTTGTCACTGACTTGCGACAAGTCAGTTGTTTTCTCTGGGTAGTCCGGTTTCCTCCACCAAAAAAACTGAAATATTGTTGAAAGTGGCGTTACACAGCATAATCCAAATCAAACCAATTGTTTATAAATGTAACATCAGGATATGGAAATGATAAATAAAAAGTGACAATTCCAATCGAATATTGGAAACAAAATTTAAAGGAATTGTCGTGGACAAATGTTTTACCTTGTTTTAGTGAGTGAGTGATTGTTGTTTAACGCCAACTCAGCAATTTTTTAGCTATATCATGGCGAGAACAAGTTAATTTTTAGTGATATGATGATGAGGTCCGCTTTGGATTTTTATAGTGCTAGCTCACTGAAACAATAGTCCGCGGATAAACATGTCGCTCCACTCGGACACATTATTCTGATTCCGAGCCAACCAGTCTTTGTTCTTAGTCCTTAATGCTGCGTGCTTAGCGGAGAAACAACAAATACCAAATTTGTAGTTTTGGTTAGACCCGACCGGGGCTCGAACCCAAGATCTACTGCACTCGAGGCGAGCACACTAACCATTACACCACCGATGTCTACCACACTCGAGACGAGCACACTAACCATTACACCACCGATGTCTACCGCTCTCGAGGCGAACACACTAACCATTACACCACCGATGTCTACCGCACTCGAGGCGAGCACACTAACCATTACACCACCGATGTCTACCACACTCGAGACGAGCACACTAACCATTACACCACCGATGTCTACCGCTCTCGAGGCGAACACACTAACCATTACACCACCGATGTCTACCACACTCGAGGCGAGCACACTAACCATTACACCACCGATGTCTACCGCACTCGAAGCGAGCACACTAACCATTAATGTCTACCGCACTCAAGGCGAGCACACTAACCATTACACCACCGATGTCTCCCACACTCGAGGCGAGCACACTAACCATTACACCACCGATGTCTACCGCACTCGAGGCGAGCACACTAACCATTACACCACCGATGTCTACCGCACTCGAGACGAGCACACTAACCATTACACCACCGATGTCTCCCACACTCGAGGCGAGCACACTAACCATTACACCACCGATGTCTACCGCACTCGAGGCGAGCACACTAACCATTACACCACCGATGTCTACCGCACTCGAGGCGAGCACACTAACCATTACACTACCGATGTCTACCGCACTCGAGGCGAGCACACTAACCATTACACCACCGATGTCTACCGCACGCGAGGCGAGCACACTAACCATTACACCACCGATGTCTCCCACACTCGAGGCGAGCACAATAACCATTACACCACCGATGTCTACCGCACTGGAGGCGAGCACACTAACCATTACACCACCGATGTCTACCGCACTCGAGGCGAGCACACTAACCATTACACTACCGATGTCTACCGCACTCGAGGCGAGCACACTAACCATTACACCACCGATGTCTACCGCACTCGAGGCGAGCACACTAACCATTACACCACCGATGTCTACCGCACTCGAAGCGAGCACACTAACCATTAATGTCTACCGCACTCGAGGCGAGCACACTAACCATTACACCACCGATGTCTCCCACACTCGAGGCGAGCACACTAACCATTACACCACCGATGTCTACCGCACTCGAGGCGAGCACACTAACCATTACACCACCGATGTCTACCGCACTCGAAGCGAGCACACTAACCATTACACCACCGATGTCTACCGCACTCGAGGTTCGTGTAATTCGATCTTTAGTTTTAAGTGTATGTTTTGTAGATTGTTGCTTGCCCTTTTGTGCTTTCTCTTTAGGCCATTGTGTTGTCTGTTCCTTTTCGATTTACGGATTCTGATTACCCCTTTGGTATCTTCAAACTCTTCTTTAAATGTGCCCAGTCCCTAATATCATACCACATAACCGAAATGTGCTAAATATATTCATAATTATTTACTATGTGCTACTCAATTTTATAGGAATTGCTATGTTGTATTTTGATTTTGTATATGTTCATTGTAGCTGAAAAATTGCTCATTTTGCATTAAGAGATTTTATGTTTGCATATTATTTTTGTCGGTTTTTTGTCTTTAGGAATTTACTTATAATATTATATTCCGACGGTGTGGTATTTTTTGTTTACATTTTATTGCTTATATTTATGTTTTCAATCAAGTTTTTAATATTTAATTCACTGAAAACAATATATTTATTCTATTTGAATATTTAAATCATGTATTCATACATTTCATGGATACTACAGTCTTGTATTTGATTTTCAGTGTCAACAATTTTGATCTTCGGTTCTGTTTAGATTACCTCCCTTTGCTAAGGTTGTTGATGTTTATTTACGTTTTATTACTATCACTAGGTCGATACCTCTGCTGCTGCACTAATAGTCCCAGTTGATATTATCCACCCAGTAGTCAGTGCTGCTTCAGCACTGCTTCAGAACTTGCATATGGTTTATTATACATGTATATATTTAATTGGAGATACATTACTTTAATCATGTTTAGCGTTTGACTCACTCACTCACCCCAACGTTCAACGAAAAGATACCAAAGGGCATACTGCACGTAGTACTAATAACTGTTAAAGAATATGCAGGAAACGAAAGATAACTGTTTTAATTTGGCGCATTACTGCACGTCGAACTGATAACCCGTTATTTCCTTTTTATCATCTGCCAAACAAAACTATACGCTATTTGGGTTTGGGTCTAGCTGGATGTGTGGTGAATTTTTCATATCTTTTTTTTTTTTTTTATAAATGAAGAGCTGCATCTTTATTCACATTACTGAATACCTATATTGCATAAGCGGTAACAACTGAGCTTCACATTCACTGTGACACTAGCTACCCGAGGGATGTTGTGAATCAGTTTCAGTCACTGTGACACTAGCTACCCGAGGGATGTTGTGAATCAGCTTCAGTCACTGTGACACTAGCTACCCGAGGGATGTTGTGAATCAGAGTTGGATTCTAAAAACATTCTAAAGATCTGTTGGAGTACATATAATCAAGGTCCCTCTCCTCATGCAATAACATTAAAGTATTTGAGAAGATTTTGTTTTTTCTCTTTCAAACAAGACCTTTACAGGACTTTATTACGTAAGTAGCACGACGGGTGTCTTATACGAAACAAGAACTGATTACAGTTCGCAAGCATCTGGATTCACCCAGGTTTTTTTTTGTTGTTTTATTTTTTTATACAAATACAAATACAAATACTTTATTAGCACAAACTCATCAACAATAAATGGTTAAGGCTCAGAATATATGATAATACACAATAACATAATATACATGTAGTGGAAAAAATCATAATAGTTACAGTATAAAACGTTATAATAATAATAGCAAATCTTTTCTTATATTCAAAGTTTGATATGAAAGAGGAAGTCAATCTAAGAATTGAGTATGACCTATGATGGATGGTTTGCTTGGTATGTGGTGTTTAACGCCACTTTCAGCTATTTTTCAGCTTTATCGTGACGGTCAGTTTTATTGGTGGAGGAAACCGGAGAAAACGACATGTTGCAAGTCACTAACAAACATTATTACATAATGTTGTATCGAGTACACCTCGCCATGAAAGGGGCTCGAACTCACAACTTTAGTGGTGATAGTCACCGATTGCACAGATAGTTATAAATCCAACTACCATACGATCACAACCGTGTCCCTATATGATGGATGAGATTCCTTTGTGGTTATTTTTCTTATATTTGATGTATGTTCAACAACGTTTGATTGTATTTTACAGTACTCTGGTGTTATCATCTTTTGACTTGTCACAGGTCGGTGGTTTTCTCCGGGTACTCCGGTTTTCTCCACCAATAAAACTGACCGCCACGATATAACTGAAATATTGTTGACAGTGGCGTTAAACACCATAACCCTAATCCTAACCCTTTTCAATATACTGTCAATACCATTTTCAAAGGAGTTTCTGGATATGTACCTTTTTTCATATTTTGGTTTTAATTTCCATTTTTTATCAAATATTTTTTAATTTTTTTATGTCTGTTCATGGTTATTAGGATCCCAGAAGACGAATTAGCTAACATAAAGAACAAATTAATGTCTCCTATCAATAGAACAAATATCACACTAAAAGATCTGCAATTGTTTGTGTGATCCTTGAATTTCTCTACAAGCCATTCCTGTTGTTATGGCATGTAATAAATAATACTGTGATTTCATGTTCTGTATTTCAATGCCAAATCATTATATAACACAATGTTATATAAGGGTATCAAGTCTTACTAGTTACAGGTTTACATCACCAAATCAGTATATAACAGAGAAAAAAACATATATGGTGAAATGGTGCCGTCATGCAAGTTTAATATTATTCTTAAATGTGCATATTTATTGAACGGCGAAAGAGACTTAATGTTGTTTACAATGATAGAAACAAGCCATGTACAGATACCAAATCTTATCCCGGTCTTTTGTTCCAATTATCTTATCCCGGCATGTCTTTTGTTCCAATTATCTTATCCCGGTCTTTTGTTCCAATTATCTTATCCCGGCATGTCTTTTGTTCCAATTATCTTATCCCGGCATGTCTTTTGTTCCAATTATCTTATCCCGGTCTTTTGTTCCAATTATCTTATCCCGGCATGTCTTTTGTTCCAATTATCTTATCCCGGTCTTTTGTTCCAATTATCTTATCCCGGCATGTCTTTTGTTCCAATTATCTTATCCCGGCATGTTTTTTGTTCCAATTATCTTATCCCGGTCTTTTGTTCCAATTATCTTATCCCGGCATGTCTTTTGTTCCAATTATCTTATCCCGGCATGTCTTTTGTTCCAATTATCTTATCCCGGTCTTTTGTTCCAATTATCTTATCCCGGCATGTCTTTTGTTCCAATTATCTTATCCCGGCATGTCTTTTGTTCCAATTATCTTATCCCGGTCTTTTGTTCCAATTATCTTATCCCGGCATGTCTTTTGTTTCAATTATCTTATCCCGGCATGTCTTTTGTTCCAATTATCTTATCCCGGCATGTCTTTTGTTCCAATTATCTTATCCCGGTCTTTTGTTCCAATTATCTTATCCCGGCATGTCTTTTGTTCCAATTATCGTATCCCGGTCTTTTGTTCCAATTATCTTATCCCGGTCTTTTGTTCCAATTATCTTATCCCGGGATGTCTTTTGTTCCAATTATCTTATCCCGGTCTTTTGTTCCAATTATCTTATCCCGTCATGTCTTTTGTTCCAATTATCTTATCCCGGCATGTCTTTTGTTCCAATTATCTTATCCCGGCATGTCTTTTGTTCCAATTATCTTATCCCGGCATGTCTTTTGTTCCAATTATCTTATCCCGGCATGTCTTTTGTTCCAATTATCTTATCCCGGCATGTCTTTTGTTCCAATTATCTTATCCCGGCATGTCTTTTGTTCCAATTATCTTATCCCGGTCTTTTGTTCCAATTAATGCGAAAAACCCTGGAAAACTGGTAAGTGGTTGAACTAGAACTTTCAAAAGATAAGGACTGATTTTTCTAATCACCAGTAAGTTATTGATCAAAAGTTAGTTTGTAGTCTAAATAGATCGTATATCATCATGTAAGGGGTCGTCATGATCGTGTTACAACTACAGGTATCTATGCAATCAGTGCCTAGTGAGTTCGAATCCGACTCATGGTGTATTCGATACAATATTATATGATAAAGTTTGTCAGTGACTTGCAGCAGATCGGTGGTTTTCTCTGGGTACTAAAACTAGCCACCGCGATATAACTGAAATATTATTGAAAGTGAGGTTAAATGCCATGACCATAACCCTTCATCAATTATTGGGATATCAGAGAGTGCAAAAACGTTACGGTGACATTCGCACTAAGCCTTATGAATATATAATGTGGCATTTTCTAGATAATATGTATACTGATCTTAATAGAGTGGTATCCTGTGGTGAAAAATTTTTCAGGTGGTTCCAGGTTTATCATGGCGCTCGACAAGGAAGTGTTTTATCTTCCAAACTTTATCTAATATATGTTAACGATCTTATTAATGAACTTGAATTATGCCAACAACTACATTTCAATAATGACCAATTCTAACAATTCATGGTTAAAATATGTGAACAGAATAGCTTACTTTGGAGCTTGAGTGTTTGACAGATGAAAGTAAACTTCTGAAAATTGGAAAGAGAAAGACGGGACAAGACGTTATTGTATATGATGAATTAATAATATCAGCAAAGGATGTTGGGATTATGCATTTGTAGAACGTTACTACGTGCAACCGCTGCATTAGTAATTCGACTTCAAGTGTTCATTAAACCACCATTCGTCCTATTGTATGTTTAAAGATTGTAAAATAAATTTGCTATGTGGATGTAGCAAATGAGAATATCTAATGGTAGTAAGAATGCCACATTTGCAATTAAAAAGTATATTTAACCAAAGTAAACCAAAGGGCCTAAACAGGATGGCCAAAAATCGGCTAGGGTCACCTATGCCTGAGGGAGGACAACCTCAGTTTTGATAAAACTTATATGATTGAGTAACTGTCAATTTCATTAATATATATATATCTAATAAACCAGTACGGAGACACTGTCTACTGGGCGGATGATACCCTCGGGGACTAGTAGTCCACCAGCATAGGTATCGCCCCAATGATAGTAATAAAAACGTAGATTTAGTGCACACGACCCGTTTTTGGAAAAAACGTCATTATTGAGGTAATGTTATTTATATTATACCACAAACTAAACTGCCTCACAAATAACATAACGCACTTCTATTAGTTGATAACTAAATGTATTTGATTGTGAATGAATGTCCTTCAAATCTCTATCCAAAAAGGACTATCTTGAATTATATAAAGAAACGACAATTGTTATTTTTCCAAAGAGTGAGGTTGATTATGGTGTTTAACGCCACTTTCAACAATATTTCAGTTATATCGTGGCTGTCAGTTTTATTGGTGGAGAAAACCGGAGTATCTGGAGAAAAAACCGACCTGTCGCAAGTCACTGACAAACTTTATCACATAATGCTGTATCGAGTACATCTCGCCATGAGCAGGTTTCGAACTCACAACGTTAGTGGTGATAGGCACTGATTGCACAAGTAGTTGTAGATGTAAATCCAACTACCATACGATCATGACCACGATGGTCCCTCCGTCATTATGAAGGTAATGTTATTTATATTCTATTTATAAAAACTAAACTGCCTCACAGAATACCATAACACACTTCTCTTAGTTGTTAACTAAATTAAATGTATTTGATTGTTAATGAATGTCTTTCAAATCAAATCTTTATCCGAAAATGCTTATCCTGAAATATATAAAGAAACAACAATTGTTATTTTTCCATAGAGTGAAAAACATGAAGTTCAAGCATTGTGTAGCATCACCATCATAAATTTGAATTTTAAATTGTTTTGTATACTGTATACGGAGTATATTAAACTGAAACATGAAGGTATCACTACTGCAGCAGGAACTGCCACCCTTCCGGAGCACTCGAGTTCATTCCTGTTTTTTATCGGGGTTAGTATTACTCAATAATTATTTTTCTGTTGTTTGTATTTCTGTCCTTTTTCTTTTTGTTATTGTATTGTCTGTCCTTCGAATTACGAATTCTGAATATTTATTTGGTATCTTCAAATATTACTTACATACAATGTGATAAACATCTGTACAAAAATGTTTAAGCAGAAAAAACTTGCGTCGTGGCATTCTCTATATTTCTGATTTCCTGCTGTGAAATATTGTTCGAGTTTTGACTATAATAAATAAATGCTCTGCTCTAATACTTGGAGTATTTTATACTTACAAACCACAGGCTGCAGCACAAAGAGGGGCAGAGATTCCCAAGGTTTCTATGACGGTTGCAGAGGCACAGGCAACTGAGCATGATGCGGCTGATACAGCCTTTCCGTTATGTATCAGCCAATTTTTCACTTTTTCATAAGCGTCATGAACTTAGATAAAAAGTCAGAAAAAGATATTTATTAGAGTTTTATTTAATTATTTAGGGATATTGAAAAAAAGAACTAATAAGTATATATTCGACAAAAAAAAGTATGTTTAAATTATAAATTGAAATACGTAAGGCGGTATTTTCGAAATGTAATTAATTAACGTCAATCTGAACTAACCGTCAACATCTAATTGTACTCAAATATCTTACAATTGAATTTAACATATTGTATTTGTTATTTTGTGTTTCAAAGGGTATATGTATCTCTATGCCTTTTTTATAAGATTTGCAATGCCTAATATAGTCTTAAAAGTACCCTCAACTACCTACAAATAACAGAACATGTCGTGATATTTAGTCTATTATATATTTTACATCACACATACCTGACATTCGTTCTTCATGTGACATTTGACGCCATTGGGCTTCATGTTCTTCCAATGTCATGGACAAGATAATAGGAAGGAGAGCCAGAAAGACAATTGCAACTTTCATCTTTGTAATGTTGTATAGTTACAACTTTTCTGTTGGTAAAATATAAAAAGATTATATATATATATATATATATATACGTCTGAAAATTAAACCAAACAGTGTTAGAATTAGATTTTAGAGCTGTCAAATTTTTGTTCTTCCCTCGACGGCATTTGAACCCACACCATTGATACACTGCAGCACCATTCGCTTAGCCTTACGTCCAGCGCCCTAGACCACTCGACCACATCCACTCCCTTAAAAGGGAGCTTCAATAATCGTAGTGTTACCTTTTCTCGTAAGGTAAATCTAGGGATAGCCGTAAGACATGTGTATAAGCGTGTGTAGATGGTACATATATACTTAATATTATAATTTGACAGCAATCTAACTCAACAATTTTTAATATATTGTATAGGATAATGAAGAATTCACTATACAGTCACAGGAAATAAAGTATATTATATAAACGTCTAGAAGCAAGTGACAACCATACAATATATCTGTCCCACTGGATCTCAAAGTTACTTTAAAGGATACTAGGTTAATACTAAATATTATATACGTCTGAAAATTAAACCAAACAGTGTTAGAATTAGATTTTAGAGCTGTCAAATTTTTGTTCTTCCCTCGACGGGATTTGAACCCACACCATTGATTCACTGCAGCGCCATTCGCTTAGCCTTACGTCCAGCGCCCTAGACCACTCGACCACATCCACTCCCTATATATATATATGCAACAAAATAATAACTGTGGTATATCGGGTATTTCGATTGAAAGTATTTTGTGTTTAATAAACATTAAATTTATTATTTTGCATTGAGTTAAAACTTCTTTTTGCTATTTTTTCCAATAAGGTTCAGTGCTTTTAGGCATTTTCTAAAATGCCTGGCATTTTTTTCAGGCATTTTGTAAAAAGCCTGGAAAAATTAGTCATTTTATAAAATGCATAAAACAGCTAGGCTTTTTACAAAATGCCTAAATTTTCTAGTCATTTTACAAATTGCCTAAACTAAGAAATTGCCTATAACATATATATATTTTATATATCAATTGAACAATTCTAATGTCTCAAAACAGGTATTCACCACACATTTATATCAGAAGATCGTTTTGTGTTAACATAAGTAGTTCCCTATATATTTCATATAAAACCACTTATTTTCAAAACATTCTCCTGAAGTCATTCCTTATCCGATTTTCTCAAAATTTTCACCTTTAAAGGCAGAATTAATAAGAGTTTATTTTAATATTTCATGTAATTTTTTCGAACTTTTATTTACAAGCATCTATGATTTAAACACAAACGTAAATTCTCGACGTCACCATTTTCTATGATTATATGACAATGTTTGGAGACAAAAATTAAACTTCGTGTTTAAATGATGTTTTAAGGGAAAAGTAGAAATAAAATTATTTATAAAATTATAAGGAGAAGACATTTATTTCTGCGTTTAGTGCTGAAAATTTCATGAAAATCGAGTAAGAATGTTTTTTAAAAAATTATGGATTTATATGAAATATATTGGGAAATATTTTGGTGTGGAAATACTTTTACTGCATATAGCAAAATGCTTTGTTCCTCTGGTAAAACTCGTAAGGAGCAGACAATTCCCACACGTTGTCGATAGGTCATATACTACGATGACATCAATGAAAATAAAACGAATATGCATTCCATGCAATCAATTATATACCATAAGACGTGTTTTACTTGACTGTATATAAAAATTATTGATATCTGACGAACTTTCTTTACAGTTATCCCTTTAAAAGGTGTGTTTTTAAATGTCGGACGGGTGCAATTTAGCGTTTGTTAAGAGAAATAATGAACCAAGCCATGAATTAAACAGTTATGTATATGTGTGCTAGGGTATCGATTTTGCCTCGGCTTCTGCGATTTTTCAATTAAATTTTGCAATTGTTCCGATATTGTGGTATTTTTTTGTTTTTCATCTTATCAATTTGTACAGTAAATTACATCGTCGTCAAATAACGCGAGGGGGCCCGGGTGGCTCAATGAGTCAGGTCGTTGGATCTAACAACTCATACAAACCTATCACCAATACGGCGTGGGTTCGCGTCCGGCTTTGTAAATTACAAAAAAGAGTGCACTCGACTCGCAGCCGCAAATGATAAAGCTTACCAGTTGCTTGCCCATGGTCGGTAGTTCTCTCCGGGCACTCCGGCTTCTTCCACCACTAAAACTGGTCGCCATGATATAGCTGAAATATTGTTGAAAGTGGCGTTAAAACACCAAAAATCAAATCAAATCATATCAAATCATCAAATAACGCTGACCACGCTCCGCTCTCTCCACACAGCCGTAGGTGAGCGACAACTAGTAAAATATAGACTTCTGTTCTTTTAGTGTTTAAGATTATTTTATCCTTTTTATTTAACTTTTTTCGTCATTTTTATAACAATTTATAGTTTTATATGATAAAATGTCTTTCCAAATTGTTCCTTGTTTAATTTTAGTGTGCTTAATTAAATTTCTCCTCCATAATAAGGTTGAAATACATCCAAAGGTGGCGTTAAACACCAAATAAGAAGAAGTACTTCAAATACTTTAAATAAAATTGATAAAATGGTACTACATTTGTGTACTTACCTTTCAGTTCTGTGTTATCTGGAGGCAACTAGGAAATGAACATATGCCAGGTATTTATATAGCACTGTGACCTTTCATGACTTAGTTTGCTACTCTTATTATCTGTAGGTCATAACATCTGTCCAATTTCAAGATTTCCAGGTCATAAGATGTGTTTATGGCTAGTAAACCATCCTTATATGTAGAAAGTTTATATACTGAAATATGGGTTCCGATCCAAAGCTTGTGTAGTAATGGGCCAGAATGTATGACCTTTGGCATTCCATATTATAATAGGCCTTGGTTAACAGATATACAGAGAGTCTTATTATCAATGTGTAAATGGCGGTGTTAGCATTTGCTACAATTCAGACACTATACGTCATCAGGTCTAATAATAACATTGATGTCTATGAAGAAATATATGTGTTTTATTAACTATATATCACTGGGACTGTGCTTTGCATGAATAAAAGTTAGAGAAAACCGAAGGGATAAAATCAAGAATGGATAATCCAGAGATATACAGAATAAACAACAGTGTCATGTTAATTGAACGTTAGAGAAAACCGAAGGGGCAATCACGACAAAGAAAAACAAAACAAAACATATAGTACAGAAAACTAAAAAGATGAGCAACACGGACACAGCAAAAAACCGGAGGTGAACCCAGGTGCTAGTCTAATGTCTAATTTACTCCAACCTTTGGCTTAGCCGAATCTCAAGCCTTGCTTAAATCAGTTGAGACTCGGATATTTCAAGCAAATCAACAAATGCATGAAGATAGATTCTCTGAAGTGTGTATTTAAATGCTGCATATCCATTGGCTTGATTAAGTAGTTTGACAAAATAATATTTCGTGAGCACCAGCATATGGAGTATGCATCTTCTCAGTTGATACGATATTCCAGAGCTTGTGGTTCCTATCATGAATTTCTTGATGATAGAGGATTGCAGCTAACAAGGAAGCAATTGTGCCAAGTGTTCCTAGTGGTTAAGCTGAGGTCATCACTTCTAAAGTTTTACGGTCTTTTCCAAGACTTTATTAACCGTTACGGAATATCTGTGTCTCATATCACCTCTGATATGTTCCCTTTGTCTTATATCACCTCTGATATGTTCCCTTTGTGGCTATCTAGTCCTCTCATCATTCGTGACTTGTCACTGGATTTGTAACAAGAATAACACAAGGGTGCCACCTCGGTTCGCCCCTTGTTTTAGTGGGACTCGTGTTGCTCGATCTTCAGATTTCTGTGTAGTGTTTTGTAGATCGTTGTATTGTCTGTCTTTCTTTGCTTTACTGCCTCTGATTACCCCTTTGGTATCTTCTAACTTGTCTGATTAGTACCTGTGTTTAATTTGCTCCCAAAAACAGTGAAATTATTTGATTTTTTGCAATCTTCTGATTATGAGCATACTTGATGAAGGTTATTCCAGAAACGCGTAGTGCGCATTAAATTAGATATCTACGTTTTTATTAATATCAGTAGGTCGATACCTCTGTTGGTGGACTTTTCGTCCCCAATGGAAATCAACCATCAGGGGGCAGTGCTTGACCACTGACATGGTTTAGTAGATATATTTATGCTTAAAATTTACTGTTCTTAAATAATGTAATATTTAAGCTCAGGTCAATCTCCCTTAGGAATAGGTCATCTTTTTTTTTTTTTTTTTTTTTTTTAACAACATAATAATTTTAATTGTTCTGAATAGGTAATCTTAGCCGAGTTTGTCCATCCTATTTAAGATATTTGGTTTACTTGCCCCCAAAGACGTTTAAATTGACTACGTGCGTACCTGATGATCGTTATTCTATAAACGCGTGGAACATACTAGATTAGATATTTACGTTTTAATTCTACAGATAGAAATAGTATTCCATGCGGGAAAAAAATGCAAATTCGTATAATAGACAAGTTATTGAAAGAGAAAATGTGATTTTCAGTACATGTTATTGTTTAACTTAAAGTTGTGTTTTCTGCGGTTTTGCAATCCAGCTAATTTTCTTTATGACAGGTAATTTATATATTTTAAAGAAGCTAAAATCTTATCGAATTTAAGTAGCTTTAAAACAAATGCCATTATAACGTATTGTTATATTAAATAGCGTAAGTCTAAAGAGTTCACATTTGTGGTCTTTAAATTAAGTATTCGAAAAAGGGCACATTTTCTACAAAGGTTGGAAATATGTGGCTTATAGAATATAGTAGGATATCTTGCAGATATAAAAAATAAAGATGTAATTGTTTGTCCGGTAAATAGATTATATATTTTTGTAATCATGTAGACACCAGACCCTACTCCACCCCATATCCCCATACCACACTACACCGCACCCCACCCCCCAACACTCCGATTATCGTTATAATCGGTTAAATCTAATAAAATGAAAAACAAATAAAAATACCACAATATCGGAACACTTCCAAATTCTAATGCAAACAAATCTACATGTTTTTCTGGATGTTTTGTAGATAAAGGGTAATAAGAAAATTACCGAACTCCGAATTACCGATGTCACTTATGCAACGATAACTTACATGACACATACTAAGTTGAATATATTGGGTTTGTTTTGTTTTTTTTTGTTTTTTTTTTTTAATACAAAATGAAATGGTCGATGAAACAACAATAGTAATCATCAGAGTATCCCCCAGAGAATTTCAAGACCACGTAAACATTATTTTTAATGATGAGAATATTAAATAGGTAGAATATCATACTCATTTAGGTGTTTTTCTTTCTAGTAACTGTAAATGGTGTTGTCATATTAACAACACATGCCAAAGGGCGACCAAACGAATACACATTTTATGAAAACTTATTAATTAGATCTCATTTGAGTAAGATTTATAAAACATATATTTTACCTATATTAGAGTATGGTTGTGAGAAGAGTTTGGAGATACCAAAGGAGTAATCAGAATCCGTATATCAAAGAAGAACAGACAACAAAATGGACAAAAGAAAAAGTACAAAAGGACAAACAGCGATCTACAAGACATACACATGAACCCAAAGATCGGTCAGTTTTATTGGTGGAGAAAACCGGAGTATTCGGAGAAAAACACCGACCTGTCGCAAGTCATTGACAAACTTTATCACATAATGCTGTATCGAATACATCTCGCCATGAGCAGGATTCGAACTCACAGCGTTAGTGGTGATAAGCACTGATTGCACAAGTAGCTGTAGATGTAAATCCAACTACTATACGATCATGACCACGACGGTCCCTCCGTCAGTATGGAGGTCATGTTATTTATATTATATTCATAAAAACTAAACTGCCTCACAGAATAACATAACACACTTCTTTTAGTTATTAACTAAATTAAATGTATTTGATTGTTAATGAATGTCTTTCAAATCAAATCTTTATCCGAAAATGCCTATCCTGAAAATATATAAAGAAACGACAATTGTTATTTTTCCAAAGAGTGAAAAAAACATGAAGTTCAAACTTTGTGTTGCATCATCGTCATAAATTTGAATTTTAAATTGTTTTGTATACTGTATACGGAGTATATTAAACTGAAACATGAAGGTATCACTACTGCAGCAGGAACTGCCACCCTTCCGGAGCACTCGAGTTCATTCCTGTTTTTATTGAGGTTAGTGTTGCTCAATAATTAATTTTCTGTTGTTTGTATAGTCTGTCCTTCGAATTACGAATTCTGAATATTTATTTGGTACATGTATCTTCAAATTTTACTTACATACAATGTGATAAACATCTGTACAAAAATGTTTATGCAAGAAAATCTTGCGTCGTTAAATTCGCTATATTCAGGATTTCTTGCTGTGAAATATTGTTTGGATTTTGACTATAATAAATAAATGTTCTGCTCCAATACTTGGGGTATTTTATACTTACAAACCACAGGCTGCTACACAAAGAGGAGCAGAGATTCCTAAGGTTTCTAAGGCGGTTGCAGAGGCACAGGCAACTGAGCATGATGCTGCAGATACAGCCTTTCCGTTATGTTGCAGCCAACTTTTCACTTTTTCATAAGCTTGATGAACTAAGATTAAAAAGAACCAATGATTATATTTTCGACAATAGAATATGTCTAAATTATAAATTGAAATATGTAAGGTGGTATCTTCGAAATGTAATTACATAACGTCAACATCTATTTGTACTAAATTGTCTTGTAGTAGATTTTAACATAATGTTATTGATGTTTGCTTGTATTTGTTATTTTTTGTTGTGGTGTAGGTATCTCTATGCCAATTTTTAATAAGATTTCAATGCATAATATAGTATTATAAGTACTCTAAGTTACTGTTTAGGAGACAAGGCGTATTGTTAAACATGTCATTTATATTTTCAATTCCCTTATTTTATATAACCAACGTAAATGAAAAGACTGAATAGTGACCATAGCCGATTTTGTCTATCCTGTTTAGATCATTTGGTTTTATTGCTCCCAAACTTTTTAAAATTATTTGGTTTTTCAATCTTTCTATTTTGAGCGTACCTGATGAAGGTTATTCCAGAAACGCGTTGTGCGCACTAAATTTGATATCTACGTTTTAGAACATGCTTAATAAATATTACATGTCTTGGTATTTTGGATCAAGGTAAATTATAGCTATAAAATCGAGCTTCAGTTTGTACCAAGATTTGGTAAGCAGCAATTTGATTGGACGAGTATAGGTCACATGAACGTGACCCTTTACGGTGTTCCGTTTAATCTTTATGCCAGCGACATATAAAAAAGGGGGGCAATTAAAGATCTAATTTTAATTAGAATGGTATTTTGTCGTCACAACAAAATTATTGATTCTGTTTATAATACTGATGATTTACAAATAACAGAACATGTCGTGATATTTAGTCTATTATCACATATTTTATTGAAATAACGCCAAATTTGCATGTGTAATAAAAGCATAATTTGCGGCGTGTTATTTGCCCCCAGGGCAATAACATTTTACGAGGGCAATAACATGCTACTGCCCTGACAAAATATGTGATAAATAGATTAATACATGGCCTTTTTCATATTACCCTTGTTTTCAGCCCGAGACCTTGATATCGGCCCGAGGACTTTAGCTAACGCGTCGCCAGTAAACTCAATTTGCGACCATCAAATCCCCAATCGATGTAGTGAAATTTTCAAATACAATAGAGTTATCTCCTAATTATATATTTTACATCACACATACCTGACATTCGTTCTTCATGTGACATTTGACGCCATTGGGCTTCATGTTCTTCCAATGTCATGGACAAGATAATAGGAAGGAGAGCCAGAAAGACAATTGCAACTTTCATCTTTGTAATGTTGTATAGTTACAAGTATTCTGTTGATAAAACATAAAAAGATTGCATATATGTTGAACACTTCAAATATCTAAAACCATTTCAGAATATCGCTTTATTTCAACAAGCCATTCAACCATTTTTATCAAGAATAGTTTCCTAATTGTTTATTTGTAAAATGAACTTGGTAGCGGATAAACGTGTATACGAAATGGAATAATTGCATGCACACGTATTTAAGTGGATAATTTTATATATAGGTAAATTGAATAAGGGAGTACATACGAGATGTGGGTACTTTCATATTCACATTTATTCGTAAATTGAATAATTGTGTACATACATAAAAAAAGCGAACAATTTTATGTATGTGTAAATTAAATAATAGCGTACATAAATAAAGTGAATAATTTCATATATACATGTATACGTAAGTTGAATAAATATGTACATTGAGGTAGATACAATAAATGATTGATGGATTGATTATTGCTTAATGTGATAATAAATTGAATGAATACATTCACGGGTCAAAAGTATTACCAGCATTCCTCACGATGACCACCGGTCCTCCGACCCAGGACCAGTAAAACTTTGATCGCACATGTCAATCTCTCAGTTTTTATTTAAAACTATATAAAATAAATTCAAGAATTTGATTCGGACTAGTAAATTCAAATTTTATTTTGAGGCATGAGATACTAAGATATTTCCCTATATATTTTATATAAAACCACTTATTTTCTAAACATTCTCCTAAAGTTATTCTTTATCCGATTTTCTCAAAATTTTCACCCTTCAAAGCAGAATTAAGAGTTAATTTTAATATTTCATGTAATTGTTTTTTAACTTTATTTACAAGCACTTATGATCTAAACACAAACGTAAATTCTCGACGTAACAATGTTCTATGATTATATAGCTATAGTAAGATTTGGTGGGGAAAAAATTAAACTACCGTGTACGTGTTTAAATGATGTTTTAAGGAAAAGTAGAAATAAAATTATTTCAAAATTATAATGACGAGACACAATATTTATTCCTGTGTTTAGTGCTGAAAATTTCATGAAAATCGAGTAAGAATGTTTCAAAAAATTATGGATAAATATGAAATATATAAGGAAATATTTTAGTGTGGAAACACTTTCCACCTACTCTGTAAATGACAAAATTATATTGTTCCTCTGGTAAAACTTGTTTAGGAGCAGGCAATTCCGACACGTTGTCGTATAGGTCACATATGACAATGACATAAATGAAAATATAACGAATACGCATTCCATGCAATCCATTCTATACCATACGTGTTTTATTTGTCTCTCTATATATATTCCTGATATCGGGTGAACTTTCTTTACATGGAACCCTTTAAAAGAGTTGTTTTCAAATGTCGGACGGTGTCATTTTGCGTTGGTTAAAAAAGATAATGAACCAAAGCAGGAATTAAACAGTTAAGTATATGTATGCGGCGATTTTGCCTCGGCTTCTACGATTTTTCAATTAAATTTTGCAATTGTTCCGACATTGTGGTTTTTTTTGTTTTTTTTTTTCATCTTATCAATTTGTACAGTAAATTACATTGTCGTCAAATAGCAAATAACGGCTGACTACGCTCCGATCTCTCCACTCAGTCGTAGGCGAGCGACAACTAGTATAAGATAGACTTCTATTCTTTTAGTGTTTAAGATTATTTTATCCTTTTTCTTTAACTTTTTTTTCGTTTTTATTACAATTTATAGTTTTATGTGATAAACAGTCTTTCCAAATTGTTCCTTGTTTAATTTTAATTTGCTTAATTAAATTTTCACTCCACAATAAGGTTGAAATATAGCCAAAGGTAGCGTTACGCAACAAATAAGAAGAAGTACTTCGAATTTTTTAAATAAGATTGATGAAATGGTACTACTACTACCTTTCAGTTCTGTGTTATCTGGAGGCAACAATGCTATGAACATTATGCCAGGTATTTATACAACACTGTGACCTTTCATGACTTAGTTAGCTACTCTTATTATCTGTAGATCATAACATCTGTCCAGTTTCAAGATTTTCAGGTCATAAGATGTGTCTACTGTCCAGTAAGCCATCCTACGTAGAAAGTTTATATGCCAAGATTTATGTTCCGATCCAAAGCTTGTGTAGTAATGAACCAGAACTTACGATCTTTGGCATTCCATATTAGAATAGAGCTTGGTTAACAGATATACACAGAGTCTTATTATCAATGTGCAGATGGCGGTGTTAACATTTGCTACAATTCAGACACTATACGTCATCAGGTCTAATAATAACATTGATGTCTATGAAGAAATATATGTGTTTTATTAACTATATATCACTACTCACTAGGACTGTGCTTTGTATGAATAAAAGTTAGAGAAAACCGAAGGGGTAATTGAAGAATGGACAATCCAGAGATGCATAGAATAAACAACCGTCCGTGTCAATGTTAAATGAACGATAGAGAAAACCGAAGCGGCAATCACAACAAAGACAAAACAAAGGAAAAAAGAATGAACAACACGAACCCCAATAAACACAGGGATTGAACCCAGGTGGTAGTCTTATGTTTAATTTACTCCAACCTTTGGCATAACTGAATTTCAGACATTTCTTAATTCAGTTGAGACTCGGATATTCCAAGCAAATCAACAAATGCATGATAATATTGATAGATTCTCTGAAGTGTGTATTAAAATACTGCATATTCATTGCCTTGATTGCCCGAGGATATCACCCTCCAGAAGGCAGTGCTCGACCACTGACAGGTTTTTAGATATATCTATACAGTTCCTAAGTAATGTAATATTAAAGCTAATGCTGCCTCACGCATAGGTAATCTTAGTTGATTTTGTCTATCCAACTTAAGCCCTTTGATTTACTTGCTCCAAAATATAGGTAATCTTAGTTGATTTTGTTTATCCAACTTAAGCCCTTTGATTTACTTGCTCCAAAATATAGATAATCTAAGCTGATTTTGCTTATCCAACTTAAGCCCTTTGATTAACTTGCTCCAAAATATAGGTAATCTTAGCTGATTTTGTCTATCCAACTTACGCCCTTTGATTTACTTGCTCCAAAATATAGGTAATCTTAGCTGATGTTGTTTATCCAACTTAAGCCCTTTGATTTACTTGCTCCAAAATATAGGTAATCTTAGCTGATTTTGTCTATCCAACTTTAGCCCTTTGATTTACTTGCTCCAAAATATAGGTAATCTTAGCTGATTTTGTCTATCCAACTTTAGCCCTTTGATTTACTTGCTCCAAAATATAGATAATCTAAGCTGATTTTGCTTATCCAACTTAAGCCCTTTGATTAACTTGCTCCAAAATATAGGTAATCTTAGCTGATTTTGTCTATCCAACTTACGCCCTTTGATTTACTTGCTCCAAAATATAGGTAATCTTAGCTGATGTTGTTTATCCAACTTAAGCCCTTTGATTTACTTGCTCCAAAATATAGGTAATCTTAGCTGATTTTGTCTATCCAACTTTAGCCCTTTAATTTACTTGCTCCAAAATATAGGTAATCTTAGCTGATTTTGTCTATCCAACTTAAGCCCTTTGATTTACTTGCTCCAAAATATAAGTAATCTTAGCTGATTTTGTCTATCCAACTTTAGCCCTTTGATTTACTTGCTCCAAAATATAGGTAATCTTAGCTGATTTTGTCTATCCAACTTAAGCCCTTTGATTTACTTGCTCCAAAATATAGATAATCTTAGCTGATTTTGTCTATCCAACTTAAGCCCTTTGATTTACTTGCTCCAAAATATAGGTAATCTTAGCTCATTTTGTCTATCCAACTTAAGTCCTTTGATTTACTTGCTCCAAAATATAGGTAATCTTAGCTGATGTTGTCTATCCAACTTAAGCCCTTTGATTTACTTGCTCCAAAATATAGGTAATCTTAGCTGATTTTGTTTATCCAACTTAAGCCCTTTGATTTACTTGCTCCAAAATATAGATAATCTTAGCTGATTTTGTCTATCCAACTTAAGCCCTTTGATTTACTTGCTCCAAAATATAGGTAATCTTAGCTGATTTTGTCTATCCAACTTAAGTCCTTTGATTTACTTGCTCCAAAATATAGGTAATCTTAGCTGATGTTGTCTATCCAACTGAAGCCCTTTGATTTACTTGCTCCAAAATATAGGTAATCTTAGCTGATTTTGTTTATCCAACTTAAGTCCTTTGATTTACTTGCTCCAAAATATAGATAATCTAAGCTGATTTTGTTTATCCAACTTAAGCCCTTTGATTTACTTGCTCCAAAATATAGATAATTTTAGCTGATTTTGTCTATCCAACTTAAGCCCTTTGATTTACTTGCTCCAAAATATAGGTAATCTTAGCTGATTTTGTTTATCCAACTTAAGCCCTTTGATTTACTTGCTCCAAAATATAGGTAATCTTAGCTGATTTTGTCTATCCAACTTAAGTCCTTTGATTTACTTGCTCCAAAATATAGGTAATCTTAGCTGATTTTGTTTATCCAACTTAAGCCCTTTGATTTACTTGCTCTAAAATATAGGTAATCTTAGCTGATTTTGTTTATCTAACTTAAACCCTTTGATTTACTTGCTCCAAAATATAGGTAATCTTAGCTGATTTTGTTCATCCAACTTAAGCCCTTTGATTTACTTGCTCCAAAATATAGGTAATCTTAGCTGATTTTGTTTATCCAACTTAAACCCTTTGACTTGCTTGCTCCAAAATATAGGTAATCTTAGCTGATTTTGTCTATGCAACTTAAGTCCTTTGATTTACTTGCTCCAAAATATAGGTAATCTTAGCTGATGTTGTCTATCCAACTTAAGCCCTTTGATTTACTTGCTCCAAAATATAGGTAATCTTAGCTGATTTTGTTTATCCAACTTAAGCCCTTTGATTTACTTGCTCCAAAATATAGGTAATCTTAGCTGATGTTGTCTATCCAACTTAAGCCCATTGATTTACTTGCTCCAAAATATAGATAATCTTAGCTGATGTTGTCTATCCAACTTAAGCCCATTGATTTACTTGCTCCAAAATATAGATAATCTTAGCTGATTTTGTCTATCCAACTTAAGCCCTTTGATTTACTTGCTCCAAAATATAGGTAATCTTAGCTGATTTTGTCTATCCAACTTAAGCCCATTGATTTACTTGCTCCAAAATATAGGTAATTTTAGCTGATTTTGTCTATCCAACTTAAGCCCTTTGATTTACTTGCTCCAAAATACGTTTAAATTATTTAGCTTTCCAATCTTTTGGTGATGGTTATTCTAGATTAGATGTATACGTTTTAATTCTACAGAGATAAATATTATTCCATACGGGAAAAAAATGCAAATTAGTACAATAGACAAGTTATTGAAAGAGAAAATGTGATTTTCAGTACATGTCATTGTTTAACTTAAAGTTGTATTTTCTGCGGTTTTGCAATCGAGCTAAATTTATATAATATAATATATTTTAAACAAGTTAAAATCTTGTCGAATTTAAGTAGCTTTAAAACAAATGCCATTATAACGTATTGTTATATTAAATAGCGTAAGTCTAAAGAGTTCACACTGGTGGTCTTTAAATTAAGTATTCGAAAAAGGGCATATTTTCTACAAAGGTTGGAGATATGTGGCTTATAGAATATAGTAGGATATCTTGCAGGTATTAAAAATAAAAATGTCGTTGTTTGTCTGGTAATTTGATTATATAATCAATTCTACTATTTTTGTAATTATGTAGAAACCACATCCCACTCCCACGTGTCTACCTAATTATTCTAGTGCTGAAAGTTTATATTTTGAAACTGGGTGGTCAAAATTGGAAGACCGTCGGAATTCTAGGAAACTAAATTTATTCTATAAAATTGAAAATAATGTGGTACTCCCATACTTATCTGACTGTTTGCCAACTACTATCGGAGAAACAGTAACATATAATCTACGTAATAATGATGACTATCGCACTCAGGGGTGTCGTCTGCAAACTAGCTCCAAGTCTTTCTTTCCTTCCACCATAAAATTATGGAATTCTTTACTTGACAGTGTAAATTCTCTACCCACTTTTTCCAAATTAAAAAAAAAACATTCAACCTGTCCAAATTCCGGTGGCTTCATTTTACAATATAGACGACAAGAAAACCAACATAATACATACTAAGCTAAGACATAGATGTAGTGGCCTTAATGCCGATTTATATAGAGTAAGTTTGAAGGATGATCAACATTGTGTATGTGGTCATACATTTGAGAATGTTTTTCATTTTTTTCTTGAATGTCCACTTTATCAACATGATAAAACTTCACTGTTTAACTGTTTTAATAAAATTGTTCCACTCTCTATAGAATATATATTCTTTGGGTGTAACGAAATTAGTGAAGAATTGAATACTTTATTGTTCAAATCAGTGCATAAATTTATTCGACAAACTTGTATATTTAATAATTAATTATCCCAACCATGATATTATCTCAGCACAATTTATAGTTTTACTCCACTTTTTCCCCTCTACTTTCTTCTGTTAAATATTAAAACAATATTTAATATACTTATGACATACTTTTGCTTAGCTTAGTTTATTAATTTTTATTGATATAACTTGTACATTTGCTGTCATTTGATTTATTTTATTTATTCTATTAATGTATTTGTATGAAGAAGGACTAGTAAGTTGTAAAAGCTTGTTCCCAATCCAATTCTATAGATATTGACATTAAAAAGCATTATAAAGTAAAGAGAATTTCAACAATAGTTCATTGCTAACAATCACAACCTTCGGAATATACTCGGAGATTACAAACAATACCGTAGTTAATGGATGATTTTTAAAAGTATTTCGAATAATGAATTGTTTGACCATGGATATCAATATATTGTTGCTTAGTGAAAGATAAATATTTTGCTTATGGAAAAAATATTAAACAATGTTGGTCAACAATTCCACCAATATCGACAAGACGAACAATCACTTCTCACCTCAAATCATTGAACTCTAAAAAGGCTACAACAAATGATGAAGGAAAATCAGGTCCTGGCTTGAGACAGGCACAAAAAGGGGGAAGGGTGAAACCGAATAATGGTATCCCAACCCTCCAGTTCTGATAATTGGATATCTAACCGCACTACAGATACAGTCAAACCTGTATTAAGAGGTCACTTTTGGGGCATATAAAAAGCGTCCTTATATGACATGTGACCTCTTAAAAGAGGTTCAATTCATATGAAATTTTCTGTGACAGGACAAGAAAAATGTGACCTTTTAATAAAGGTGACTACTTAATAGAGGTGACCACATAGGCAGGTTTGACTGCATAAACAAACGATAAAAACCCTGAATAGACTCGTTTCCACTTAAAGATTAATTGACAACATAAACATGGATAGTACAATAACAGGGTCAATGAATGCTTGTAGTTAATTGAATAATAGCCAGGAAGATAGATTATGTTGGTTAAAGACCATTTTCTTTAGACAAGACAATCATAACTGATACTTCTAACATATTTAACATCAATTAGTCACAAACATATACAAATTAGGGGCGCGTCGTGATCTTGATCGCATGGTTGTTGGATTTACAACTACAATGTCCCTGTGCAATCAGTGCCTATCACCACTAAAGTTATGAGTTCGAACCCCGTTCATGGTGAGGTGTGCTCGATAAACATTTTGTGATAAAGTTTGTCAGTAGCTTCCGAAAGGTCTGTGGTTTTCTACGGGTACTCTGGTTTCCTCCACCAATAAAACTGATGGCCACGATATGACTGAAATATTGTTGAAAGTGGTGTTAAACATCATAATCATAATAACCCTAACCCCCTCTACAAATTAATAGTCTTCGTTGGAGACCAAGATAAAAATGTGTTAGAATCAAATAATGAGCATAAAATAGTAATATAATATAGAACGAAATATAAATATAATGATGCAAGTGCCAGTAAATTGTCTATTTTTAGCAAAATAAACCTGCCTCAAAGAGATTCAATTATAGCTACTAAATAATAGCCTTTATGGAATAGATTTTACAAGGATTTCACAAGTTAAAATGTGTCAGTTTTGAACTTTCAGCTTTATACTTGGTTTTTTTTCAACATTGACTACATCAACTCAGCTTAAATTTGGCTACGTTTTGTACTTTTTACGAATAATGAGATTGGGAAATTTAGATATACGCCACACAACTGTATTTATAAGTTGTTATTTACAATGAAGAGATGCTGTTGTTGTCATGTTTTTGTGTACATTTCTGTTTGAATGTTGGAAATGAAAACAAAAAATGCCACACTGTTGGAAAAATTCAAAAATCCAACAAATAGATATCTAATTTGATACTTGAATAACCTTCATCAATTATACCGTTCAAAGTCAAACAATTACATTTAGCCAAATAATGTAGAAGTAATTATACAAGACAACCAAAGAGTTTTAATACTATTGCCCTAAAAAACACGGCTAAGGTTACCTATATTTCCGAGGGAAACAAACATTAGTTTTAATGACATTATACAGTGTATATTGTTTGAGAACTGTAAGTTTCAATATTTAATATATCTTATAAATGATGTCATAAACACTGATTCCTGAGTGGATCAGGCGCGTAGCTCCCTATACGCCAACACGCAGTTGCGTGCACATCGGCGTGCTGAAGAAAAAAAAATAAAGAGCAAAAAAAATCAAATAAATAAGGAATAATAATTTGTTTTTTTTAAAAGTGGAAAACAAAGTCTCGTGGCTTTTTGTGAAAATTCAATGTCATAAAAATTACGGCATTTCAAATTTTATTCAAATGACGTTACGGCCGTATCATTAGTATGAGTTACATCGAAAATATGGACAAGCGGACCAAAATGCGCACACTTTGCGAAACGCGATGGACGAGTCGAGCCGACGCACTGTACACATTTAAAACATCATTACCTGTAGTGGTTCATGCGTTGGAACGATTACAAGGACTAGAAGATGACAAAGCCAGACAATACCTTGCATCTATTACCAGATTTGTATTTGTTATAGCTTAGGTAGTATCAGAACACATTTTACAGAGTATGGTGTTTCTGTCGAAATTCCTGCAAGGTATCGAATGTGACCTGCTGGAGGCTACAAAAGAATGTAAAACTGTCATTGAGTTGTTACGAGCTGAACGACTCGATGAATCAGTTTGGGATGAATTGTATCAATCGGCATTAGATTTATCAGAACCTTTCGATATCGTTGAAAATATGCCGAGGCGATGTGGAAGACAGACTACCAGAGCCAATCACCCTGCAAACACGCCAAAACAGTATTGGAAAGTTTCTTTGTACTATGCGTTTATAGACCACATGATAATGGAATTGGAGTCGCGTCTGATAAAATCAGAAAATCGCTTTTATGCATAGTATCTGCTTCCTCGTGTTATAGGAAATATTACGAACGAACAAATCGCGACATTGTATGAGACATACCAGACTGACCTGACATGTAATTTAGACGAATTCAAGAGGGAGGTCGCTCGATGGCGAACACGCTGGAGTATAACACCTCGCGATCAGATGCCAATTTCACTTTGTGAGACACTTGATGCAGTAAACCCGGTGCTATATCCTTCTATAGATACCATCTTGTGTATCATGTTGACAATGCCGGTAACAAGTGCTACCGCAGAGCGATCGTTCAGGGTACTACGTCGGTTGAAAACATATGTACGATCAACAATGAATAACGATAGGTTGTCATCGCTAGCATTAATGCATATCCATCGCGATTTCAGTGTGGATTTAGACAAAGTTATGGAGAAGTGCGTGTCTGCTAAGACACGAAGAACAGATTTTGGGCAATTCAATGTGTTGCTTATGTATTCAATTTACCCATGAAAACACCTCAGAACGCACCATTTTGCATCTAGTAAAAAAAAGACCCCCTCTCCAAGGTATGGTTGCTTGCACTGCAAAAATGGCTAGCTACGCCCCTGTGGATGATATCCTCATGAACTTGTTGTCCACCAACAGAGGTATCGATAACTAACAGATTCTACCTTCTTTTTGACATTAATTATAACTGCTGTTGTGATGTTCCTGTTTATGTAGTCATGGATTGTGTGACATATTTACACAGATTGTGTGACAGATTTACACAGTGTATTCGGAGTTATTTGTTTGTTTGTTTGTTTGTTTGTTTGATAGTGATCAACGCCACTTTCAACAATATTACAGTTTTATATAGTTAAGTGTGTAATATTTGTTTGGCAAGCCAAGTCTAATTATCAAAATGGAATGGTTAATATCACATTTACAGGATTATGAAGAGTTTGAAGATACCAAAAGGGCAATCGGAATACGTAAGTCGAAGAAGGACAGACAACACAATGGTCAAAAGAAAAAGGATAAAAGGACAAGCAACGAATTATAAAACATTACACATAATTCCGGCACATTATTATGTTTGTCGCAAGTGAGGATATATATATCTTAAGACCATTATAATAAACAAATAGTCACAAAAAAGACGTCCATGGCAGATACTATATAAATAATGACTTCAGATTCCACAGAAGATTAAGAACAGACAACGCAATGGCCAAAAGAAAAAGTACAAAAGGACAAACAACGATCAACAAAACATACACATAAAACTAAAGATCGAGTAACACGAACCCAACTAAAAAACAGGGGTGAACTCAGGTACTCCGGAAGAGTCGGCAGTTCCTGATCCACTAGTGACACCCGTCGTGTTAATCTAGCTACAAACCCGGTGATAAGTCATGAAATGTAGTCAAATTCAGTTGGATATAGTAAACCGGGAAAAAAAAGTTAATACGAAATGTGTCAATAAAAACGGTTTCATTATTGCTCCTAAAACTATAAATTATTTGGCTTTCCAATCTTTCGACTTTGACCTTATCTGATGAAGGTCATTCCAGAAACGTACCTGATGAAGGTTATTCCAGTCACGTGTTGATTTTGGGCGTATCTGGTGAAGGTTATACTAGTCACGTGTTGACGTTGGGCGTATCTGATGAAGGTTATTCCGGTCACGTGTTAACCTTGGGCATATCTGATGAAGCTTATTCCAGTCACGTGTTAACTTTGGACGTATCTGATGAAGGTTATTCCAGTCACGTGTTAACTTTGGGCGTATCTGATGAAGGTTATTCCAGTCACGTGTTGACTTTGGGCGTATCTGATGAAGGTTATTCCAGTCACGTGTTAACTTTGGGCGTATCTGATGAAGGTTATTCCAGTCACGTGTTGATTTTGAGCGTACCTGATGAAGGTTATTCCAGTCACGTGTTGATATTGAGCGTACCTGATGAAGGTTATTCCAGTCACGTGTTGATTTTGAGCGTACCTGATGAAGGTTATTCCAGTCACGTGTTGATTTTGAGCGTACCTGATGAAGGTTATTCCAGTCACGTGTTGATATTGAACGTACCTGATGAAGGTTATTCCAGTCACGTGTTGATATTAAGCGTACCTGATGAAGGTTATTCCAGTCACGTGTTGACTTTGAGCGTATCTGATGAAGGTTATTCCAGTCACGTGTTGACTTTGAGCGTACCTGATGAAGGTTATTCCAATCACGTGTTGATATTGAGCGTACCTGATGAAGGTTATTCTAGTCACGTGTTCATTTTTAGCGTACCTGATGAAGGTTATTCCAGTCACGTGTTGACTTTGGGCGTATCAGATGAAGGTTATTCCAGAAACTCGTCCTGTGCACTAAATTAGAAACCTTATGTACCATATTTACTTTTTCTTGACATTTTCTGGTAATACTATTGTAATTTTGATATTTTGAGGTAAGATGGGTGATGAACTTACAATAGTAACACGACCGACAGGTGTCACTAGTGGAGTAGGGACTGCTTACTCTTCCAGAGCAGCCAAGAGCGCAACCGTGTTGCTCAAATCTTTAGTTTACTATCAAGTAATTTGTCGATCATTGTTTTTTTCTTATGTCCTTTTCCTTACGGCCATTTTTTGTCCTTCGAATTACGACTTCTGATCACCAGGTTTGGTATCTTCAAACATTGTTTGGCATATTCCTCTATGTTAATATTGTAATTATAAAACAAATATAAAACAAAAAGAAGAGATCATCAGCTCTTCTACTTATCCTCCTCGATCATATGTATTAGTGGATTTAGCGATAATCCATTCTAAAATTTTAAAATGATCAAACAAATATTAAATGTTTTAATCCTTATATAGTTTTTTTTAACCAAAATTAAGTCTGCATAGTCTAAACGAATAAACTCATTAAATTCCATGATTAATCAGATTTATAAATATTAGTCCTATTTCACTGGTATTAAAGTTTGACTTGCAAGCGTATCAAATTCTACCGTACTTTCAGCTCTGAAAAATAACGACAAAGGCGATGTGTATCGAATCAATTACAGGTTTCTCTTATAGATTAATGTGATCGATAATACGGAATTAATTAATAACTAAGGTTTTACGTCTGTGAGGTTTGTTTTGTAACCGAACAGTGATGACAGTTATAGAAATATAATGTGGATGTAATTAGCTGAAGTTTGTAAATACGTAAAAGGTAAAATTATATTTATATTTATTTGTTGCATCAGTTTTGTCTATATCATTGGTAGTGCTTTTGATGGTACAGTGTGAATGGTATACCGTATACAAAATCAGCTCTTATTTTTATAAATCTTTACAAACTACTTTAAGGATAGTCGGGGTTATTTAAAAGGACTATGCTAGTATATGCACCTTTGGCAGTGTCAATTTGGTTACACTGTGGGGGTATTCGGGTATATAGGTACCTATCCATTTCCAGGAAGGAATAAAACTCCATTACAAAGTTGCTCAATTCATTTCAAAGGGTGGTGGTCGGTGCCTTTACAACTACCTTTCAGGTAGATAAGAAGAAAACTGTTCGTTTATCGCTTAGGAATGTAGACATTTTGACAAAACTCATAATTATAATCAGGACCATATTAAAAGCAGCATAGGCATCCGGACAAAGCAGTACACTGGGACCCATAGCTACACGACCACTCACAGGAATAAAACTGTAAATGTGGATGAGATTAAAATATATCCATTGTATTGGTACTTCCAACAACATCGATGTTTAAATATTAAAAACCATGTCGTACACAACATACATAAATTATCATGGGATCCCTATGTTCGTTGGGTCCCGGGGCAACTACCCAGCTTGCCTATGCGTTAAGACGGCACTGATTATAATATGTACTATTGAGTTCAGTAGGTGGTGTGGGTGTATTTAGCCTTGCATTCAAAATAGTTCAGCTATATTATGGTGGTTGGTTGGTGGAGGAAACCTGAGTACCCGTAGAAACGCACCGATCTTTATCACGTAAAGTTGTTTCGGAGAGAAGCGAACACATGGTTTTAATGACGATTTGTACATCCTAAGTACATATTATATTAACCACCATTCGATCACAGTCAGTAGATAAGGCAAAGCTGCCAATTTCTTTATTCAGAAACTTCGAGAGTAGGTTTAAAAACATTGCGCAACAACATCCAGTTTTTCGTTATAGAAAGATATATCTGTACAATGACTTGTCGTGAAGATCGTCCATCAACCCATTAAAAAATAAACGTTTTTTTTTTTCAGTCAAAATTATATTGTTCAACTCCAAAGATGGAAGTAAAAATTATTTGATGTGAAACAATCTGACTTGTTGATGTGTCAGTTTTATTTTACGGCTGTCGCGGTGTACTGTAATATTACTAGTCAGAATAATGTAAGAAGAGTTTGAAGACACTAAAGGGGGCAATCAGAATCCGTAAATCAAAGGACAGACAGCACAATAGCTAAAAGAAAAAGAACAAAGATAAAGTAACACGAATCCCACTAAAAACCGGTGGTCAACTCAGGTCCCAGGCGCATTTGGGTGCTGTCATTTTAAATTGAAGAAAACCGTCTTTATTAAGTTCTCCCTTTATCAAATCGTGCCTTTATTTGAGTCATGTAGGGGTGTGTTCGTGAAAAAACTTTTTTTTTTAAATCTGTAATATCTATATTAAATGCTTGTCATGTGTATTGTGGACCAGAAATACGCCAGTGCTTAAAACTCAAGTTGAGCATAGCAATATCAGACGACTGTTAATTTTATATTTTATAATTTCTTAGTCTGAAGACATTGGACGTCGACTAATTTAATCTCCGTTAAACTGGTACGTCTAAAAAGGTGGATAAAATAGTGTTAAGTTATTATAAATTATATAAATTTAACACGGATATAAAGCTTGTATATATTTCATTCATATATTATAGGTAGAAAAATATGGGTAACGGGGAAATTTAATACCTTAATAGAATTGTTCCAAACAATAGAAGTGCTATTAAAACCTAATTAAATGTAGCAATAATTCATTTGTACTTTAAAGGAACTTTTTTAATTGTTTCTACATTTTAATCAATATTTCCATACTTGCATTGTTTGGTTCAGTTATAAAACTAATGAAATATAATCTGATAAAGGCGGACATTCAACTTTCAATTTTTGAACCATTTTTTTTCAATAAAGCAGGAAAAGCTAGATTATAATCCTTATGGGGGTTAATTTAAGTTATCAATATAGAATGTGGTAGTCTGCGAATCAAGAATGGTCATTAGTTTTGTTATTGAATTGGAAGCACTTACAGCAGGTTGGTGGTTTTCTCATGGTATATTTGGCTAGAATTGTTTTGTCCATTTTAATAATTGTGTTCAACAGTTTTCCAGTTTTCTATAAATTTTGTAATTTTTGCTGATTTTTGGCAAATGTGGAAATGAAGCCTAATTTGACCAAAATTCATTTGAAAATCTTCTTCTCAGAAGCCACTTTACCAAACCAAACCTTGCCAGTGACCTCTGGGTACTCTGGTTTCCTCCACCAATAAAACTGACGTCCACGATATAACTGAAATATTGTTGACCATAGCCATAAATTGGAAGAAGAGGCTGGTCTCATGAACATGTAGAATATTGACCGTCCGGGAAGTGGATAAACACAAGAGAGAAAAAAAGACGAACAAGAGACAGAATATTTGAGGATTTAGATGTCTAGCGTCAGGCTACTAATTCATACACAAGTGTTGCCTCACAAACTGAGTTAAACTAAGGTCTTTCTGTCGCAGACGATATTTAAATTTAATAACAAAATTACCATTCTTCATTCGCAGACTCTTACACATGTCCCTTCTGTTTTCTCTAATGTTTATTTATATCACTTACTCACATTAGTCACAATAATTATGATAATCTAGCTTTTCGTACTTTATTGTAAAAATCGTTCAAAAATGAAATTTATTGAAAAATCGTTCAAAAATGTACTTTATTGAAAAATCGTTCAAAAATGAAAGTTGAATGTCCGCCTGTATCAGATTATATTTCATTAGGTTTATAACTAAACCAAACAATGCAAGTATTGATTGATTAAACTGTAGCCACAATTAAAACAGTTCCTTTAAAGTATATATACAAATGAATTATTGTTACATATAAAACACACAGCAATGCTACAGCAATTATATGGTCGTTATCACGAACTGGTAGATCATTACACAATATCCCTTTTTCAGATGGCAATGGATCCGTCACATAGAATTTATTTGTTTAAATACTCTATCACAGGCAAGACTTTTGCCACACTTAGCTATATGAGTAACACGGCAACAGTAACTGCTTACACTTTGCCGGCATCTTGGTTCACCCTCGGTGAATTGGTGGAGTTCATCTTTCTAGTTTTCGATGTTGGAATGTTTGGTTTTGTTTGTTTTTGTACTGTGTTTTGTGCTCTGTGTTGACTGTGTCTCTGGATTTTCAATTTTCGATTGCCCCTTGGGTTTTCTTTAACGTTTATTTTTTTACAATTTGAACTGAACTATCCATTTGAATTATTAGTTAAGTGACAATCTGCCGCAAGTGGTTGAACTCTCGTGCGCTTGTCGTCAAATTTCCGTTCTTGGATCATGTGACACAGTCGGCTTAGGAAATGCAATTATACTCTGATTAATAATGTTTATCTCGTTTCAGTGAGTTAACAGGATAAGGCTACGCAGAACACAAAATGGACGAAGATGGAACGGAAAATAAAACTAATCGCACAAAAAACAAAATGGTGCAAGCATCGCTTAAAAATGTGCAAAAACAAAGAGAACTTGCTCTTGAATTACAGGAAATAGATAGACAAATGGAAATAGAACTGAAAATATTAACAAGGGAAAAACTTGATGTTTTGAAAGATATGGTTAGGCTCGAGGAGGAAAAACGTACAGTAGATTATTTAAATGATGATATCAATGGGAAAAGTTTGAAGCAATATAATCAAAAGAGGAGGAACAGAGATGAAGTTTCTAAAGACGAAAAGCAAAACAAAGAAAGATACGATTTCAAGTTAAATGCAAATAAGATATATGTTAAGTTACCTCCTCTAGAAATTCCTGAACTTCTAAAGGAAAACAAACCTCCAATACCACCACCGAAACCTCGACTCTATAGATCGAACTCTCTAATAAGACAGCGTAGTGCTTCTGTTAATAGCATTGCTAACCCTAATCAGTTTTCTTCTTCACTGAGAGAGTCTAAAACTACGACACACTACATGAGCCTTCCAGATATACATAGATTTGATAAAACTAACAGAAAAATATTTCCTAGGAAAAATATGCCAGATATAGAGGAAAATTCTGAAATAATTCCTCCTGTTAAAGTGTCAAGACTCAGCACAGAACAGTTACCACACCTAGGACAAAGATCTCGAACAATTGTATAAGTTCACGTACTGACCGAAAATTAATATGTTCTTGAATTGTATGTGAGAATATGTGTTCACAGAATGCGTGACGTACAACACAATGTTAATTCAATGCTAAATGTGGTGCATAATTTTATGATATTCAAGATTGAAATTTATTTAAAAGTCTGTGAATATACGTTTTTAGAAGTATTCGTTTAATTGCTTAAGCTTTCCTTCCACGAAGAGGAACCCAAAACTTCTATCAAAATATAATGGCAAGGTGGGCAAAACATAATTAAGGGTATAAAGCGTTCAATGGGGCCGTCGTGGTCGTGATCGTATGGTAGTTGGATTTACAACTACCTGTACAATCAGTACCTATCACCACTGTAGTTGTAAGTTCGAATCCTGCTCATGGCGGGGTGTACTCGATACAACATTATGTGATAAAGTTTGTCAGTGGCTTGCGACATATCGGTGGTTTTCTCCGGGTACTCCAGTTTCCACCAATAAAACTGACCGCCACGAAATAACTGAAATATTGGTGAAAGTGGCGTTAAACACCATAAACCAAACCAACCATATTACGACAATCATTTGTACTAGCTAACGTTATAACTTTCTACAGAACTTATATGGCAATTTCTATACAAAACCTAACCTCACCGAATTCGTCTCACAAACTTCAGTCTCGTAAAAAACAAATATGAAATCCACGTTTAAACAATAACTAATCCAGTAAAAAACAATACATGTATCATAATTTAATGTAAACTTTGTTTAAGTAAGCCTGATAGGCATTTCTTTTCACCAAACTACGACTTTTTAACGCTCTGAAAATCCTAGGTCTGCGCGCGACTTATCGTTATTGAGTTTAGCAACTGTCAATAAGAGTATCCCTAAACTTTACCTAAGGATATACTTTTTGAGGAGTCCCTGAACTTTTTCGTCAAAACATAAAAAACTGCCATGTTTCATACATTTAAACTATTTCCTGTTAATGGCGAAGTGTACTCGATAAAGTTTGTCTCCAGGTACTCCGGTCCGGTTTCCTCCACCAAAAAGACTGACCGCCGCGATATAACTGAAATATTGTTGAAAGTGGCGCTAAACACCATAACCCTAACCATTCCCCCTTTAAACTACAAAAATGTTCTTAATTGCCTGTATACAGCAAAAGTTCAACATTTGTTTCACGTATAGGTGAAGCATACTTTTTTCATATGTTTGTATAACAATTCGTAAATCGGACGTTCTGTTTTACGAAGGTTTCAAGCATGCGTTTAACCGGCGTTTGCAAGACATACATTTTACAATGTACCAAGCATGCGTAAAAACGTTTGTAAACCATATGCATTATTTAACGTACACTTTACATGCGTTTCACTTTTTTGCTGTGTTCCGTCACAATAAAAAAAAACAATTTTGTTATATCAGACACAACGATGGTGCAACAAGAGACCAAAATTAATGTACAAAAACAGAATTACATAGAAATGGCAAAGAACATAAACATTTACATTAATAAGGAATGTGTAGCAGTAGAGCATGTTTTACCTGCGAAAAATGCAATGTCCCCGGTGGAATTCGATCCCGGGACCTCTCGCATTGTAAGCCACCACTCTACCAACTGAGCTAAAGGAGATATCCACTAACACAGTTAGCAGAGGTGGTTGTGAACCTACTGTTTCCTATAACATTATATAGGGGGCGTCCCCGTTATACTCCCCCACATCAAGAGTCATCATACTTTAATGACAATATCTCAAATATCAACATTTAACCCGACCAGTTTTCCTGTTCTGACCATCGTGGGTTATTTAGTTGGGCGCCAATGTAACAGTAGAGCATGTTTTATCTCCGAAAAATGCAATGTCCCTGCCTGATGGGATACGATCCCGGGACCGCTCTACCAACTGAGCTAAATGAGATCTCCACTACGTTTCCTATAACCTTAAGTAGGGGAGCGTTCCCGTTATAAATGTAAAAACAACTAATGGTCAGTATGTTTGGAGTGAGTGAGTTATTGTTGTTTAACGCCAATTGGTTGTTTGTACTAGACTAACACTGTGAGTTAATATATTGAGTGCTAAATCGCCATAACAACAGTCCTCATGTGGACATATCGCTCCGCTCGGACACATTATCCTGTATTCGGTAGGAACACTTACTTCAAAAAATGTTTTCTTCTACTCACAAGGCAGCGAACCGTTAAATATACGATAACCTTTATTTGAATAAGGAGTGGTATTTTGGAGCGTTGTTTCCATGGGAAAATTGATTTTAAATCTGTTATATTCAAATGAAGAAACCACCTTTATATCTTGTTTGTGTGATTATCACTGTAATAGATTTAAATTGCGAAGATTATCTAAAATAAATGTATAACGTTAGTTGTTGCTTCCCTTTAACGGCTGAACCCTCTCCTCACTATACAGTGTTCGTTCATTCATTTGTTCACTTATACATGTATTTCCAATGATTGTAATGTAATTGTTTTCTGTGTTTGTTTATTACTGTTATGCTCTTAATGGGCCCTTTAATTTGGAAAATAAACTTATTCTTATATTTCCATGGTATTGTACATGTGATGTCTGGTGTAAAATCAAAAATTTGTGTATCATAATACGACATGATATAGCACAACTCTCGGGGTCACAAATAAGACCTAGACTGAATGTTCCAATGAACTTACATGTAAGGTCATATTGTTGACATTATTCACGATTTGGCGGGAACTACCTGGAAATATTTCCACAGCAGAAGGTCGCGCTTGTCAGATCAGTGTATATTATTTCAAGTTCATATTCAGGACGCTTTATGCGTACATGTAGATCATCATGTGGAATGACATCAAATTATTTCACAGTGGCGATTATTTAGTATTCCCATTGAAAAAACGAAACGAAACATTTTTGAAGTGGAATGTATTGTGAATTTCTGATAATCTAGGCTTTTCAACACATTTCTTTCAAAATGAATTGGATCTTGTATAATTTTAATGAAATTTAAATTTTGAAGCAATAATAAATTCATCACAAAGAAATGAACGAGAATTCGATCGGAATGATGTGCATTATAAATATCTTACCATTCACAGCATGCTAATACCTAAGAACAGTGCCGGATTTACCATTGTGCTTAAGCACAGGGCCCTATTGGCCAGCGGCCCCCATCTTTTTGCCAATTTTTTTATATGATGGATTTTTGCTTATGTGGTGCAAATTTAAATTTTAAAATTTCCTGAGCATGTATGCCTGACTGCCTGTGTGGGCCTACCGTGTCTACCTCCTTCAGGGCCCAAGTAAGGGGCCTCATAACTTAACTATCACATGGCCTCATTTGTCCTAAATCCGACACTGCCTAAGAAAATAATGGCAGTATCTATATATTTGGGCCAGCTCAGTTACTACTTTATGTCAGAGAGAAACTAAGAATCAAAATTAATATGCTTTCATTTTTGTTTAAAAACTTTGTAACCGGGTTCTCCCCAGGTTTTGTGTGTTGTGTTTATCTCCGTCCTTTGCCTTGTGCACCCAATGTTGCCAGTGTCTGGATTGTCCATTCTTGATTGCCCCTTCGGTTTTCTCTAAAGTTTATTTTGTCTAGTTATACATATTATAAACAACATACATGCTAAATTCTACAAACAAATCATCCTCATTTATCAAGGTTTCTATATATATGTTCCAATGAAATTAAAGAAAATTCATTGCCACAGAAATAACAATTCAGAGGGAAATAGTAACCAATGAAATAGCTTGTAAATAAAAAAAAACATGGAAAACAAAAACAGAGATTTGTGATACAGTGGAACTTGTACAATCCGACACCTGAGTTACCGACATCGTGTGACATCCGACAAAAATTTATGGTCCCAAAGTATTTCTGTTTTCTAAAATAAAACCTGAGCATTCCGACACATTTCCCTGGTCCCTTGGTGTGCCGGATTAGACAGGTTCCACTGTATATATATATCACTCAGTTTCTAAATAGATTATTAAAATTTATCTTCATTAATTTGTACATTCCAATACATTTACATACGTTAAAAGTTAGTGCATTATGAATGGTTCCTCTCGCATCCAATCAACGGTACAGATAAGTTTGTCAGGAAGTGTGCATATAAATCCTGACAAGTGGTACACTTCTGGTATGCAATAAATAATGTATCCAAAGTAGATGGTTATGTAAAATGCATCACTATCATGCAACAATTTCGTCACAAGTGTCATTTACAGGAATAATTTTGAGATTTCAGCCAACCAGAAAGCGCAGTTGGCCTAGCAGTCTTGTTAAATTTCACAAATGATGTTGAAGGCCACCCAGGTATCATTTTTATTAAGTTTGTTTTCTTTTGTTCCAGTGATGTTTGGATTAAGGGTTAGAATTATGGTGTTAATAACAATATTTCAATTATATAGTGGCGGTCAGTTTTATTGGTGGAGGAAACCGGAGCACCCGGAGAAAAACCTCGACCTGCCGTAAGTCACTGAAAAATCTAATGTTGTAACGAGTACACCTGTTCATGACCAGGATTCAAATTCACAACTTTAGTGTTGATAGGCATTTATTGCATAGGTAATTAATTGTAAATCTAACTACCATACAATTACGACGGCCTCGGTGATTTTTGAGAAAAGCAAGATAACATAGATGACCTCGCCATGATAAGGAATCTACGTGTTGTATTGCAGGTTGATAAACAGCGCTTACGTAGATTGATGAAATATCAATTACCAACTCCAATGAGATCTGTAAAATGTGTACATCTGATAAAAACAAACATTGACTAAGGTCTCCAAATAACACTCATCACTTTTACTTCCTTGCTATCTCTGTGAAGGTATAAATTCACAAAAAGATATGACCACCATATATTCCTTTTGTCAAAATTCAGGGGTCCGTTGTTGAACTTGTGATTAAGCTAATCATATGAATAACCCTAATTACATTTCTAATTCCTTATCACATAATTAGCTTATGCAATGATTAAATATGATTAGTTAATACAGTTCAGCAACCAAATCTAATCATTGCATTATCTTAATCACAAGTTCAACAACGGACCTTAGGTAATTACAGCTATGTTTGTGTTGGTGGTGTAAAGATTTGCTATTTTAGTAATGACTGCCTTGTTGGACTTGTGGAGGACCTGTTAGATACATCACTAGAGGCTCTTCTGAGTCTGTATTACAGACAGGGTGGTATTTTTGTGTAGGATCTGTTAGATACATAACTAGAGGCTCGTCTGAGTCTGTATTACAGACAGGGTGGTATTTTTGTGGAGGACCTGTTAGATACATAACTAGAGGCTCGTCTGAGTCTGTATTACAGACAGGGTGGTATTTTTGTGGAGGACCTGTTAGATACACAACTAGAGGCTCGTCTGAGTCTGTATTACAGACAGGGTGGTATTTTTGTGGAGGACCTGTTAGATACATAACTAGAGGCTCGTCCGAGTCTGTATTACAGACAGGGTGGTATTTTTGTGGAGGACCTGTTAGATACATAACTAGAGGCTCGTCTGAGGCCGTATTACAGACAGGGTGGTATTTTTGTGGAGGACCTGTTAGATACATAACTAGAGGCTCGTCTGAGTCTGTATTACAGACAGGGTGGTATTTTTGTGGAGGACCTGTTAGATACATAACTAGAGGCTCGTCTGAGTCTGTATTACAGACAGGGTGGTATTTTTGTGGAGGACCTGTTAGATACACAACTAGAGGCTCGTCTGAGTCTGTATTACAGACAGGGTGGTATTTTTGTGGAGGACCTGTTAGATACATAACTAGAGGCTCGTCTGAATCTGTATTACAGACAGGGTGGTATATTTTTGTGGAGGACCTGTTAGATACATAACTAGAGGCTCGTCTGAGTCTGTATTACAGACAGGGTGGTATTTTTGTGGAGGACCTGTTAGATACACAACTAGAGGCTCGTCTGAGGCCGTATTACAGACAGGGTGGTATTTTTGTGGAGGACCTGTTGGATACATAACTAGAGGCTCGTCTGAGTCTGTATTACAGACAGGGTGGTATTTTTGTGGAGGACCTGTTAGATACATAACTAGAGGCTCGTCTGAGTCTGTATTACAGACAGGGTGGTATTTTTGTGGAGGACCTGTTAGATACATAACTAGAGGCTCGTCTGAGTCTGTATTACAGACAGGGTGGTATTTTTTTGTTTTTCATTTTATCACCAGATTATTTATGCACTGTTTCGGTTTCAAGCTACCAAGTTTTTAGTTTAAGAGAAAAATCTTACTATTCATATTCTAGTCTACTTCTATTAACCAGTCACACAATAAAAGAAAATGACTTCCTGTTCAGTTAGTTTTCAATCTGTTTCTAGTATCTGAGAATTTTTTTTAATTTCATTTTCCCATAGGATCCTATGTTATAACACAAAAACAGACATTGGTAAAGGACTACCCAAGGAACATTGCAGTTAAGTTTTCTTTCAAACTGTTCATTGGTTTCAGAGAAGACAAAAATTGAAATATATTTCCAACAGCCATCCAAGTTGGATTTTCTATCAAACATTTTAATCTTGTTAGGGCTATCCAATGAAAATTCATTTACAGTTTTATTCAATCAAGTAAATATTTTCAGGTCTTTTCAGATCAGGTGAGCTAAAAAGTAGGGAAGATATTATCCCAACCAACGAGGATATAAACTGATCTAGTTGTTTAACAAGGGTATACAGATAATAATAACAGACAGACTAGGTAATGTCAACTGAAATCAACAAAAAACACACAGTTAGTTATTTTATTCAAAATTTTTGTTCAAATGAATTTATAAACGAGATTCTCCATTTTATGAAGAATAATGATAATAATGTCTTTCATGTCAGATAATTAACAACAAATATTCAATGAAGTTAGATTAACATATATTCAATGAATGAGGTCAGATTAACATATATTCAATGAATAAAGTCAGATTAGCAAATAATCAATGAAGTCAGATTAGCAAATAATCAATGAAATTAGATTAACAAATATTCAATGAAGTTAGATTAACATATATTCAATGAATGAAGTCAGATTAACATATATTCAATGAATGAAGTCAGATTAACATATATTCAATGAATAAAGTCAGATTAACAAATATTCAATGAAGTCAGATTAGCAAATATTCAATGAAGTTAGATTAATAAATATTCAATGAAGTCAGATTAGCAAATAATCAATGAAGTCAGATTAGCAAATATTCAATGAAAAAAAAAACATGATTTCTTCTCACATTGTTTACAGATTTGCTCGGTCAGTGTGACGTCAAACACATTTTGACATCACCGATAAAAACAATAACTGCAGTTTTGAAGATCTCAACATACATTATCACAGCTTGCCCTGTCGGACTTGCTGCAATACTAGGAATAATGTCTGTCTCGACCTTCAATACTGCCGTTATTCTATATTTAGCTTTTCTTTGTTTTTTCCATAATTAGTTTTATTACAGATGTGAAACAAAATCATCATAATATATTGACCAGTTTTAAGGTGTGAAACATGTGTCTAAGAAGTAGAGACTAATATAGTATTTTTTTTCTTCATTTTCATTCTTTGCACAAACAAATAAACAAACAAACAAACATACAAACAAATCATTTTACTATATTAACATAATTTCAAGTATAAATTCATTAACATAAGATGTAAATAAAATAAATTGCAATGGAATTATAAATGTTTTTACATACACACAAAACAAATGAAGTTTTTAATTTGGCTGAATGTAGTCAATTTGATGCTTACCAAATATGAATAAACATGACATGATTTATGTAAATCAACCTTGCATGAACAAAAAAAACAACTCTATTTTTTTTATATTGAGGTAATACGAATTTGAGGTCAAGCTGACCATGAAAGACACAAGTTGAACACAATCTGTTACATGTATTATCAATAATAACTACTTCTAACATTGAATTATAGCATCGTAATCCCCCTCTTATAAAACTACCCCTACTGTAATGAAAGTGATTGATTGGTGTTTAATGCCAACTTAAGCAATATTTCAGCTATATCGTGGCAATAAAAGTTTCCTTATAAGAGGGGTAGCTTCTGATTTGTAACAATTAAGTATCTGGTAGTATTTTACTGTCTCAATAGATGTGGAATCTGGCTTGATAAGGGGGATAGTCTTCTGTGAGAGTGGCTTTATAAGAGGGATAGTCTTCTGTGAGAGTGGCTTTATAAGAGGGATAGTCTTCTGTGAGAGTGGCTTTATAAGAGGGATAGTCTTCTGTGAGAGTGGCTTTATAAGAGGGATAGCCTTCTGTGAGAGTGGCTTTATAAGAGGGATAGTCTTCTGTGAGAGTGGCTTTATAAGAGGGATAGTCTTCTGTGAGAGTGGCTTTATAAGAGGGATAGCCTTCTGTGAGAGTGGCTTTATAAGAGGGATAGTCTTCTGTGAGAGTGGCTTTATAAGAGGGATAGTCTTCTGTGAGAGTGGCTTATTAAGAGGGAGAATATCGAATTTCAAAGTTAGGAGGAAAATAAATTTGTACCAATAATTTTCTGTATTTAAAAAAACCCAGAAACATGCATCTAATATAGTACAACTTATGAAATGAAATCAATACAATTATCTGTACACAACAAAAGAAATATCCACTATACACTGTATTAGAAAATCAACTTATCGTAACAAAACTATCGTCTCACGAAAATAGTGAAGATAACAACAATTTGAAGAAAAAAACCTTCTTGTAAAACATAAAAAGTTTAAATTGTTAACTTAATATTTTACAATAAAGGATACATGCACCAACAATGATGTTTTTATGTCATTTATATTTATATTGCAGTTCAATGAATTGTTGAATATGTATATAAAAAAAAATTGTAGTAATAGACATTGATAGGTTCTTATTTTATTTATCAACTCTTTTCATACTTTTATTAAATATTCAAATTATATTGTCAGATGAGTTAATATTAGAACCGTATGAGTAATTATTTGTTTGCAGTTATTTTGTTAAACCGGGATAATACTAGTCAAATCTTTACATTATATTAAACTTCTATATATATTAACCTACATTTATAGATGTACTTCTATCAACTTGTAATGGACATTTATTATTTGTTGTTTTGTTCACAAGATGATTTGGCTTTTAAGGTGAACACAATGTGATAATATGTTATTATTTACTCTACTGGCCTCTTCTTATTTAATAACAGCTGTTCCAATAAAACATATATGGCACCTAACAAAGGCATTTTTGAGAGCATAAAGCATTTTTACCATATGAAAATGAAGCTACAGAAAAGGCAACACAGTTACCATGGCTGGGCATCCTTTTCTCAAAGTGTCATCTATGGGTACCATGCTTGTTTAAGAAGAACAGCCATAACAACTATCTGTAATCTGTATATGAAATATACAAATTACACAGATATTCAAAGAACTGGATAAAACTGACAAATAATATCATTTTATAATTTTGCTAAACAAAATTGTTTTGGTCTAAAATTACAACAGTTATATCATGGTTATCTAACTTTGAACATACATGTACATTATAACAAATCTTATAGAGATACAAATACATCAATCTGATTAAAATCAGTCCCCTCACTTGCTCCCCTATACTGATATAATGCAGCATTAAATATACAAGGAAACTCCATTATAGGTTACATACAAGTGACCCTATGTTACCATCCACAGAAAATACTTAGGAGGTTAGAGTTATGGTGTTAAACACCACTTTCAACAATATTTTAGCTATATCATGGCAGTCAGTTCTATTGGTAATGGAAACCGGAGTACCTGGAGAAAACCACAGACCTGCCGTAGGTCACTGAAAACTTTATCACATAATGTTGTATCGAGTACACATCTCCTGAGCGGGATTCAAACTCACAGCTTTAGTGGTGATAAGCACTGATTGCATAGGTATTTGTAAATCCAACTACCATATGATCACAACCACGACAGTTCCCCCACTCCCCCCAAAAAAAGATGATTGCGAGTCTATGAAAGTGTTGGTAAACTGGATAGCTAGCAATCTGATTGGACGAAAATTTTCATAACCGTATTTATCTTATCATATCATAATATATTCATGATGTACGGTCACTCACATGTGACCCATTATGGTATTTCCTCAGATCTTCTATGATGTGACATATCAGTATAGGGAAGCAAGTCAGGGATCTGATTTTAATTACATTTCAAATATAAATGTCCATAGGACAAACATCAACTTTTATAAAGACTAGAGGTAAGGAGGATATTTATTTATCTATCTGTTTTTGTCCCTCCATAAAATATTACCCTATTAGATAAACGATTCACGGACCCAAAACTTCAGAAGTCGGCGAATGTACATATCACAAGTTCGATAATACTCAGGCTCACTGAGGGATGAACTTCATTGGAAGAAGAAGAAGAACTCAACAGAAGCTTGTACTTCTCACATGGTGAAGATCATTTTTTTCAATCTATTTCACCATTATAGACTATATTTAATTTTGATACCAGGATTTAAGACAATAATCACTTTTTAGGCTTTCATTAGTATAAGCTTGAGTCTACATATCATAATGATACATGTGTATTATGTCAATTGCCAGTTTTTATTAAACACAGTCACCTAATACCTCTGAACCTCTCCACCCAAAACATGTTATCAAACATTTTAATCTTGACATCACAATGATGTTTTACAAATGAATTTCCATTCCTGTTTTTTAAATTATATTTTTTAACATGTCATCTTATCTGGTCAATATAAAACAATGTCCAAGTTGTATGCTGATATTACAAACAACTTGAAATTTTTAGTTAAATAAATCAAATAGATGGCTAAACTGAGGTAAACATATTTTTGCAAGTCTTATAAAGTTATTTAACAATTAGTAAAGAGACTTGCTCAACAAACACCACTTATTTTGTGACATAGCTATGACATAAACTTATTTTGTGATATAGCCATGACATAACATGGTCAAACATCTTCATGCCACAACATAACATGGTCAAACATCTTCATATCATGACATAACATGGTCAAACATCTTTATGTCACAGCATAACATGGTCAAACATCTTTATGTCACAGCATAACATGATCAAACATCTTCATGTCACAAGATAACATGGTCAAACATCTTTATGTCACAGCATAACATGATAAAACATCTTCATGTCACAACATAACATGGTCAAGTATCATTATGTCACAACATAACATAGTCAAACATCTTTATGTCACAGCATAACATGATAAAACATCTTCATGTCACAACATAACATGGTCAAACATCTTCATGCCACAACATGACATGGTCAAGCATCATTATGTCACAGCATAACATGATCAAACATCTTTATGTCACAGCATAACATGGTCAAGCATCATTATGTCACAGCATAACATGGTCAAACATCTTTATGTCACAGCATAACATGGTTAAACATCTTCATGTCAAACTAACAATATTTAAACTCTTAATACATGGTTTATGACGAGTTAAATCATTGGTTCGTTTAACATAATCTTCAACTGTACAATTATCATACAATTTTCAGGATATGTAACACAAATTCTAATTGGACGATTATCAAACTTTTAGGGATAAAATGTTTCCAAATGTTGCATGTAAATAGAAACAAGAGGTTCACATGAGGTTGTATAACTCACCTGGTTACAATTCATATTGTTCTATTATATACAATCAGCTTACTATTTTATATGATTTTTTTAACACTAACTGGTTAGTTTCATATGTCCTGTAGTGGATGGCATCTTGGATTTTGAATAAAATTGAAAAAGACTGTCCATTGTTAATCATCTAGAAATCAACTTTGATTAAGATTGCATTTTCTGAGAGGATTTTTTCTTTATAAATCTCTATTCTGTAGTAATCATATCTGATCACCAAAAATGCTTTGTTTTCTATACTATTAAATTGATTGAGCAAATGAGAAAATTTTCAGCTGTATCATGGTGAGAATAAGTTACTTTCAATGAAATGATGTCCGATTTGCACTAGAACAACACACTTAAATTGTATCTTTATAGTGCTAGCTCACTGAAATAACAGTCAGCGGGTAGATATGTCGCTCCACTATGACACATTATCCCGATTCCGAGCCAACCAGTCTTTGCTCTTACTCCTTAAAGCTGTGTGCTTAGCGGAGAAGCAGCAAATACTAATTTCATAGTATTAGTTTGATATTATTAAAACATTCTCCCATATGTTCTATGATAATGTATGTCCTGCAGTAGTAATCATTGTATATATCAGATTTTAACCAAGTGGGTGCCATTTAAGACATGTTTGATTTCAAACAGTCCTGTGATATCAGATAAGAACACTTTTTCAACATTATACTAATATGGTCTTATGTTTAAAATATGTCATACGGTGGTGGCAGTCTTGAATTTAGGATTTCTATTTTGTCCAGTAGTTTCAGATACATTTACTTATAATGTCATATAACAGCTAAAAGATGACAGATGCAAAGTGATGACAAATTGCCCATATGGTCATTGGGATCAGGTGAGCTAATAACTGTTTTGAATTAAAATATTTGCTGACGTCAATCTTCAATTTACTGTTACAATAATTCATTTTACTTGTTCAGATTTCATGTCGTATGTTGATTCTGCCTCTTGCTATCATCAAAACTCAAGATATTTTTGTAAATAACCAGTTAATGATAATAAATTAATCCAAAAAAACATCACATTGAAAACTATAAAATACACATTGTATAGTAAATTTACACGGTTAATTTTGGTGTATTTTTCCAGTAATAAACAAAAATATTAAAGTATATACCTAAAAAATTTAGTTTTAACAACCGACACATAAATAATTTACTTACACACGAAGTTCATAAAAAATCATGAAGTACAGCAGAACTCAATCCATGTATTTAATTGATAGTAAATATTGTAAAAGAATAGAAAAAGTCGATACAACAGAATTGAGCAAATTTTTAACTTAAAACAATAACAAAAGTTACAAAAATAACAACTATAAAGCTAAACTGGCTCTCGCTCGTGGAGTCATTTTACGTAATCGTCCACGACTACTAACAGTTACGACAGGCGATTCTTCTTCAATATCAGATTCTGATTGGTCATCTTCTATGTCACTTTCCTGAGTATATTTAATAGTCCGTTTTCCTTTAAACCTGGTACTACGGACTGGTAACTGGCTAGTATTGTCACTGACCAGTTTTTTAGTTCTTTTTGGTCGTCCAACGTGTGAACGATTTGATGGTCCAGAATCCTCGTCATTTAAACAAGGAGCTTTTAACCTCGGTTTTGTTCTACGCTTTGGCACATGACTGGATGAGGTTGTTTGATAATCACTTAAAGCTTCTGTATCAGAACCAGAACTGTCATTACCAGATTTACTTGACGACGATGATGAACCTGGGCCGGATGAATTGGAATTATCAGACTTGTTGTCAGATGATGAATGAACATGTTGCTGAGATTTATGATCGTCCTCGTCTGTAAACGATCCATCAACACGATATCTCCGATGTTTTATTGATCCTGTAGCTGCCCGTGTTGTATATGGATTGTAGGTATTTCCATTTGTTAATGACGGTTGTTTATCTGAAACAAACGAACATAAAATTTATCATGAAAACAGTTGCTGATCAAACAAACATACAACTTCACCATCTTTTGCCAACATACATAAAGAATGAACAAAAAAAACTAGTAGAAAATACAGATGAAACAAAATTCAAGCTGCAAAGCCTTTAAAGATGAGGATATCTAAATCAAAACCAATATTTAGGGTTAGGGTTATGGTGCTTAATGCCACTTTCAACAATATTTCACTTATATCGTGGTGGTTAGTTTTATTGGTTGAGGAAACTGGAGTACCCTGAGAATTCTCAGATGGTAACAATAGACAATGATAGAACAAATGATTGCCTAACAGTATGTAATTGTAAATCTTGACACAAATCATACAAATTTGTTTAAATTTATTGATCACTGATAACTAACCTGTATATCTTTTATTACTCTTTAATCTCTGAGGTCTCTTGTTAACTTTAGTATTGTCTTCTTCATCTGTGGTCTCTAATTCTGTTTCAGAATCATAATGATTTGATTCTACTGAAGATTTTTCTGTAAAACATAAAATTTGTTGTAGCTTAAATGATATTATAAAGATTTATTGTAAGAGAAACAAGAGGCTCACCTGTAATAAGAAGAGTTCGAAGATACCAAAATGGTAGTCAGAAGTCATATAAATTATCTGTTTATTATTCAGTGGTCATTTATGTACAGTATTGATTATATCCAATTTGTAATATCAGATAAAGATATTTTAACATTTCCACCAATTATGTCCTTCTTTTTTAACTTTTCTCTGCAGTACAGTCATCTTTAAATTTTTGATCAACATCGAAAAACATAAACTTTGTCAATGATGTTCAATATTCATGTGGGCCCAGGTGGCTCAATGAGTTAGGTAGTTGGATTACCTAACAACTCATACAAGCCTATTACCAATACAGCGTGGGTTCACGCACGGCTTTGTAAATTACAAAAAAGGGTGCACTCGACTCGCAAGTGATAAAGTTTACCAGTTGCTTGCCCATGGTCGGTGGTTCTCTCCGGGTACTCTGGCTTCTTCCACCACTTAAACTGGTCGCCATGATATAGCTGAAATATTGCTGAAAGTGGCGTTGAACACAATAAATCCAATCAAATCAATATTCATGTACAGTTTGGATTCAATCAAATTTGTTGTATCTGAAAAGCTACTTCTTATATATGAATATATATTTTCTTATGTTAAACAGTGACCTATGTTTAACAAATGTAACTTACTTGCAGGACTAGGGGCTGTTCTTGTTGCCCTGGGAACCGTTGCTAACCTGACACTTCGAGTACCACTAGGACCTGATAAATTAAGATCTTCATTTGTGGAGGAGACAAATCTAGATTTCCTTCCATTCCTTAGAGATGAGGTAGGACGTGATGCTGCCATAGTTCTAGTATCTCTGGATGTACCAGCTCTTGTGGAGTATGAGGTAGTTTGTTTTATTCTAGAAATAAATTTAAATATTATACTTACTAAGTTCATATAAATGAAATTATAATATATCTCAATGATAAAACAAAGCAAATCTTGTTATGAAGCTTTTAAGACATTGTATTTTTATTTTCATATAAAATTAATAAACCTTGAAGAATGGTGAAGGGTGCATTTTAAATTTTTCTCCTCCATAGGGAAATATTAAATATACACACCTAAAACTACCTTTGTAATAATATGATAAATTTAATTGACATCAATAGACAATATATATAAAATACATTTGTACAAATCTAAAACATTTTAACATTATCAGTAGAAGCAAGGGGTACAAAAATGCAGGCTAGGACCATTTCACACTAATATTAGGGTACGAGATTCACTCATTGCTGAAAACCATACTGTGACTGTGAAATGTAGAACAGCAATGAGAGCATTGTTCCTTAACTTGAATTCATGTCTATCTGTAATTTTGGATAATCTCTCATTTTCATTTACATCCATATCATTTCTCACTAAACATCAAGCAAAGGAAATATCATTATAAAAAGTACTCAGTTCTGAAGACTGCTTACAATTTGTTAAGTTTAGTTTCAAATTTCTTTATCTCAAAAGAGATTCTATCAGTTTTAATATAAAAATAATTACCACCTGGTTATTATTGTTTATTGTCACCTTCAACGATTTTTCAGCTTTATCGCGACAACTAAACTTTTCAACAAGCATAGCTACCCATGCCACCAAGTTTCTTTGCAAATTTGCCATCACTGACATTTGTATTTAAAACATAGATTTATTATACATATAGTATCACACTCAAAATGTTCTGTATTCAGTAATATGCATTACTGGGGTACTTACCTTGGTGAAAAGCCTCTCGGTGCTGGAGATTTATGACTTTTCTTAACGGCTATCTTCCAAGTACTAATTATCTCCCTTATTTGTTCTTCAAACATAGCTGATAATCTCAAGGTCATTGTGTAAATCTAAATTGATAACAAAAAACAGGAATTAATCAAATCAAATACAAACATCAACCTTCCACATTTTTTAAATCAAAATTTTCATCTGTATATTGTAGTGATCAAGTTAATTAGTCGAACATTGCTGAGTCGAAGTCTAAAGAACCCACTATTTCAGTTTCGAAGCAGTAGAGTATTCTAATTATCACGGCAAATTAAGCTAACAATTACTAAGAATGGTTTTTTATGGTTTATGGTATGCAACGCACATTCAACAATATTTCAGTTATATCGTGGCGGTCAGTTTTTTTGGTGGAGGAAAGCAGAGTACCCAGAGAAAACCACCGACCTGTCTCAAGTCACTGACAAACTTTATCACATAATGTTGTATTGAGTACACTTTGCCATGAACGAGGTTCGAACTCACAAATTTAGTGTGTTTTATAATAAAGTGATAGGCACTGATTGCACAGGTAGTTGTAAATCCAACTACCATACAATCACGGCCACGACAGCCTCTACTATGAATGGACTATATTCATATTTCGAGTTATCCAAGAAAACAACTTATCCGAGTTTGTGATAATGAGATTCAAATGTATATATAACTATTAAGTAAATAAAATAATTCCACTTACCCTTGCCCTTTTGTTTGTATTGAACAGCTTAGAATTGGTAAAAACTTGACGACAATCTTTGCATAGATCTTGAGGGTTAGTATAAATTCCATCCTGTAATCTTTGTCTAACTGTGCCTAGATCCATAGGATTTGTTACGATATTAAAGTACCCCTGTAATAGACGAAAATACGAAAAATTATACGAACCTTTTATCAAAAATGTCATCATAAAAATGTATACAGTCTAGCTTTGCTGGCTCGAACTCAAAGGGATTGTCAAAATGTGTTCGTGCTATCGGAAATTCGTGTCACCGAGGTCTCGTAATTTCAGAGAGAAAAACCCGGTTCTGACTCTGGACAGTTTCATTACGCTTTGATAACTGATGCACAGTACCATGGACCTTTGAAATACAAGGAAAATTGACAGAACTTTCAAATCACTTCGAGCCATCCATGGTGTTTGACCCATCCGAGTTCAAAGGACCGACATTTGACTGTATACTGTATACTGTGAAAGTACTTTTCTTCGTGGGTATCAATTTTTGTGGTTTGGTTAAAAATTCATGGATTCGTAAATTTGTGGATCTTAGTGTTCGTACCCAAAATAAAATTCGTTGATTTTATATTTTCAACATAATAAGTTTCAATGGGTTTCAAAACTTCAATGAAGCTTCAGTACATTAGGCAAATGAGCCGTAGAATTATGTAATCAGAAGTGGAATGCAGATATTAACATGTTCATTTTCTAAATAATTTTTTTCTACATATATCAACTTAGAATCGGAACAAAATCAGCTTTTGAATTTCATAATTATAGATCAGTACAAATCAGTGTTATTTTATCGAATTTGAAAATAAAAAAAATGAAAATCATCTGAAATTATTTTATGAGCCCGTACATTAGGAATTTTCATCAATATATATTAAATTTGTTTTTATGTTTTACAAATACTTAATCTCCATTTCATTTTCAATTTTTGTTTTTCACAATTAAGGATAAACCATTGACTTGATGGGTATAGTAATACAGAGTTCAGTAAGACCAACTGGTTGTATTAAGGATAAACCATTGATTTGATGGGTATAGTAATACAGAGTTCAGTAAGACCAACTGGTTGTATTAAGGATAAACCATTGATTTGATGGGTATAGTAATACAGAGTTCAGTAAGACCAACTGGTTGTATTAAGGATAAACCATTGATTTGATGGGTATAGTAATACAGAGTTCAGTAAGACCAACTGGTTGTATTAAGGATAAACCATTGATTTGATGGGTATAGTAATACAGAGTTCAGTAAGACCAACTGGTTGTATTAAGAATAAACCATTGATTTGATGAGTATAGTAATACATACAGTGATTTCAGTAAGACCAACTGGTCGTCTGAATGGTTCAGAATCTTCACATCGTAACATTGTTTCTATTAACTGTCGACATTCTGACTTCCAGGAATTAGGATCTGTGATACCAGATCTTCTTCTTTTCCTTGTTTCCTGTACTTCATCATCAGACTGCAATAACACAACACATGTTTGAGACAAATTCAAGCACATTTTCTTAGCAGCTTTGTCATGTACTGAACGCAGTTTCTTATTTTAGCTTTTTTAAGTATATATATATAGAATAACGGTACTTATGAAAGTCGAGACAGACATTATCACCAGTATCACAAGAGTCTGATAGGATGTGCTGTGATACTGAGATAACATATGTTGAGACATTCAGAACTGATATTATTATTTTTATTGGTTATGCCATGTGTTTCAAACATCTTCAGTATCATGGTCAGTCTATTAGTATCATGGTCAGTCTATCATGGTCAGTCTATTTGATACTGAAAACATTCCTCAATAAGATCAAAGGAAGAATTTATAAATTACTGATAAAGGAAGCTGGAACCAATGTTCATATCTTATAAAGGAAGCTGGAACCAATGTTCATATCTTATAAAGGAAGCTGGAACCAATGTTCATATCTTATAAAGGAAGCTGGAACCAATATTCATATCTTATAAAGGAAGCTGGAACCAATTTTCATATCTTGCCGAAAATGTGTTTGATTATTAATATTCTGAAGGGAGGTAATTCAAAGAAGAATATACCATTACCTGGATATTCAAGTCTTGCACCAGCAAAGCCAAGTGTTAAAGTTCACAATTTGATAATTTAATAATATCTATAACCAAGCGACAAGCTTGCCACAGAAATTTTATCATTGCTTTCTATGTTTAATAATGTGACGCTATAATAGACCCTTTCACGATAACTGCGATTCTGCATTAATCCGGGACCCTTTCCTGTAAAATGATGTCGTAGAATAATTAAGTGCGCTTATTAAGTCACGATTTTTCTGCGAAATTGTCATTTTTTCACTCACAAATGTCCTGGATGGATGTAGGACTGCAGTACATGTATCTTGAAAGGGTCTATGAAGTCCCCGAAGTCACTTTGACTAATCCTCGATAAACATACTATTATTGATATGTTTTCCTGAAAATGGACTTCCCAACTGAGGAGCAGCTCATCTCACATCTCAGGTCTTGCCTTTAATACAATATTACTATGAGAAATCCATTCTTGCGAAATCAATTAACTATAGTTTATATTAATATATCAAAACAAGTTTTATTATCATTATAGTGAGTGAGTGATTGTTGTTTAATGCCAATTCAAAAAAATTTCAGCTATATCATGGCGAGAACAAGTTAATTTTCAATGAGATGATGATGAGGTCCGCTTTGTACTAGACTAACACGCTGAGTTGGATTTTTATAGTGCTAGTTCATTGAAACAACAGTCTGCGGGTAAACATGCCGCTCCACTCTGATTCCGAGCCAACTCGTCTTTACTCTTTCTCCTTAATGCAGTGTGCTAAGCGGAGAAGCAACAAATACCAATTTTATTGTCTTTGGTTTGACCCGAGAGGGGCTCGAACCCACGATCTACCGCACTCAAGGCGAGCATGCTAATCATTACACCACTCTATTATCATTATATAGCTGACAGTTAACAAGTAAAAATAAATACTTAAAAAATATGAATTTACTAAACAATTAAATTCTAATAATTTAACTTTATTTCAAAATTAATACATATATTCTTTGTTGTCATATAAGTAGTAAAACAAACCCTTTTCCTTTTCTTTGAATTAGCATTGTCTTCAGTATCTGAATCTGAGTCGGACGATCCCCAGTTAAACTCCATACCATGTGTCAGCTTACTAAGTATAGACATAGGATCACAACAATCGGTGTCACTGTAAAGATTTGATTTATATTAACAACATGGATTCCACTTACACTTTACATTTTTCATTATGAAAATTATCTTTTGTTTTATTTTCTTCTCTTGTAAACCAGAAACAACCTGGAGGCAACTATCACCACATTGTTTCACATAGGGTTTAAATGGCTTATGAAGGAATATATTAGTACAATTTTTCTTGTTCAGTTTTCATACATTCCATATTTATTTCCAGTGAGTCTTATATTAAACTATGTCTGTGGTAGCCATTTTGGATTTTCAATTAACGCCAAAATATCAACTTTGCCGAGGATGATCCACAATTTCATTTAATTCAGCAGTTTCAGGGAAGAGTGAGTGAGTGAGTGATTGTTGTATAATGCCAATTCAACAATTTTTCAGCTATATCATGGTAGGAAAAAGTTGATTTTCAATGAGATGATGATGAGGTCTGCTTTGTACTAGACCAACATGCTGAGTTAGATTTTTATAGTGCTAGCTCACTGAAAGAACAGTCCACGAATAGACATGACGCTCCCTATTATTCCGATTCCGAGCAATCCAGTATTTGCTCTTTCTCCTTAATGCTGCATGCTTAGCGGAGAAGCAATAAATAATACTTTCATAGTCTTTGGTTTGAACCGACTGGGGCTTGAACCCACGATCTACCGCACTCGAGGCAAGCACGCTAACCATTACGCCACTGATGCAGTGTTTCAGGGAAGAAGATTAAATATTAAAGAAAATACAGATTCAAACAATCAGCATTATGTGAACTATAAGTTTTAAATATTTAGTAATAAAGAAACTTCTATTTGCTTGTCTGCTTTGGTCATTTTAACTCATGCTTACTGACTTACTTGATGAATTGAAGCAATGCTTCTGTTAATATTCTAGCACTTTTAACTATTGGTGTACCAGGTTCATTAAATCTCTCTGCATTAGTTTCTAAATATCGTACGTCAAACTGTAGGGAGTTCACCCTCCTGGAAAAAAAATATACAGTAATATAAGATCACTAAATCTTTCTGGGTTGGGGTTATGGTGTTGAACGCCAATTTCAACAATATTTCAGTTATATCGTGGCGGTCAGTTTTATTGTTGGAGGAAACCTGAGTATCCGGAGAAAACCACCGCCTGTCGCAAGTCACTGACAAACTTTATCACATAATGTTGTATCGAGTACACCTCGCCATCAGCAGGATTCGAACTCACAATGTTAGTGGCGATAGGCACTAATTGCACAGGTAGTTAAAACTTTCTGTATTATATGTTGTTTCTAATAAAACACATCAGAAGACCTTGGAATTAAACACACTAGAAAAACTTAATAAATATATAAAGAACCAAAGTCATTTCATAGTTGTGTTGATATTTACATCCATTCCCTCAGCTTCCACATTTATCTGTCACAAATATCCATATATGGATAAAAAAATTAATGGATTTCATTCACCCTGTAGGTTTCTTTACCATGTGTTCATTGAAACAAATTATCCTCCATCATATCATGAGTCTTTCATGTTTAGTCTAAACATATTTTATATACCAATTAAATAGACAAAATGGATTAGAAACAAGTTAAACAAACTAATGAAGTCTTCTCCAAATTACAATTTGTTACATTAAAGAAGTATATAAAAGGCATGCATTACTATATATAGCACTAATAACGAATCAATGATAATATTCACAAACAAAAAGGAGAGGAAAATAAACTTAAGATGGATTAGTATGATATGCATGTTCACCCAATTCAATTTCAGCTATACGATAAGGAATCTTTTTGAAAATTTAATATAATCAAAAACATATTTAAAAATAAAACAATTTTGTTGATAAATTAAATTATCATCACAACATGTCAGAATGTGGTCTTTCATGATGTTGTGTATAAAAAAAATTAAGGTGAAAAGGACTTGTAAAAAAACCAAATTAAAGTCAAAACAAAATTGGTGTAGATCATGAGAAGACGATGTGGTAAAGTTTGGATATGCTACAACCAGCGTATTACTAGGGAGTTGTGGTTTAACAACAGTCTGATAATGACACGGACGACACGAGGAATGATGACATGGACGACACGAGGAATGAGGACAATACCTTACCATATCAAATATTTCACCAACAACATATTAAAGACAAAATGAAGAAAATATTCCGTATTTTATTTTAAATTAATTTTTATATATAATTGTATTTTCTACGATATAGGTGAAATATTGCAAATGCTGGCGTTAAATATCAATCAATCAATCATTTTATTTTTTCCACCACATACCTATAAAATCTGTTTTCTAATCTAGATTTGATTGTAGTTATATCCATAGGGTATTCTATTATTATTGCATAGATAGGGAACACATTGAGGTCAACAGGGGTGAGGAAAGGTTCAGCGACAGAATGTTCCATGATTGTCTCCATCCCATGAATAATTCTATCACATTCAGGATCTCTTCCACACACTGGCCATTCACCATGGCACGGAGTGTACATCAGGGATATCATTTCATCTTGAGTCACAGGAACTCCCCCTCCTGGGTCCTCTGGCATACCTTCAAAATAACAATAATTCAAACATTAGTCTAGTTTGGTAATACTGGCTATAATATATTATGTCATGTCATACTGGGTTTATTTAGCATGTTTTTACAATAAACCAAGTAGCCATGATATAGCTGAAAGTGGCATTAAACACAAATAAATCAAATCAAATCAACAATAAACCAATAATAAATTGGTGGTCGGCAATCCTTGTTAAATAAATAAAGAATTAAATCAATAAAAAATCGCATGGTGTTATCAAATTCTACATGCTACAATATACATTGTTGTTGAAATATTGCTAAAGTTGATGTTAAACACCAATCAATCAATCATATAACATTCTGACCAATTAGTATGTGTTGGGTATATTGAGATATTTGACGATCCATCCAGTTTAACTTAACAATTATTGTTATATTTTGCATAAATTTATGTTCAAAACGTTCTGTAAAATAAAAGATAAAAAGAAAAGTTCAAATAAATATACTCAAGTTTTTAATTATTTGTTTATATTTATTTGTTTGACTGCTGAAAATCTATGCATAAAAAGGGAAGAGTTATGATTTTATTAACAAGTTTATTTTGTGCGTGTCTCAAGCTAGAACCCAGATTTCTATGAGCTTCTGTTATTGTTGTGTAGTTTGGGTAAAACCAACGAGTTACTTGTGTTATTGTGGTTGGCAAGATTTCCCCCTCTTTTCTTATCACAGATATTGGATGGATATTAGAATACGGTGTTTAATGTCACTTTCAACAATATTTCAGTTATATCATGGTGATCAGTTTTATTGGTGGAGGAAACCAGAGTACCCGGAGAAAACCACCAACAAACTTTATCACATAATGTTGTATCGAGTACACCTCGCCATTAGCGGGATTCGAATTCACAACTTTAATGGTGATAGGCACTGTTTGCATAGGTAGTTGTAAATCCAACTACCATATGATCATGAATACGACAGCCCCTATATAGAATATATATCAATGTTTACAACACATGTGGTAATATATGATGTTGTAATTAGCTTCTAATAGTAATGCAATACAGTGTGGGTTCGTGCCCGGCTTTGTAAATTACAAAAAAGGGTGGACTCGACTTGCAGCCGCAAGTGATAAAGTTTACCAGTTGCTTGCCCGTGGTCGGTGGTTTTCTCCCGGTACTCCGGCTTCTTCCACCACTAAAACTGGTCGTCATGATATAGCTGAAATATTGCTGAAAGTGGTGTTAAACACAATAAATCAAATCAAATCAATCAAATCTAATAGTAATGTTCACATCTCAGTATATAAATAATGTATATTTATGTAATTTGTGGAATACATTTAAAAAACAATTTGTATTAAAGTAATAAGAACCATTGAAATGATAACATATACTCCTATTCACCTGTTAAACGGTATTTGATATTTCACAATACTACATACTTGCTTAGAGAAGAAATATTTGTAATTTTAATTACACCTTATATAAGAATCCTGGATTTCGATTGGTTAATAGCCAGTGTATTTTTCGTGTATTTTCAGATTTAGGATTAATGTTGTTCATTTTTATTGCTGCCAGGTTATTTGCATGAGGATTTAACTTTTTTTCCCTCTGTGCCGTGGTATTTGCGAAAACGTATTTCACTTTTTTACCCTCACGTGCCTCAAACTGCCAAATTCATTCGGAATATATCTTCTTTACCTTTATACGTAAGGTAAAGTGATTAATCAAATTTGAAACCCAGAAGTGTTCCGATGTAAACGTATTTCAATTTTTTACCCTCGTGTGACTCAAACCGCCAAATTCATTCGGAATACCCATAAAAAAATAACAAAAATAAAAATTCCTCAAAAGGTTTATAACAAGTTAAAACGTTCCTGAAAAAAACAATAAAAACAAAATATTCCTGAAAACGACAAACAAAGGGTATTATAATATTTATTTAGCCAGTGTTCTAAATAATATTCGGTGTAATTAAACAGATATATCATATTGGGAGGGGTATTTGCGAAAAATACCAGTCGAGAGACGGAAATTTTTTGTCTCTCGACTGATATTTTTCGCAAATACCCCTCCCAAACATGATATATCAGTTCATAATTCCACCTTATATATGAATGCTGTCTTCTGATTGGTTGATGAAAGGGGTATTTTTTATCAATCCTTAATTTTTTCCACTTTATCCCCATAGCCGGGGTATTTGCCCTTGGGAATTCCCTATAGCATGGTATTTGTCTAAGCAAATACCACGGTACTATAGGCAAATACCCCACTCGAGGGGAAATCCCTTCTTTAAATAGTTTATGACGTCATGAATGTAATTCGAGTTACTCGGGTTTCTTCTTTTCTTTTTAATCATTATTTTCAAGGGACATAACTCATAACAGTATAAGTAGATTATATCTTTCTTGCAATAAATATATAGAGTGGAACCTGTCCAATCCGACACACCAATGTAGCAGGGAAATATGTCAGATTGTACAGGATGTCAGAACCTGTCCAATCCGACACACCAATGTAGCAAGGAAATATGTCAGATTGTACAGGATGTCGTAATACTCGGGTTTTATCTTAGTTAACAGAAATGTTATGGGACCATCAATTTTTGTCGGATGTCACAGGATGTTGGAAAACTTGTGTGTCTGATTGCACAAGTTCCATTGTATATCTACCTAAGTACACAGTGTTTTATCTTTACATAACAGTCAAACCACTATGTTAAACTCAGATAAGTTCCTATGTATTCAAAATGACTGAGAACAATGGAATGTTACAAGTTTACAGACAACATACATATAACCTACATAAATGTACTCAAAAATGACAATAATCCAAGGTGACGATCATCTTAGGGAAGTGTACAGGAATTTAAAAACTTCACAAACAATAGAAACAGATTTGTGTTGACAAAATCTAAATTACTTGGAACAGCCATATTAAGCATATATACACCCAATTTTTGCAGATAACAGTACAGACCTCCGTTTTAAACATGATCTCTATATTTCTCTAAGTGAGACCGTGTCAAATATTTATGAAGATCAGTAAATCGAAAACAAAAATTAACCATGGAAATACCTTATTTTGTTAAAAATTTTAAATTGTTACTGGATATAAATAATGATGAACAATATTGCTACACCATTACATTGACACTCCTCTTTCAGAAGGGGCTATGGTGGTTGTGATTGTATGTTAGTTAGATTTACAACTACCTATGCAATAAGTGCCTATAACCACTGAAGTTGTGAGTTCGAGATGTACTCGATACAACACTATGTGATCAAGTTTGTCAGTGACTTGCGACAGGTCGGCCGTTTTCTCCAGGCACTCCGGTTTCCTCCACAAATAAAACTGGCCGCCATGATATAACTGAAATATTGTTGAAAGTGGTGTTAAATACCATATACTTATCCCTAACCCCTTTCAAAATAGTTCAACATTTATCATGTAATCATTCTATTTGAGCAGTTTATAAATGCATGGACTATAATTTTTTGTGAAATTTAGCGACTGACTATAAAGTCTTCTGGTCACCATGCTGCTATGTACAACTTGCAGACAAGTCAGGCCTTTCAATCAGATATGGTGTACCAGGTACTTTTACCCACTTAAAATGGTAACTGGTAACTACTAATTCAGAGTGTTGCATAAGATATTCATGCAAAATGCTCAAATTTTAATAAAAAGTACCGCCTGTATATAGTGAAGTACTAGTACACTTGAATAATATTGAAAGTCCTGCAAGTACTGGTTTAATTGGACCAATAAGAGAACATGCTTAAAATTTTGTTACCAATGACTAGAATGTCATTTGTTACAGTCTTTTTATATGACTGCAAAAAACATTTGTTTATGTGTTAATCTGACAATTTTAACTTTTTTTAAATTGCAGGTTAAACACAATATGAAACACTTTGCCTCTCAATATAAAATTTATTTGTACTCGGTAAGAAATGATCAGCAAGTCTCACATTTCTACCTGTTCCTAAGCTAAGCTTCATGCAAATAAATGTTGTATTCAGGAGTTATGGTGTTTAACACCACTTTCAACAAGATTTCAGTTATATCGTATATTCAGTTTTTATAGATTCAAACTGACAACGTTAGTGGTGATAGGCCTCTGTTGTATTCAGAGACAAGATATGAAAAGAAAGTTTAAACAATGATGGTCATCAATTCCACCAATATCAATAAAACAAAAGAAAGTTTAAACAATGATGGTCATCAATTCCACCAATATCAATAAAACAAAAGAAAGTTTAAACAATGATGGTCATCAATTCCACCAATATCAACAAAACAAAAGAAAGCTTAAACAATGATGGTCATCAATTCCACCAATATCAACAAAACAAAAGAAAGTTTAAACAATGATGGTCATCAATTCCACCAATATCAATAAAACAAAAGAAAGTTTAAACAATGATGGTCATCAATTCCACCAATATCAACAAAACAAAAGAAAGTTTAAACAATGATGGTCATCAATTCCACCAATATCAACAAAACAAAAGAAAGTTTAAACAATGATGGTCATCAATTCCACCAATATCAACAAAACAAAAGAAAGCTTAAACAATGATGGTCATCAATTCCACCAATATCAACAAAACAAAAGAAAGTTTAAACAGTGATGGTCATCAATTCCACCAATATCAATAAAACAAAAGAAAGTTTAAACAATGATGGTCATCAATTCCACCAATATCAACAAAACAAAAGAAAGTTTAAACAATGATGGTCATCAATTCCACCAATATCAACAAAACAAAAGAAAGTTTAAACAATGATGGTCATCAATTCCACCAATATCAACAAAACAAAAGAAAGTTTAAACAATGATGGTCATCAATTCCACCAATATCAATAAAACAAAAGAAAGTTTAAACAATGATGGTCATCAATTCCACCAATATCAACAAAACAAAAGAAAGTTTAAACAATGATGGTCATCAATTCCACCAATATCAATAAAACAAAAGAAAGTTTAAACAGTGATGGTCAACAATTCCACCAATATCAATAAAACAAAAGAAAGTTTAAACAGTGATGGTCATCAATTCCACCAATATCAACAAAACAAAAGAAAGTTTAAACAATGATGGTCATCAATTCCACCAATATCAACAAAACAAAAGAAAGTTTAAACAATGATGGTCATCAATTCCACCAATATCAACAAAACAAAAGAAAGTTTAAACAATGATGGTCATCAATTCCACCAATATCAATAAAACAAAAGAAAGTTTAAACAGTGATGGTCATCAATTCCACCAATATCAATAAAACAAAAGAAAGTTTAAACAATGATGGTCATCAATTCCACCAATATCAATAAAACAAAAGAAAGTTTAAACAATGATGGTCATCAATTCCACCAATATCAATAAAACAAAAGAAAGTTTAAACAATGATGGTCATCAATTCCACCAATATCAATAAAACAAAAGAAAGTTTAAACAATGATGGTCATCAATTCCACCAATATCAATAAAACAAAAGAAATTTTAAACAATGATGGTCAACAATTCCATCAATATCAATAAAACAAAAGAAAGTTTAAACAATGATGGTCATCAATTCCACCAATATCAATAAAACAAAAGAAAGTTTAAACAATGATGGTCATCAATTCCACCAATATCAATAAAACAAAAGAAAGTTTAAACAATGATGGTCATCAATTCCACCAATATCAACAAAACAAAAGAAAGTTTAAACAATGATGGTCATCAATTCCACCAATATCAACAAAACAAAAGAAAGTTTAAACAGTGATGGTCAACAATTCCACCAATATCAATAAAACAAAAGAAAGTTTAAACAGTGATGGTCATCAATTCCACCAATATCAACAAAACAAAAGAAAGTTTAAACAATGATGGTCATCAATTCCACCAATATCAACAAAACAAAAGAAAGTTTAAACAATGATGGTCATCAATTCCACCAATATCAACAAAACAAAAGAAAGTTTAAACAATGATGGTCATCAATTCCACCAATATCAATAAAACAAAAGAAAGTTTAAACAGTGATGGTCATCAATTCCACCAATATCAATAAAACAAAAGAAAGTTTAAACAATGATGGTCATCAATTCCACCAATATCAATAAAACAAAAGAAAGTTTAAACAGTGATGGTCATCAATTCCACCAATATCAATAAAACAAAAGAAAGTTTAAACAATGATGGTCATCAATTCCACCAATATCAATAAAACAAAAGAAAGTTTAAACAATGATGGTCATCAATTCCACCAATATCAATAAAACAAAAGAAAGTTTAAACAATGATGGTCATCAATTCCACCAATATCAATAAAACAAAAGAAATTTTAAACAATGATGGTCAACAATTCCATCAATATCAATAAAACAAAAGAAAGTTTAAACAATGATGGTCATCAATTCCACCAATATCAATAAAACAAAAGAAAGTTTAAACAATGATGGTCATCAATTCCACCAATATCAATAAAACAAAAGAAAGTTTAAACAATGATGGTCATCAATTCCACCAATATCAATAAAACAAACAATCATCACTCTCATACTGAACTGACTGTATATATAATACTGTCTTATGACATTGTATACACTGTTTATACTACATTTGATGGCAAGCATTTCCTACAAAATGGCATCCAAGACTACAAAGAATAAACGGGCAAGCTTTGACAACACATACATATTTGAACTAAGCAATTGTGACAGTTAAGCCCAGACATAATAAGTCTCTCCCATGTCAACATCCCCCCCCCAAAAAATAGACCCTCACTAATACAGGGATGATTCTGGTTAGAAAATGAAACAACTGAAAATCAATTAAAATAGCTGAAACCTCTATTTTTGACCTGTTCAGATCATGTCCTGCAACTTTCTGAAAAAAAAAATTCAGAGGAAAATAGCTGAAATCAGTTTAATAACTGGAAAAAATCAACACTGCTATAAATAAATGTCCATAAATCTTTGTGTTCTTATAGTTGATTGGTGTCATTCAATGGAAACCTACACAGTTTGCATTTTTGGGGCAAATCTAAGGGCATAACTTCAAAACGGGAAAAGTGGTAAAGTGTCAAATCATGACACTCTGTTTTATCGGTGGAGGAAACCGGACTACCTGGAGAAAACCACTGCTGAACTGTCGCAAGTCACTAATATTTCAAAATATCCTGCCATGTGAGTCCTTTCTCAAACTTAATATGTCTTTTAAGTCAATATTGTCAACATGTTCAAGCCTGTTTATTATGTTGTTAAATCTCTGTGACAAACATCGCAATGAAAATAGAAATGCTTGCTAGTTAAGGATATCAACAATAAGATTCAGAAATAATTTGGTTTCCTCCTCCAGAAATTCTGCAATAAAAAATATCCATGACAACTGTTTTGCCCTTGGTTCATGAAAAAGGGGATATAAATAAAGACTACATCTAATCTTGCCTGCATGACAGTAAGAAAAAAACATGCTGCCTTACCCCTACGTCCAAGTCTGGCTGCTTAAAAAACATAACTTAATTTATAATTCTATAACAATTTACAAACATTTTAGATTTATGGTATAGCTAATATTACAAATAACACACTTGCATAATAATACCTCCAAAATGACCCCAAAAAAATTATTGTTCACATCATTTATTTTCCACAGTAACAATGGTCTCAGGTGATCATTTAAAGGCATCTTAAGTGAGATGTTCTCAAGAATATGTATTTACTCTTCTGATTTGAACCACAAAAACTTCTTAGATACATAATAGAGAGGTTTTTTAAGCTATTTTCATCTTTAGATTTTTTGTTCCATCAAAGGAACATTCCGGTCAAGTTTTGTTTTCATTTGGCCTCTTGGCTTTATAGAAGATTGAAATGTTAAACATTTACAGACAGTGATGGGTACAAAGTAATGACAATAGCTCAAAGGACTATTCATGAAAAAGTGTCAAAAAATATGTGGTCCCTCAACACGGGTAAAATCAACATCGAATACATTATAAAGGAAAGTAACTGTTTTTCGTAATATGTATTCTTAATAGCAGGTTTTCCATCAAACAGTAATCCCCCTTTTATAAATAATACCCTTGCAACCAAAAGCCACCCCACTTTTCAGGCAAGATTTCAGATGCAGTGAAATAGTAAAATGATATTCACTCTGAGAATGAAAGTTTTATATTTAAAACATTCATCTCACTATGAAGTATATTGGATATTTTATCAAATAATAGCTGGAACAGAAAATCTATAAAAAAAAAAAAAGAAAAAAAAAAAAAAAAAGAAATAAAGATTAAAAGTGTTAATATTTTCTAGTCATAAAAATTGTAGTATATTATTATATTTTTAAAAATCTATCTACAATTCATAATTAATATGTAATCTACAACAATATACTTACTGCAACCAGCTATAGGTTCCATATCCCAGGGGCTTATCTTTTCTGTTTCTCCATTGTCCCAACTGAAAGTTACATAACAATATTAATGATAAGTAGTTACCATGATTTAAAAAGAAACAGTCCAACAGTTTCTGGGAAGACATTTTAACATCTTACTTTAGATTAATATGTTATTGAGTTATTAGCAGTTCTCTCAGTAAAGCAGTTTCTTGGAAGACATTTTAACATCTGCCTTTCATATGTATTAAACTATTAGCAGTTCTCTCAGTAAAGCAGTTTCTCGGAAGACATTTTAACATCTGCCTTTCATATGTATTAAACTATTAGCAGTTCTATCAGTAAAGCAGTTTCTTGGAAGACATTTTAACATCTGCCTTTCATATGTATTAAACTATTAGCAGTTCTATCAGTAAAGCAGTTTCTTGGAGGGCATTTTAACATCTGCCTTTTATATGTATTAAACTATTAGCAGTTCTATCAGTAAAGCAGTTTCTTTGAAGACATTTTAACATCTGCCTTTCATATGTATTAAACTATTAGCAGTTCTATCAGTAAAGCAGTTTCTTGGAAGACATTTTAACATCTGCCTTTCATATGCATTAAACTATTAGCAGTTCTATCAGTAAAGCAGTTTCTTGGAAGACATTTTAACATCTGCCTTTCATATGTATTAAACTATTAGCAGTTCTATCAGTAAAGCAGTTTCTTGGAAGACATTTTAACATCTGCCTTTCATATGTATTAAACTATTAGCAGTTCTATCAGTACAACAGTTTTTCATAAGACTTTTTATCATCTTGTTATAGTTCTTGTCTTAAGTTATATGCAGTTCCATCAGTTCAGCAGTTTCTGAGAATATTTTGTTTAACATCTTCAATCTTGCCTTATTTCATATATTAAGCTGTGTGGAGCAGATCTAGATGTGGTGGCTATCTTGTTTTTCAGACTGACAAAATAAACCTTTGTAAAAGACAATTCAAAATTGTTTCCATTTTGTCCAGTGGTTTCTGAGAGGATTTAGATGTGAACAGCTTACAGTTGACAGATGATGGACAATGACAGGCACAAAGTGTTGATTAGCTCACATGGCCTTTTGGGTCAGTGATCTTAAACTCTGTCCATTGGAGACAATATAAAATAACTTACTGCACAAGAAAACATTGAAACATGCTGTCAGGATATTCTTCTTGGAATGGATACTGAGCCTTTATTGATCCCATCCACCAAGCATCATCTATCATAGACCTAAATCTGTCACCTGTCAGCATTAAAATAGGTTTTAAATAAAAAATTGAAGAATGCACAGTAATTTGTTAATTTTGATTTACACATTTTATTGTTGACTAACCAAAACAAAGGGACACAAGTTTACAATACTGCACTATTTTCTTCTTCCTTCATAACAAGTTGATAGAAATTCTAGTCACTGAATGAAACAAAACTGGATGCCGAGGCAGTTGTAAAGAGGAGTGTAGAACTTATTGGTAATAAAGAGCTCTATATAAGGGTAATAGCAAAATTACCGAACTCCAAACAATCTTACAAAGGGAAAGTCAAAACTCATAATTATATAAACAGACAAAATCAGTCAACAACCAGAAAACTGTGAAAACTGTAATGACCCTGACTTGGTAGAGGCATTTCTAAAGAAATGGTGGGTTGAATCAGATTTTAAAGCGCCAAACCTACCGCTTTCCTTACGGTTCAAAGGTTCCGGCTGTCACTATAACAGTATTTATAACAATACAGGAACAAAATAGATAAAACAGTTGTCAAAGCAGCGCCACTCAGTGAAGTAAATGTCAAAGACACTTTTACGTCACACATTGATAAAAAAAAAAAATTTGATCAAGCATATCAGCATAATAGTTTCAGCAAAGCATAACGAATGTAGACACAAAAACATTTATCACTGATGTCAAATGGATTTAATGAAGCACCAGATGTACTTTCTTATTCAGTGACATTTATCTCCCTTTGGGGTTTTTTTCAATTCAACAAACACAAGTACAAATGTATTATGATATATTACAATCAGGCTTCAATTATGGATTCTATTTATATCCTTTGGCCTCCTTGACTTAATAACATGTAGGGTCAGCAACAAGAAATGTAAACTTGACCTTTACATGTAATATTGTGATAAAATATTATGAAAATATGAGGGGTTAGGGTTATGGTGTTTAACACCACTTTCACAATATTTCAGTTATATCGTGACAGTCAGTTTTATAACCTCGCCTGAGCAGATGAAAATAGGTCAATAAAAACAAAACAAAATAGATGGAAATCAAGCCATTAGGATCACTTATTTCTAATACAGTTAAGGTTTGGTTAGGGTTATGGTGCTTAATGCCACTTTCAACAATATTTCAGTTATATCGTGGCGGTCAGTTTTATTGGTGGAGGAAACCGGAGTACCTGGAGAAAACCACCGACCTGTCGCAAGTCACTGACAAACTTTATCACATAATGTTGCATCGAGTACACCTCGCCATGAACAGGGTTCGAACTTACAACTTCAGTGGTGATAGGCACTGATTGCACAGGTAGATGTAAATCCAACTACCATATTATCACGACCATGATGGTCCCAATATACAGTTAAGGTGAAAAGATGTAAAATGACACTCCGACCTGCACTATGATTAGAATTTCATGCTGTAACAGCAGATCAAAGATAAAGCATAAATTTGTTTTCCTACAATGGAGGACGATAAAGATATTTTTGTACTTGCCTTTTTTCCAGTTCCTCTGCATTGCTATATCATAATTCTGTCGTAGTACAAGGAAGTCAATCACATCAGGCATATCATGGTATCTGTAATTAATCTTATATTCTTAACAAGCATTCAAAAATAAGTGTAACCCTGTACTATCTAAACAAAAGCCGACACAATGATAACATATCCCCTTCAAGTAGGCAGTGACAAAGATGGAATTATGGCAGGTTATAATGCTATTTTTAAACAGTATTTTACATCACTTTTCAAGTGTAAATATGCTAACAAACTAAATGAGCATAAATATTATTGTGATTTGACAAGAATAAACGATTTGTTAAATAGTCAAACCTGTATATAAAGGCAACTCAAGAGAACCTGAAAATGTGACCTTTAGTTAGTTTGTGGGGGTTTTACGTCCGTCGACCCTGCTCAGGTATTGCGGACAAGTATTTTTTTTTCTTGCTGGGTCTTTGCCTGCTACTTATTTCCCGTGTTGGTGGACTATCGCCAATATCTATTTCAGGAGGATAGTCTGGAAAGCGATCGATGAGTGCTGGATCGTCCGGGTCGAATGACTCAGATAGAGACATCAATCCGTCTCTGAATTCCTTCAAGGTGGCCAATTTCATTCTGTTGTACAGCTTTTCCATTCTTTGCTGGTATCTTCAGTATCAGTGGTTTTTTTCGATGTTGGTTGCATACCACCAGTATATGTGCATCTTGTCTGTGTCGATCGCTCCCTTTTTTTGTCAATACTGTTGGAATGTTGATGGCTTGGGCGTCGCTGTTGAGCTGGTCTGTTTGCGTCGTTTCATCTGTAGTGGGGTTGATGTCGTCTGTCTGTGTTTTAACACAAGTTTTGTTGTCACCAACAGCTTCCCTTTTCGCCTCCCACTGGTCTATGAGTTGGGCGTTTCTTCTCCTGGTGGAAGGTGAGAGGTGCTTCTTTTTCTGGGCCCGGCTGGTAATTTCTTCTGTTTTTTCAACGGGTTTCGCAACCTTGATTCACACCAGCTTGACCGATACAGCGTTGGAATTAACTTGCAGGTCCCAAGTTAATTTCTTCCCATTTATCCCTGCGTGATTGAGAAGTCCAACCAATTCAACAGGTAAGTCCATTGCTGAGTTGAGTTGTTAATATATATAATAATGTGACCTTTATGAACAGTTGTCCTTTATATACAGGTTAAAATTATATGCACTATTCATCAATGGAAAAAATAAGACTGCCCTTTATACAGTGATTTGTTATATAGAGGTGTCCTTTAAGGCAGGTCTGAGTGTATAACAATTTTTTCATTTTAACTGATTTCATTATAAATGGACTAGACTGTACATATATAAGTCATAAGTTTTTAATATGAATATAATTTGTTAAAAAAAGAAAGGGAATTTCAACAAACATAAATTGTTTACTTTATAGAAATAGATCCTCCAGTTGGTTTTCCATTCGCTGGGTCAATGAAGGCCAGCTTTAGACAGACCATTCTTGGTGGACGGACTTCATATTTTATACCAACAACTCTCATTAATTCTTGTTCCTATAATATAAATAAAGTATAAATATCATAATTACACCTTATATAAGAATGCTGGATTCTGATTGGTTAATAGCAGTGATATTTTTTACAAATTCAGGCCTTGCATTGTGAATTTGCAGAATTTTTACTTCATGTAGGTGTATTTGCATAAGATTTAACTTTTTTTCATGGTATTTGCAAAATCGTATTTGCCGTTTTTACCCTTCACAGAGATGCTTGTAACAAAATTTGTAAAACGTTATCAGTTGTGCATTTTATGTAACATCATTCGGTAGAATTAAACAGATACATCCTGTTAGGTCCTGAAAACGACAAACAAAAGGTATTATTTATTTAGCCAGTGTTCTAAATAATATTCGGTGTAATTAAACAGATATATCATGTTTGGGAGGGGTATTTGTGAAAAATACCAGTCTTGAGACTAAATTTCCCTCGCCATTCGGCTCGGGAAATTTTTCGTCTCTCGACTGGTATTTTTCACAAATACCCCTCTCAAACATGATATATCTGTATACAAGTCAATGGAATTTCAAAATACAACAACGTTACAAAAAATGTAAACAATTCAAGACCCCAAATTTTATAAATTTTCCACAAAAACAAATAAAACACAAAACCAATATCCAACAAAACTAAATTTGTTTCTATAGAATTATAAATAAAACAAGGTAACCATGGTAACAGGTTAATAGAATTTTAAATAAAACAAGCTAACCATGGTAACAGGGTAACATTACTGACAAATGATGCAATCATGAATTAAAAATATTTGTGTGTGATGTCACATAACAACCATGGTGAAAGTGTGTTATTAAAGGGAGACTATCATACTGCTTTCTTTAGTACTCAAATAACCCTACATAATCTATACTTATATCTTGGATAAAAATGACCTCTTACCCTTAAACTTGGCATTTTATGCCAAGGCTGATTTTTGTTAATATCAAGCTTATATGCCTCCTTCCTAACTACTGCTTGTAGATAAAGGTCATGACCTTGTCTGAAGTACATGACTTCATCTCCCATTTGAGGTACATAAGGGGTTTTTCGAGGTTTTGTGTCAGTTAACCATTCTGATGGACGGAATTCTTCTGGTAGTTCTTGGATGCCACCCATTTTCTTCACAATTTTTTGTCGTCTCTGAAATCAATAATGTATATATATAATCTACATAAATGACACAGAGTTTAAATGAATATGTATATGCTTAGGAACCGACATTGTTGTGCCTGTCCCAAGCCTGGACCTTGATTTCCAACATCAGATGTCATGATTTTTTCTTATGTTCAATTACAGTCAAACCTGTATATAAAGGGCACTCAATGGAACCTGACAAAGCGGCCTTTATGAGCAGTTGCCCTTTATATACAGGTTAAAATTATATGCACTATTCATTAATGGGAAAAATGAGGCTGCCGGTTATAGACAGTGATTTGTTGTATAGATGTGCCTTTTAAGGCAGGTTTGACTGTATTTGAGTTGATAGGTGATTGTTCAGTGAGTAGAGATGAGAGGTGATTGCTCGTTTTGTTGATATTGGTGGAACTGTTGACCATCACTGTTTAAACTTTTTTTTCATAATACAGTATTAAGTCCCAGTTCAATTAACATTAAGTAAAATCAGATATATTTATATAGAACATCACAGGGTTCAAGTTCTTCATTAAGTTCTAACACGTTTCACACACATGTAATAAATTCCAACCTAAGAAATTAAAGATTCCATTCACATTGTTAATCTGATCAATGTGTGAGTGATTGTTGTTTAATGTCACATGAAATTTTTTTCAGTTTTATCATGGCCAGAACAAGTTACATTTTGGTGAAGTAGTGATGATGACTGCTTTGTACTGGATCAACATGCTTAAATGGAATTTTATTTAGCTAGCTCACTGAAACGATCTGCAAGTAAACCTGTCGCTCCAATTGGACATATTATACTGATTTAGAAACAACCAGTCTTTGCTCTTACTCCTTAATGCTGTGTGTTTGTGAAGCAACAAATACTAGTTTTATAGTCTTTGGTGTGTCCTGACCAGGACTCCAACCCACAATCTAGCACTCAACTTTGGTGTGTCCTGACCAGGACTCCAACCCACAATCTAGCATTCAACTTTGGTGTGTCCTGACCAGGACTCCAACCCACAATCTAGCACTCAACTTTGGTGTGTCCTGACCAGGACTCCCAACTCACAATCTAACACTCAACTTTGGTGTGTCCTGACCAGGACTCCAACCCACAATCTACCACTCAACTTTGGTGTGTCCTGACCAGGACTCCAACCCACAATCTAGCACTCAACTTTGGTGTGTCCTGACCAGGACTCCAACCCACAATCTAGCACTCAACTTTGGTGTGTCCTGACCAGGACTCCCAACTCACAATCTAGCACTCAACTTTGGTGTGTCCTGACCAGGACTCCCAACTCACAATCTAGCACTCAACTTTGGTGTGTCCTGACCAGGACTCCAACCCACAATCTACCACTCAACTTTGGTGTGTCCTGACCAGGACTCCAACCCACAATCTACCACTCAACTTTGGTGTGTCCTGACCAGGACTCCCAACTCACAATCTACCACTCAACTTTGGTGTGTCCTGACCAGGACTCCCAACTCACAATCTAGCACTCAACTTTGGTGTGTCCTGACCAGGACTCCCAACTCACAATCTAGCACTCAATAGGCGGGGATGCAAACCATCACAACACAAATGGCGCTATATAATTTAAGAAGGTCCAGTATACATGTATTTGTTTTGAATAGTATTATAAAAATGAATTATTCCAATGGATATCCTTAAAAGTCTTCAAGAAAATTCATGTTACTTGAACTAAAGTTCTGTCAATCAATTAATGTACATCAACAGTTCTCGAAATGAACATCTGAATTGACTGGTCTGAATCAAAGTTGTTTAATTTTATATAAATCTAAATAAAAAAAACTGAAAAATTTACTGGCTTTCGGCCAGATGCTTATTGTGAGGCATGCATCAATATTTGTGTCTTAAACTTACTATGGTTTTCTTTGTTGGTTTTGGCACCTCCTTTTTCGGTACAGGTTTTTTCCTTTGTGGACGAGGTATTCTGGCCTGGTAAGTTACATCCAGGGTCTCATTACTGGCAGCATCATTTAAATCATCGCTGTCATCCTCCGTCTCAGATGAGCTTATTTTTCGTTGTTTACGTTTACGCTGGGATGTACGCTTTGGTGGTTGCAATTTACCTCCAGTGTCACCCATCCAATCAGAATACTCAGTTGATTCACTGCAAAACAACATTATTTATATCAGCTATATATAGAATTTATATGTACTGGTATAAATTTATAAAATGTTCAGTCCCCTTTACACACAGATATAATGCATTTTTTTCAGTGCAGTCAAATTAATTCTCAATCCTGCCATTTTCTAAATCTAATAATTCAAAAATAAGTTTCACAAACATATAGGAGATAGTAGAACCTTCAATACCCTGTTTAGACCTCTTTAGGAGCCCAAATAAAAACAAAATACAAAAATAGTTTTAGAACTAATTAGACATCCAGATTAACACTTTAAATCTTCAAGTACGTCCCACTTTAGTAGGAAGAAAGAAAGAAAGAATAATAATCATAAGACACCGACCACCGACACGTTTACACAGTTTTTGAGAAAACAGTCAAAATAAATAGAATACCAAATTATTAAACATGTTCTAATCTGTTTGTATAAAGAGTAAGCTGTCAGTACTTACCCATCACTGCTGGCATTAAATAAGTCTGAATTTGACCCATTTTCATTCTCTTCTTCCTGTGTAATAATATAAAAATATCTTACTTTGCAATAGGTAATATACCGCAATTTCTCTAATTTTTCTACAATAAAAAAAAGCCCCTTTCTGGTCAATTTTACAAAAAATTAAGATTGTGACTGAAGATTTATTGACAGTTAACAAACATGGGGTCCCACAAAACATGTGCTCAATTTTACCTGTAAATACAAATCAGGTGAACGGTTTTGTCTTCTAATTTGGATGTTAATAGATCAGTTAACTAATAATCCAATCTACATCTACATTCTACGACAATCCATCTAGTTAAAAGGTATACACAAGAATTACTCAAAATGGATACCTGTTTGTGTAATATTTACACACTTCTAACTTTTGTTTGTTGCTTCCATACTTCCCTTAGAAAAACAAAAAGCTGACTTGATATGATTTTCTCCCGATTTTAGTAAATAATTCATTTCTCCCTACTGCCCTAATAGACAATAGAAGAAAAATAGGAAAATTCAAAAATTTGAGAAATCTCCTAAAAACAAAAATAGTCAAAAAATTAGGCACACAAAAATTTGAGAAATTACGGTACTTTATGGAGTTTGAGATTTTGGAAATCTAATGAAATGAGAAAAAAACATACCCAAATAATGCAATTTATTATTTTATTATTCAGTAATTTATCCCTTATTATGAAACTGAAATAAATAATATCTCCCAATGTGATAAAACAGACATCGAAATCAGTGTAACCCCAAACTTGAATGAACCAAATTCGGTGTACTGTAATTAAAATGCTCATTTTTTTTTTAAAGTTCTGAAAAAAGTCAGTACAAACCTCTTCTGTATCATAGAGAGCCCTAGTAACAAGTCTGTTGGTAGTCGTCTGCTCATTTTCTTTTTGCTGAGGACTGGAGGGGTCTTGTATTTGCTTCTTTTTACCTTTCCCTTTCTTAGGGGTACTGGATGTGCTGGGCTACATATATAAAAACAGAGCTACTTCATTATATGAAAAAAGTAGAAAAAAAAAAACCCTCAAGATGTTACTATTTTGGTAATAGTAAGTGATGTCATTATTCCATCCACTAAATACATTAGTTGTTCCTCCTATCCATGAAAATGTCAAAAGGATCAATTTAATATTAATTTATGATGTCATATTAGCTATTGTAATATTTATGTTATTTGTAAAACATGAAAGATTCTAAAGATTTTAATTAAAGGTATAACCAATTACAAATATACTGAACATCAAAAGAAATGTGGGGCCATCGTGGTCGTTATCGTATGGTAGTTGGATTTACACCTGTGCAAACAGTGCCTATCACCACTAAAATTGTGAATTTGAACCCTGTTCATGGCAAGGTGTACTCCATACAGCATTATGTGATCAAGTTTGTCAGTGATTTGTAGCAGGTCAGTGGTTTTCTCCGGGTACTCAGATAATGAGATTCCTCCACCAATAAAACTAATTGTCCCGATATAACTGAAATATTGTAGAAAGTGGCATTAAACACCAGAAGTCAATCCGTCAAAAGAAACTTGTTTTTTCTCAATGTTGCAAAAATTCAAGATACATATGAAATTTGCTTATTTATTATAAAATAAGTAAAATGTCATAGTGTTCAATATTAAGACAATTTACACATTCCATAATAAATATACATGATATACGAGGGGCTTAAAAACCAGAAAACTTACATAAGTTACAAAAGGTTTTTTCTTTCTCTCAGACAAGAATTTCTTCATTTCTTCTTCAGAATGTGCTCTTCTTTCTTCTTCATTTTTTCTAATAGAAAAAAAAATGGCCTTATTAGAGGACCAGTCTTTAAGAAAGGGGGGCTTATTTAGTTCATTACTTAAATTATGATAAAAACTGCCTATTTAAGGAGCAAGAAAAGCAATGGATCAAAACAAGATAGTCAAATCCCTCAATATAATAACGATTTTTCATAAACTCTCTCGATCAGGGCGAGGTGTACAACATTATGTGATAAAGTTTGTCAGTGACTTGCGACAGGTCGGTGGTTTTCTCCAGATCCTCCGGTTTCCTCCACCAATAAAACTGACTGCCACGATATAGCTGAAATATTGTTGAAAGTGGCATCTAACACCATTCAACAAACAAATAAACAACAAACAATAGTTTTACCTTAGATGGCATTTAGCAGCAGTCCACTTTTTGTGGTAATTTCAGACAGGAAAGTCCTTGTTCTCTTCTACAGCACAAACATATCACCTGAACAGTGTACTTTTACAAAATACAGACCAACTTCAACAAATAAATGATTATGCCAATATAAATACTCACGATAATAAAGAAGGGTCTAATTCTCTCACAACAATTCTACGACTCCATGCAGCTATCTCAGATTGTGTCGCCCTCTGTTCTATGTTGCTTAGCGACTGTCTAACACCTTCTGTTTCCCCACTTCTTCTGATGCCAACTCTGGGACCAGTATTACCAACTGAAACAGATCAAACAACATGATAAAAACACTACAAATTTCCCATTGTATTTTTGTTTTCTTATGGTGTCAAAGTCAAAAAGTTTTATTTAAAGTCGGTACAATTAGGAACATACAACATAAGCTCTGAAGAGTTTTTAAACTGACATAACACAAATAATATATAAAAACAAAGCATGCAATTTACAAACACATTACTTACAATGCAAAGTAGTTACATTTGACAAGTAAAAATGAAAATGTCTTATTATCTTGTCATGCCATTCAAAACAGATATATGTAAATTATAAAATATATTGAACCCATGATCTACCGCATTCGAGACGAGCACGCTAACCATTAGACATAAGCAAATATATAACCTCAATTACTGTATCTATTTAAAAAATTAACCATCACACATATACTTACCAGAATTAGACCTCGACACTCTAGGAGGTACCCCAGGAGGTGGAGGTGAGGCTAACGGTGCTCCACCAGCCTGAATTATCCTGTTATCTTGTTGTCTCTGTAATTCCTGAATCAGTCTGTCTAGATTTGGTGGCCGACCAGGAACAGGTCTAACAGGTGCCGCTCCCTCAGGGTCTACATCTACATCCCCCAATACTTCTTGTTCTCCTAAAACAGAAAATATGGTAAAATATCAGCATAATTGTATTTAATAGAACTGTTTAATCTATAAGATTTAAAAAAAACTAGAGGCTCAGCCCACTGAGCCTGTATTGCTCACCTGACAATAGAATGATACTGAAGCAAATTTCAAAGGGAGATAATCATTATCTTAAAAAACAGCAGCCATCTTGAATGGAGGGTGGGGCTGTCGGACACAATTTTGAAAGGGACACACCCAGGGACCATCTATGCCTGGTTTGGACCTTACATAGATGCTTCCTGCCAAGTTTGGCTCCATTTGGCCAAGCTGTTTCAGAGGAGAAGATTTTTTTAACATTAGCCAATCAGAAAAAGGAATTAATCTTGGTGGCCATGTTTGTTGGCCGAACGGAACCAATTGAAGAAGCTTTATAGAGGATCTTACATAGATGCTTCCTGCCAAGTTTGGCTCCATTTTGCCAAGCAGTTTCAGAGGAGAAGATTAAAATATGAAAAAGTTAACGGACGGATGACGGATGCCAATGATGAAAAAAGGCAATAACTCCTAGACGGGTAATCAGATTTACTTCAAAATTGCAGGGCATGTATATCTTGACAAGCTGAACATGTTTTCAGTTTAAAGTTAACATCTATCTCTTATAGTTTTTGAAATAAAGGATGAAAAGTATTAACATTTTTAAAATTTGATGAAAAAAGGGCAATAACTTCAAGATGGGTAATCAGATTTACTTTAAAATTGCAGGCTAGGTAGATCTTGACATGCTGCACATGTTTGCTGTTTAAATTTAACATCTATCTCTTAGAGTTTTTGAAATACTTAACATCTATCTCTTATAGTTTTTGAAATAAAGGACAAAAGGTACTAACATTTTGAAAATTTGATGAAAAAAGAGCAATAACTCCAAATTGGGTACTCAGATTAACTTCAAAATTGCAGGGTAGGTAGATCTTGATATGCTGCACATTTTTGCAATTTAAACTTAACCTTTATCTCTAATAGTTTTTGAAATATCAGACAAAAATGTTTAAATTAAAAGCTGAAAAATTAAAAATTAAATTAAAAATTGACAAGCTGAACATGTTTTCAGTTTACACTTAACATCTATCTCTTATAGTTTTTGAAATAAAGGATGAAAAGTATTAACATTTTTAAAATTTGATGAAAAAAGGGCAATTAACTTCAAGATGGGTAATCAGATTTACTTTAAAATTGCAGGCTAGGTAAATCTTGACATGCTGCACATGTTTGCTGTTTAAACTTAACATCTATCTCTTATAGTTTTTGAAATAAACCAGAGGCTCTCAAGAGCCTGTATCGTTCACCTGGTAATAAAAAAAACCAATTGGTCCTATGTAAAAACTATGTCCTGCAGTGGTAGTCATCTTGGAATTACGATCAACATAAAAAACACAAAGTTTGTAAAGAACCTTCCAATGATTGATGCACAGTTTAGGTTCAATCAGTGCAATAGCTTCAGAGAAGAATATATTTCTGTATTTTCCCCATATGGTTCTGTGTTAATACTATGACCTGTGGTGGCAGCCATCTTGGATTTCCGATCGGCATAAAAAACAGAGGACCTTCCAATGATCATTCCTGGGCAGTTTGGTTTCAACTGTCCAAGTGGTTTCAGAGAAGAAGCATTTTGAAACATTTTTCCCATAGGGTCCAATGTTAAACTAAGTCCTGCCATAGCCACCATTTTGAATTTCATATCAGAACAAAAAACGTACAGTTTGTAGAGGACCATCCAATGAACATTCATGTACAGTTTGGCTTTAATCATATTTGTAGTTTCTGAGAAGAAGGCATTTGAACATTTTCCCATAGGGTCCAATGTTAATCTATGTCCTGCGGTGGTGGCCATCTTGGATTTCCGATCGGCATAAAAAACACACACCTTGTAGAGGACCTTCCAATGATCATTCCTGGGCAGTTTGGTTTCAATTATCCAAGTGGTTTCAGAGAAGAAGCGTTTTGAAACATTTTTCCCATAGGGTCCAATGTTAAACTAAGTCCTGCCGTAGCCGCCATTTTGAATTTCATATCGGAACAAAAAACCTTAAGGTTGTAGAGGACCATCCAATGAACATTCATGTACAGTTTGGCTTTAATCATATTTGTAGTTTCTGAGAAGAAGGCATTTGAACATTTTCCCATAGGGTCCAATGTTAATCTATGTCCTGCGGTGGCGGCCATCTTGAATTTTCGATCGGCATAAAAAAACAGAAACTTTGTAGAGAACCTTCCAATGATCATTCCTGGGCAGTTTGGTTTCAATTATCCAAGTGGTTTCAGATAAGAAGCGTTTTGAAACATTTTTCCCATAGGGTCCAATGTTAAACTAAGTTCTGCCGTAGCCGCCATTTTGAATTTCTTATCGGAACAAAAAACGTAAAGTTTGTAGAGGACCATCTAATGAACATTCATGTACAGTTTGGCTTTAATAATATTTGTAGTTTCTGAGAAGAAGGCATTTGAACATTTTCCCATAGGGTCCAATGTTAATCTATGTATTGCGGTGGCGGCCATCTTGGATTTCCGATCGGCATAAAAAACATAAAATTTGTAGAGGACCTTCCAATGATCATTCCTGGGCAGTTTGGTTTCAACTGTCCAAGTGGTTTCAGAGAAGAAGCGTTTTGAAACATTTTCCCCATAGGGTCCAATGTTAAACTAAGTCCTGCCGTAGCCGCCATTTTGAATTTCATATCGGAACAAAAAACCTTAAGATTGTAGAGGACCATCCAATGAACATTCATGTACAGTTTGGCTTTAATCATATTTGTAGTTTCTGAGAAGAAGGCATTTGAACATTTTCCCATAGGGTCCAATGTTAATCTATGTCCTGCGATGGCGGCCATCTTGGATTTCCGATCGGCATAAAAAACAGTAACTTGGTAAAGGACATTCCAATGATCATTCCTTTACAGTTTGGGTTCAGTCAGTTCATTAGTTTCAGAGAAGAAGATCTTTGAAATTTCAGCCAATCAGAGCATATTATTGGCCCTGGCAGCCATATTGAATATTCGACTGGAACGAAAAACTGTAACTTTGTAGAGGACTATCCAAGGAACATTCCTGCTAAGTTCGGTTCCAATCGGCCAAGTGGTTTTGGAGAAGAAGCTTGAAATGTGAAAAGTTTACAGACGACAGACGACGGACGCCAAGTGATGGCAATAGTTCACATGGACCTTGGTCCAGGTGAACTAAAAACGAAAAGTATTAAAATGTTGAAAATTTGATGAAAAAAGGGCAATAACTCCAAGATAAGTAATCAGATTTTCTTCAAAATTTCAGGGTAGTTAGATCTTGCTGTGTTGATCATTTTTACCCTGTCAGATTTCTGATATTATTAACGGTTTGTGAGTTATTACCAAAAACGTGCAATTTTACAATATGTTCTATTTTTAGTAACAGCGGCCATGTTTGTTGGCCGAATGGAACCACATGAAGACGTTTTATAGAGGATCTTACATAGATGCTTCCTGCCAAGTTTGGCTCCATTTGGCCACGCAGTTTCAGAGGAGAAGATTTTATTAACATTAGCCAATCAGAAACAAGAATTGTCCTTGGCGGCCATATTTGTTGGCAGAATGGGACGAAATGAAGAAATTTTATAGAGGACCTTATATAGATGCTTTCTGCCAAGTTTGGCCCAGTTGTTTCAGAAGAGTAGATTAAAATATGAAAAAGTTAACAGACGGACGACGGACGCCAAGTGATGGCAATACCTCACTGGGTCAGGTAAGCTAAGAAAAAAACATAGTCCATAACCCACATTGTATCTATCTAAAAGTTTCATCGTCAATCAAAAATATAAAATTTGATATAACAGTTAATAGTAACTTTCATTAAAATAATCTACTTGAAAACGCAGGCATGTAAAGCACACAAAGGTCTATATAATGTTCTTATTTTTTATGACACCTTCTTACTGCCATAGTCATTTTATTTTTAAATTTCTAATAAATTATGCTTAGTACTGGAAGTCTTTCATCAAAATATATACCTTCTTCATTGACTCCCATCTGTGGTATCAACTGGTCCTCTTTATTATGTTCTCTTCCAGGTACCAGTTTCTGTAATTTTGGAGGGTATGGATTTCCATCTATGTCTACAAGGAATGGTGGAGGCATTAGGTGTGGAGGTTGTTGTGTTTGTTCGTCCAATACATAGTTGTTGGCATCCCTCATCAGAGGTCTGTAATCTGTGTGAAAAAATAATTCTTGTGGAATCTGAAATGTAAAGAATCATTATGGCAGTTAAATAAAGATGTAGTTTGTCTCGATGATGTCAATGTTATACAGTGACACCAGTCTAAACAGAAACCTTGATCATGTCAATGCTATACAGTGACACCAGTCTAAACAGAAACCTCAATGATGTCAATGTTATACAGTAACACCAGTCTAAACAGAAACCTCAATGATGTCAATGTTATACAGTGACACCAGTCTAAACAGAAACCTCAATGATGTCAATGTTATACAGTGACACCAGTGATGTCAATGTTATACAGTGACACCAGTCTAAACAGAAACCTCAATGATGTCAATGTTATACAGTGACACCAGTGATGTCAATGTTATACAGTGACACCAGTCTAAACAGAAACCTCAATGATGTCAATGTTATACAGTGACACCAGTCTAAACAGAAACCTCAATGATGTCAATGTTATACAGTAACACCAGTCTAAACAGAAACCTCAATGATGTCAATGTTATACAGTGACACCAGTGATGTCAATGTTATACAGTGACACCAGTCTAAACAGAAACCTCAATGATATCAATGTTATACAGTAACACCAGTCTAAACAGAAACCTCAATGATGTCAATGTTATACAGTGACACCAGTGATGTCAATGTTATACAGTGACACCAGTCTAAACAGAAACCTCAATGATGTCAATGTTATACAGTGACACCAGTGATGTCAATGTTATACAGTGACACCAGTCTAAACAGAAACCTCATTGGTACCAACTTTTCAATTTGTATTCGTAATAGACAGGTGTTCTGTATATACAGGTTAAAGTAACAAAGATTTCATACATCTGGACTTTATTTAAAGTTTGGTTTATACACAATTCTGTTTTATTCAGGATTCAATTTAGACATGTTTCACTGTAATTTGTTTTGCATAGGTCTGTATAATAATATGTATTAAAATGTGAAACACAATACATGCTTAAATTTTATATCTAAAATTCTAATATGGCATGCTGCTTTCACTTTGTAAACAAACCAATTCTCTAAATAGCACAATTATCTTTAGGACATGTGTGAAGTCCTATCTGTGTTATCCAGTGTTTTTCACTATCTGATCGCATAAACCAGCAATTAAAGAAATAAAAATAGAAATTAATAATGTTTTCTTTGAATCTTAATGGAATATTTGTCTTAACTATGTTTAAAAAGTCCTATTTTCTTAAATGGCACAGTCCTCCACAAACGGCTTTTACGGCTTTTCCGTTAACTTTGCAACACTCCCTTGAAAAAGCAGATGTTGTTGCATCATCATCTGCTCCCTGTACAAGCAACATACAGGACCGTGGTGGATACAAACATAATTTTTTTTTACTTGTTTCTTGACATACAATTTCTTTCCTGAAAAAATATTTAAGACAACCATCTATCGACTTTGACATTTGTAATTTGTCGTCTTCCGGTGACGTAGTTTACAAGGAACGCTGGTGACATTGACACAAGCATTTTACTTGTTTAAGTAGCTAAATGCAAATTGCCATCAAATTGGAAAATATCAGTAACTTAATTGCATTACCGTCTAGTTATTAATGTAGGAAAACTACTGTAAACATGAAGGTTAGTGGATTTTGTTATTACCGGGGTACATGCATTTCCATTATTACTGACTTCCATTCAAAATATAAGTTAGATTTTTCCAACTAGAATCGAAATAATTCATGGAAGAAATAGTTTGTATAATGTTTTAACATAGGTAACATTATTTTTGTTTAATTTAGTCATTACTGTTTCTGTAATTCATTGTATGATGCGAAATTTTCATTCTGGGAGGGAATCGGAACAGCCAAATTCTTGCATATCCATAAAGCCACATTAATTTACAAAATTACTGTGAATGCGTCGCTTTCGCTCGGTAAAATTATCGACAAATATAATGCTTCCCCATGTTAAAAATGAGCATAAAACATGACATGGGAGAATTATTTCTTAAATATATCTTGCTTTGTTTGCATGCTTATAATCTATATAATGGTGAATAATCTTCACCTTAAAAGTGCAAAAACGCTATACAGCAAATAGTAAAATTACCATCTGATGAACCTTGTTACCAATGAATTTTACCAGTCACCATTGCATGGCAATATATTGAATGATAAGTTGTAATCTGATCAACCTTTTTAGCACTGAATCTCATCAGTCACCATTGTATGGTAGTACATGGTAGAATTGTAGGATAATCTCAATACCAGTGTGACCACTGTTACTATACCCAACACATATCAATGTATGAAATTGTATATTGTATGACAGAACATGGTAGAACTGTAGTAATACCTACCGTCTTGTGAACCTCGGTACCACCGAATCCAAAGTTTAAAACATGTCCATGTGAATCTGTGGCAGCAAAACTTAAACCATCAGGACTAAATTTACAGTCAAATACTGCACCATGACCTTGACCTTCAATCTACAAAATGTGTTTGACAAAGATATAAAGGGAAACAACATAAGTGAAAAAAGGAGAGTAGTTTATTATCTCCCCTACATAATGATTAGGGAAGGGAGATAACTTGCTAATTTCTGTCATAGTTTGTTATACTGATGAGCTTCCTATAAAAGAGTTTGGTTCATACCAACTGATCTTCCCTCTCAAATGTGTCTTTCTGGTGCAAGTACACAGAAAGTCACTGACTCATGACTATGTTTGTATATGTTGTACTTAGGTTTAAATGTTGAATGCTTTTTAACTTTTCATCTTTTTAAAATATTTATACAACAAATGTATTAAAATAGAAAGAAATGAATATTTGCACAGAAATTTAAAATCATGCTTTACTTAAGTCCACTAAACATAACTTTTATTCACCAATAATAATTTTTTTAACTTGAAAAAGGTTTGATATCTTTTTATAAAAAAAAAATAAAAGTAAAATTTTATTATATAGATAGGTGTGAATTATGGGGATTTATCCTTGAAATAAATTCTGATATCTCACATGTGAAATATCATTTTTTTTTCACCGGAACTACTTTTACACAACAATAAGTGTGGTGGTTATGCCCCTTGTGGTGTTACGGTGAATACACATATGATTGTAAACTGAAAAAATTCTGCAAAATGTTATTGATGACTTTGGAACATAATCAACATGACGTCATTGACGTCATATGAAGACTTCCAGTGTGAAACGTAAAGATTAGACGTTATTTGGCTTCGTGTACGCTTCAATTTTGATACAATTTAACTAAAATAAGTTTTCAAGGTAAGCATTTTAATTATTTTTGTGTATTGTTGTAAATATGACATGCAGGATTTCACATTTTCAAGATGGCAGATCCTTCCAGCTGAACCCCTTAGTATCATTGCTCGTAGATTGATACGCGTGGAATGAAATATACAAATAAAAAAAATAATATACAAGAAATTTTGAAAGTCTATATAATAAACAGTTTAACTAAATCACACATTTTGAATATCAAAATAAGACCACTCGTGACCGAATACGCATTAATGATTAAACTTGTGGACGGAACAAGTTCCGCCCACTCGTTTAATCCTTATGCGTACTTCGGTCACTCGTGGTCTTATTTTGATATTCAAAATCTACGATTAGTTATACTATATATATTCTTTTTCGATGTCCAACTAATTAAAATAAGAAACAAAATAATTAAGGAATAACAGTATTGTATTTGAAGAGTTATCAGCATCAAAACCCCATTTGACACCGTAAACTCTTCAAATACAATACTGTTATTTCTATTCTAATGCAAGATGAAAATATTTTTATTTGGGCTTTGTAAATGGTCTAAAAATTGGGAAAAAAATAAAATCCCACGAAATACTATCACTGACTTTGGCACATAAATGTCATGAAAAATCTTGAAGCCATATGAAACTTTCAGCATAAAACGTAGACACTGTATGTTATTTCATAGCATGTACATTTCAATTTCTGAAAAATCCACAAGCAATTATTTCAAAGGTAGGCGATGTCTTTATTTTCTGTCATATTGTATTACTTCACATGTTGGATTTCTAGAATTCAAAATGGTACCTCATTCAAGCTATAACTTTTAGTAACAGCATGTCAATAGTGGATTTGACGGCAAACATTAGCCAATGAAAAAACTATTTACTGTTACATACCATATTAAAGAAACTCTTTATTTTGACACCTTTCTGTAAGTCCCACAATATAACATGTCCATCATGTCCAGCACTGAGGATGACTCGTGGATCCCACGGACTACACTCTAATACAAACACCTCATCTTCATGGTACTAATATAATACACAATATCATCAATTATTACATAAGAGGCTATCTTGGCCGTGATCGTATGGTAGTTGGATTAATGACTACCTATATGCAATCAGTGCCTATCACCACTAACGTTGTGAGTTTGAATCCTTTTCAGGCAAGGTGTACTCAATACAACATTATGTGATAAAGTTTGTCAGTGACTTGCGACAAATTTTCGTCCACAAATAAAGCTGACCGCCACGATATAACTGAAATATTGTTGAAAGTGGCATTAAACACCATAAACCATCAATTATTACATTGTAATATACATAAAATATTGAATCCATGTACAGTTAAACCTGTCTTAACCAAACTCTTGGGATCAACTTTTGTGTTCGAGATAAGACAGGTGTTCAGTAAATACAGGTTAAGCTAATAAAGATGTCCTACATTGCGACTTTATTTAAAGTTAGGTTTATACAGAATTCCATTTTGTTCAGGGTTCGTCTTAGACAGGCGTTTACTGTATAATATAATCATATAAATATCAAAAGAAAATTTTACAAAATATCAATAAAATGATAAATACTTGCCATATTAGTTAAATTAGTTACAGAAATCTAGATATAATTGTAAACATACCTTCAGTATGTGTAATAATTTTCCTGACCGGGAGTCCCATACTTTTAATGTACAATCAGTGACTGCTGTGATAACATATCTGTCATTAGCATTCCATGCTACCATGGTAACACCATACTTTGTTTTATCATCTTCTGAGGTAGGTCTACAATATTAATTATAACTATTTATGTCTAATTAACAAATTTTCAAATAATAAAGTTTAACAATACCATGAAGCCTCTATATATGTAAATAACTTGTTTAGACAGTTAGTTCTGTAACTGAATAATCTTAATGCAGGATTTTCTTTGGTAAACACAGAACTGTTACCATAGTGCCATAATAAATCAAAAGATGAGATAACCGAATAACATCACAACAGCAAGAGATAGAGGCAAGTGATTATATATATATATATATACCGTCTTTTTGTGTCTATTAAACGCACTGGTGCATAGAACGCACCCTCTTTCTTCCCCAAAAAATCTGGGGAAAATTCTAGTTCCTATCTATAGAACGCAGGGAGATTCAGTAAAACATTCACGGCAGAAATCCTCGTTCAAACGGCAAAATACTGCTTACCACAGATCATGTATTTGTTAATTCATGTATTTTTAATAAATTTTAGACAGGGAAATGTTAAATTAGTTTTGTTAAAAGAGTTTAAGCCGATTATTCTACATGTTGCAAGCGAAAATTAGCTGCTTTGTGAATGCAGGAAGTTTATCGGTAATGTTTAATTTGAATCGAGAATATTTACATACCTTTCAAAAAGGCAATGAACAGGCAATAAATATAATTTTTATACAATTTTATTTTAAATAAAACATATATAATGAACACAATTAATGTTATTTGAACATTAATTCATCGATCATTGGGAATATTGCCATCCGTGAACTCAAAGCTATGCTACAGGCAACTCTCTGCGTGACCTGAAAAAAAGTGTCTGATACTTGCTCTTATGCATAAAACGCACCCCACCTACAAATTATCATTTTAAAGCATAAGACCGCATTTTATACGTACCAAAAAACGGTATATTTTGAAAAACATGTAATGGAGAACAATTTCACCAATATAAACAAAATGAACAACTATCTCTCACTTAAAATCATTAAAGATACCATGATATTTGCTGATGGATATTAAGGATCACTTTTATCATATTTCTGTCACTTTCATAAATTTAATTATTTTAATTTCAACATTATGAAAATAAGTTTAATCAGTGATCTTTAACAATTCCACCAATATCAACAAAATGAACAATCACCTTCACTCACTGAACACCAACAAAGACTGTGACATATGATGTTAGAAATCCAGGTCTTGTACTACTGAGATATAAATACATATAAGCTGGCACTATAATTTCTACCTCTTGCAGAAAACTGGCTTTCAGAAAAGCTAATAAAATTCATAAAGCTACTTGCTATCTGATAGTTATATCTTCTAAAGAATCATGAATAATTATTGTTTGTGGCCTATAAATATTACATTCATAGCAGATAAAGATTAAAATGTTTTTTCCTTTTATACAGAGAGTTACAGGAGCCCCCCTCTTGGAAGGTCCCTCCCACAAAAGTTTTCCTTTATCTGGCCAGATTTCAGATGAACTGATGGTAAAATACTACTTAATTGCTCCCTCAAGAGAGGTCACATCTCTAATAAGGCCACTGTCTCAATGCAGAAGGGATGGCCTTATATGAGAGGGATTACTGTATTAATATTATACAAACATGTATTCCTTGTTAATTTTAAATTATATCTAATAAATATTTCATGTTGCGATATTACTAAAATAGTATTAAACAACAAACAATCAATCAATCAATGTATTACATGCATTAAAATGTACCTACTGAAATTTAGTTGCCATATTTAATACAATAGATTTCCATTCTTGTCTGTCGTATCTCCATACTCTAGCCGTCCCGTCACAGCTACCACTGACAAATCTCTCCCCAGTATTACAATAACATATGCTGTCTACCCTCTCCTAAACACATAGAATTATACTTATTTAATTTTTATTTATCTACAATATTTCCATTGAATAACATTATATCATATGTATTTGGGGAGGGATTTTGGTGTTTTACAACACTTTTATAAGCAGAGGAAACCGGAGTACCCGAAGAAAACCACTGACCTACCGCAAGTCATTGACAAACTTTATCACATAATGTTGCATCGAGTACACCTCTCCTGAGCGGGGTTCAAACTCATAACGTTACTGGTGATAGGCACTGATTGCATGGGTAGTTATAAATCCAACTACCATACGATCACGGCGGCCCCCTATATATATTTGAGAAATAAAATAAACAAAACTTCTCCAACCATTACATGATTCATTTTATACCCATTTTGTATATATTTACTATCTTGGATTTGCTTTGTGAGAATGGATTTCTCTGAGCAATATCATATCAAAGGCAAAGCATGAGAAGTGAATTGTGATGAGAAGTCCTTGTCAAGTAAAACATATCAAAGATAGTATGTTTTACTCATAGTTACACATAGAAATCAATGATTATTTTTCATATCATATTTGTAAATTGATAATACAATGTGTGCAAAGATCAGACAAAATTTTCAAATCATTGATAAACTCCTGCATCAATTTTCCATAGTATTCATTTTTTATCTATAATTAGAATTGATCTTGAACTTTTTCACAAGTCAATGCATTATTATAAAATAATACAAATGTTTTAATAAAGCTGTCAGCTTTGTTTGATTATATAAACTCAAAAGAGTAAGTAACATTGTACTGAATGTTTGTATATATTCTAATACATACCAAGTGTAACTGTGGGCATGTTAAAGTAAGTTGTGATTGTTGGTTAATGCTAAGTAAGTAATTTTTCAGCCATATCATGGCGATAACAACTTATTCTTCTATGAAATAATGTTTGCTTTGTACTATAGTCCAAGAGTCTTAGTTTTTTTCTTTCATATTGCTAGCTCACTGAAACTACAGTAAGACATGTCGCTCCACTCAAGACACAGTATCCTCATTCTGTGTCCATCAGTCTTTGCTTTTAGCCCTTAATACTGTGTGCTTAGTGGAGAAGCAGCAAATACCAATTTCCTATGGCTTGACCCAACAAGGATTCCTACACCCAACAGGGATTCAGACACCAAAATCTACCGCACTCAAGGCTAACATGTTAACCATTACACCATAGTGTAAAATATAGTGACATTAAGGAAAAGTTATTTAGCATAAACAGCCAGAGATATTTTGATTTTAACTGGACAATAAGTCAAGCAGAAAAATACACGTTACTGGACTGAAACATATTTTACTGGACTTTTGCCAATTTGAATCTATAAAATTTACTGGTATATATTGGATATTTGGTTCAGTAAATAAGAACACTTTACAGGACTGGAACAATTTTTACTGGACTTTACAAACAAACCTTCAGAATAACTGTATAAAGTGAATGTAGAACAATGCTTTTAATCTATATTTAAGACTACATTTACTTACAGTGTGAGCTTCCAATTCACAGATCTTTTCTTGTGTATTGCCATATACAAAGTAAACTCTGACAACATGATCAGAATTACCTGTAGCAAGGAATACACCACCTGGACTGAACGATGAACACAACATCTGAGCACCCGCTCTTGATTTCTCTATAAATTTAGATGGTTTTGGACTGAAACAGATTCATAAAAATTATAATATACTGTAATAATACTGTTTAATACATGGCTTAAAATTTAATATGAAAATATGTGAATGAAAATTTTATTATTTTGAAAAAGATATTTGTCTTATTTACGCATAACACATCAAAGTCGAAAATGGGCCTTCACTGAGATAGGTATGAGGAAACAAAAAAAATCAATATAAAGAAAAATAAAGACTGACCTTAGTTTAAATAAATTACAGTACTTACATGTAGGAACTATAAACAGAGATCCTTGCAACTCAACTAAAGAGTCTTGGACATCCCATTTTCAGTTGGGACTCGCCAAAGTTTTCAAATTTTCACTTCTTATAGTGGTGGGACTCACCAAAATTTTCAGAAATGTCTTCTGGACTCAATACATTAGATTGTCCCTGTGTAAATATATCTTATAAACCATGTCAGTGCTGAAGCGATGACTTACTGGGGGGGCGGGTGATACTCTCAAGAACTAATGCTAATGGAAAACCATTTTCCTAACACACACATAGACAAGAAATAACTTACTTAAAATTATTTGTTGTCACATCCCAAAACCAGAAACACACACAACCATCACCCCCTGTTGACATTAATATTCTGTTCTCTCCATGAGACTGAGGACAAAACTGTTAATAAAAACATTGCAATAATATTATGTACTTAATAAACATGCAAAGACTAGTCTATATAAACAAACGCATTTGGCAATACCTTTCAAAGTAACGTGATGTTCCATGATTTGAAAGAAAAATTGATATTCTTAGCAGTTGTAATAAGCTACAGTGTAACCATTATCTTTTTGCAATGCCATAACATTTTGTACAATAGAATTTGATGATTTTTTATATATGGTATAAATTATGAGAATGTAGCACTTCTTTAACTAAGAAATCAAGTTACAGCTATTGTATGGTGAGTACTTTTGATGACATGTTGATACAGCTATTGTATGGTGAGGACGAGTACTTTTGATGACATGTTGATACAGCTATTGTATGGTGAGGACGAGTACTTTTGATGACATGTTGATACAGCTATTGTATGGTGAGGACGAGTACTTTTGATGACATGTTGATACAGCTATTGTATGGTGAGGACGAGTACTTTTGATGACATGTTGATACAGCTATTGCATGGTGAGGACGAGTACTTTTGATGACATGTTGATACAGCTATTGTATGGTGAGGACGAGTACTTTTGATGACATGTTGATACAGCTATTGTATGGTGAGGACGAGTACTTTTGATGACATGTTGATACAGCTATTGTATAGTGAGGACGAGTACTTTTGATGACATGTTGATACAGCTATTGTATGGTGAGGACGAGTACTTTTGATGACATGTTGATACTGCCATGTACTAGTACAATACACTGACCTAGATTTGTATTTGTCTAACTCACTGAAACAACAGTCTGTATATACATGATGTAGGCATGTCCCTCCACATACAACATTTTATCAAAACTTTAAGAGCCAAACAGTCTTTATTCTTACTCTTTATTGCTGCATGCTAAAAAGAAAAGCAGCATATACCAATTTCATAGTCATTGGTTTGACTTCACTTGGAATCAAAACCCATGATGTTACTCACTCAAAGTAAGCACACTAATCACAACATAACCAAGACTGAAATAATAACTTAAAATTAACTATAATGAGTTACCTGTAAAGATGTGATCATTCCTGTGTGCCCACTTAACACAGCCATAGGAGTTTTTGTTCGTAAACACCACACACGAATAATTTTATCACAGCTTCCTGATGCCAACAACGTGTTTTCATAATTAACAGCAATGTCAGTTATTTCTGAGTTATGTCCCCTTAGTGTTGCTAAAAGTCTACTGTTGTCAGCATACCATATCTTTATTAAAGCATCATCGGCACCCTAAAAAATGGAGAGAAAAAAATACAACGAAAAATGTCTTTAATTTTATATGTCCAAAGAAATGTCTACATATAAGTAAACAGTGATACAAATATTTGAGCATCTACATGTACCGTACCTGGAAAGTTTGCCCATGATTAAATGTCTATTAATATTTGAACATATATTTGATAGTTTATCCTTGTTTAATGTTCCCATGGGTATGATAAAGATTTAATTTGAGCTTTATTAGTATTTAAAGTATTGATTACTGATGTAATTGCACACTTCATTAATTATACAGAATGTATTGTAATGTTCATCAACATACACATGTAATTAATTATACAGAATGTATTGTAATGTTCATCAACATACACATGTAATTAATTATACAGAATGTATTGTAATGTTCATCAACATACACATGTAATTAATTATACAGAATGTATTGTAATGTTCATCAACATACACATCACATGTAATTAATTATACAGAATGTATTGTAATGTTCATCAACATACACATGTAATTAATTATACAGAATGTATTGTAATGTTCATCAACATACACATGTAATTAATTATACAGAATGTATTGCAATGTTCATCAACATACACATCACATGTAATTAATTATACAGAATGTATTGTAATGTTCATCAACATACACATCACATGTAATTAATTATACAGAATGTATTGTAATGTTCATCAACATACACATGTAATTAATTATACAGAATGTATTGTAATGTTCATCAACATACACATCACATGTAATTAATTATACAGAATGTATTGTAATGTTCATCAACATACACATGTAATTAATTATACAGAATATATAGTAATGTTCATCAACATGTAATTAATTTTTATATCGAGTACTTCTCTGAATCTCATTTGCAAGTTAGTATCATTTTCAACTCTCTGTGTGAAGCATGCGTTTGTTCACTGTTAAAGGTTTGATGGTCTTAAGGACTGACACTAATATAACTAGTATTACTGTGAGCACAGCTCACTAAGATATACTCCCCACATCTGTCCAACCTATTTCCATAACCAAAACATTACTGATTGTTCCGACCAAAAATGAAAGGGACCCTCCTCTCTTCACCAGTAAGCTGCTGATAAAATTTCAAAACATTCTGAGAAACACTACTCAAGTTATCATACGACATAGGGTAAAAATCCTATTTTCCATCATATCAAGTCAATTACTCTGGAACGGCAAAAGTGAAAATCGTCAAAAATGAAAGGGATCCTCCTCTCTTCACCAGTAAACAGCTGATAAAATTTCAAAACATTCTGAGAAACACTACTCAAGTTATCATACGACATAGGGTATTAATCCTATTTTCCGTCATATCAAGTCCAATAATTCTGGAAAGACAAAAGTGAAAATCATCAAAAAAGAAAGGGATCCTCCTCTCTTCACCGGTAAGCTGCTGATAAAATTTCAAAACATTCTGAGAAACACTACTCAAGTTATCATACGACATAGGGTAAAAATCCTATTTTCCGTCATATCAAGTCCAATAACTCTGGTAAGACAAAAGTGAAAATCATCAAAAATGAAAGGGATCCTCCTCTCTTCACTGGTAAGCTGCTGATAAAATTTCAAAACATTCTGAGAAACACTACTCAAGTTATCATACGACATAGGGTAAAAATCCTATTTTCCGTCATATCAAGTCCAATAATTCTGGAAAGACAAAAGTGAAAATCATCAAAAAAGAAAGGGATCCTCCTCTCTTCACCAGTAAACAGCTAATATAATTTTCTGATAAAAAGATTCTAAGAAACAAAACTCAAGTTATCGTACGACATAGGATTTGTCTACAGACGGACGGACACAGTGAAACCAGTATATCCCCTACAACTTCGTTGTGGGGGGTATAATTTGTGGTACTGATAAATGACACTAGTAAACTGAGTGATTTGGTTTAGGTTTATGGTGTTTCATGCCACTTTCAACAATATTTCAGTTATATCATGGTGGTCAGTTTTATTGGTGGAGGAAACCAGAGTACCCAGAAAAAACCATTGACCTGTCACAAATTACTGAAAAACTTTATCACATAATGTTGTATCAAGTACATCTCGCCATGAACAGGGTTCAAACTCACAACTTTAGTGGTGATAGACACTGATTGCACAGGACCACTACAGCCCCTGTAAACTGAGTGGTTCTGACAAATAATGAAATTTATTAAAATTGTCATCCAACTTTACTTACAGTAAAAATATATTTTCCTGTTCTATCAAATGCTACACAATAGACAGCTGCAAGGTGACCTAATTTTCTGGCATGAAGTGACACTTTGGAATAGATATGATTTGAAAAACAATGATCCAGTCTTGACTGCCCAGACATCTCCCTGGCCTTTAAAACATGACCTGAAAAATAAGATGTTTAATAATTTATTACTTTTTTGGGACCGTCGTGGCTGTGATCGTAGGTAGTTGGATTTATAACTATCTAAGCAATCAGCCCCTATCACCACTGATATTGTGAGTTCGAATCTCAATCAGAGCAAGGTGTACAACATTATGTGATAAAGTTTGTCAGTGACTTGCGACAGGTCAGTGGTTTTCTCCGTGTCCTCCAGGTTCCTCCACCAATAAAACTGACCGCCACGATATAACTTAAATATTGTTGAAAGTGGCGTTAAACACCATCAAACAAACATTTATTATTTATAGACTATATGGTGTATACAGATATAAAGGTAGGACACCACAATTACTTTATTACACTACAGACCACCAGGGCTTGGACCCCATATACCCTAATCTGTTACTTTACCCAAGGTGGAATCTTCATTTCACCTTGCTGGTTTTTGGGAATACTGCAGCACCAGTAAAATATAGACCCATCCCCGCCAGGACTGGAACCCCATATACTCTGGGATCTTCATTTGTGTACTATTGAAAATGTTAATCAAAATGATGATTGATGCCATTTCCATTACTAGTTCTCAATTATCTAAAGTGACACCTGTCTAAACCAAACCTCCTTGGGACCAACTTTTGTGCTTGGAATAGACAGGTGTTTGGTTTATGTAGGTAAAACTAACAAATATTTCCTACATTGGGATTTCTTTTTAAGTTTGGTTTAAACAGTTTAGACTGGTTTTACTGTATAAGAAAATCTTTATTTTTACAATACACACTATGACCTCTAAGTTAAACTTTAGACCCCAAGGGCCTCGATCCATTTGACCCTAAAACTATCGTTTGCACAAATCCAAACCTGCACATCTTCATGATCATATGCTGCACAGCAAATATTGTAGTGTTTCTATTCCTGGTTCTTGAGATGAATTTTTTTTATTCAAGATTAAGTTAATCCCTCCCTTTAGGTTTATTTCTACAACTCTCCTCTTCTCAAATTCCTGCCATGTTTCATTTCATTAAGTGGCACATTTTTGCAAAAAATGATTAAAATGTGAAAAAGTTGACAGAAAGACAACAATAATACTAGCTCACATAGCCATTGGCCAATTGAGCTAAAAAGGATATGTCAGTTTGCATGTAAACTTAATACATTTTTTCTGGTCTGATTATTTAGTTGTTATAATCTTAGTTTTGCTATATGTAAAACACTTACCAACGTTTGGTATGACAAGATTGTTTGGGGGAAGAAGTGGTCGTTGATAATGTGTAACAACATGCGTAGTTGGTGGCCATCTTAGATGCAGTACAGCTAAAATAAATTTAAATTACAAGTAGATATATAAACCTTCAGTATGACAAGTTCAATTTTCAAACTCTCGACGCCATGATATGCTCAAGTATATGTTAAACACCTATCATACATATCAATTTATTTCTAAGGATTTTCTGGGTATGGAAATTAATTTATAATATTTGTTCAACCATGATATAGCTGCAATACTGCTAAAAGGCTGGTACATTGTATATAAATCATTACATCACTTTCACATTTGTTATATATTGTAGAGATAAAAACAAAAGGCTATAGGCAGACAGTAAAGAATATATCAATATGGTCCATAGGGTACGTAACTGAAAATCACATTTTTCTTCATGGCCTAATGACCCTAGTTTTGGTCTATGCATCAATCAAGATCTGAAAGGGAAGTTATAACTTAATTATTATGCAAAATTATTATTACAGTATATACAGAAATATTTAAATATTTTTATATACATTGAGTGACACTGTTGTGTACAATGGGAGATAATCCTTATAAATATTGTAATCTTCAATAGGAGATAATTCATACACTCCTCAGCTGTGATCACATCTTCTTTGTACATGTATTATATGTATTTAGCTTAGTTCTGTTTTGATGATTGTTCAATGTTTGGACTTTAAATCAATAAAATTATTATTATTATTAATAATAATAATAATAATATTATTATTATCTCTATGATGTAGTTACCATGAATGTTTTTCCTTATTTTTATTATTTAAGATAAATAAACCCTTAGAGACACTCAATGTAAATGTGGTTTTTTTTTAATAATTGAAAATCAAACAAAGAAAATACAGCTTACATTCTTTGGTTCTAAGTAAGGAGTTACTACCAGATCCAAGTAATGACTGAACACCACAAACACTTGGTTTGATTTCCTTGTCAAGTAATGGACCTAATCTTTGACAAATCCTCAACAAATGATTGGATGTCACATGCCGATACAGTTCAACCTAAAAATTAATTCATTCTGTATTTAAAAAAAAAATATCTAACATCAGAACAAGAATCAGTACTATATTCAATTAATTGATAATAAATGAAAATGTACACATCAAAAACTATCTAGGAAATGTAGGATTAAACCTAATTTTTATTTCCAGAGACAGACCTGTATTCACTGTAAAGAATTTTACAAATAAAATCCTTTTTAATCTTTCAAAATAAAAATTCTGAAAAATGACAGCTTCTGAGCAAAATCATTTGTTGAGTTTCTTTTAACTTTTTATTTTACAAAATATATTAATTTTCACATTAAACAGAGCACTGGGATATCATAAATATAATTAACTTGTTAAGATTATTAAGATTTGTTTTTCTTCATTTTTATTTATAAGAATAACATTTAAAAGAATATTTTCTTTGGCTTGATATCTGTCTTAAAATAAATAGACATTTATTTTGAAATTTTAAAATTTAATGAATCATGTTGATGAATATTTTATTTACCATTATTTATTAATCTTAATTAAACATAAAATAATTTATGAAATATCAGTGGAAGCCACCTCTCTTCCATATTTCCCTTTTCAAATTTTAATTTCAGAAGCACCAATTTTCTTTCAATCACATTCTGTTTGACATTTTTTGTTAACTAACTATACATGTGTTCAATTCAATTCATACCTAATAATTGAAAATAAAAATACAGTAATGATTAATCAAATATTAATTTAGTAATATTTTTTGTGTGTGCCCCCTTTTCTATTTCCCTCAAGAATAGCATGGAAGTGAAAGTACACATTTATTCTTCGTCTACGTCTATGAAAACTCTAGAGAATTATGAAGGAACATGCTATAAATAGCTTTTTAATTTATGTTTAGCAAAATATTTCTGATTGGTTAAAAGTTTGTGCGGGGTCAATGACATCACATAATGACCTTGTGCATTAGATATGATAATGGGCTTTGGAAAATTATTACAATTTTGAAGCAAATAGGGAAAACAACTGATTCTCGTTAATTTTGATAAAAATAGCTCAACCACATAATGTAACATCAATAAACTTTTACCATCATATGCATGATTTGTAATAAATCAGAAAAAATAGGCAAAATGAATTGTATTGAAAAACACGATTTTCACGTTTTTTGAAACTTACCAAATTTTCAAAACTTCTTTCGTGTTCCCTGCCTTCCCAGTCAATCCTTTTCGGCAAAAGCTGAAAAAAATCAAAAATTCACTATTTCCGATGTTCCGTGCAATAACTGTTTTTTCCTGACAATTGGTAATTAAAGCAAAAACTCGATTTTAATTTGCGAGCTTACGCTACACTTTTTATCGTCTTTTAGCCGTAAAAGCGCGTAATTTGGATAGAAAAATAGGTAAAGTTGATCCCACTTACCTGGTGTTTTTCTAGCTCTTTACGGAGTACCTGCAAAAGAAAAGATATGATTTAGTTTCTAATCGATAAAATAAACAATAAACGTCTCAATATTGACATTTGCTTACCTCCGCAGCACCACTACATGGCCCAGAAGACAGGAATCTGGCGACGAGGAAATACAACTCTGAAAGAAAGACGAAAATGAATCAGTTCGTTTGTAATCAACTTTATTAGTACAAATATGACATAAACACATCAATATAACAATAGAATTACCAGCTTCTAAAGAAGATATTTCATGTGTTTCTTTACTTGGTCCTGGCATCATCATGTAGGCTTAATTAAAACGATGAAATGTGTGGGTCATTCAACTAACGAAGTCGACGCCATTTTCTGTTTACAGCCATTGATCAACGGCGGAAGGATATATGTTATGTATTGAACTGTGAAAATAGGTCACATATGCGTTAATTGTTATCACTATCATTATGTTTATATTTAATATTAGACTTCAAATTAAATTTGATACAAATAAAGAATATATAATTGAAGAAAAAGAAAACACATTGAACTATTTTGCGGATTCGGCTGATATACTGGCCCGATCACTGTACAGTGCTACGTCACTCACTGATGGGATAGCCCTTCGTTCGTGATTCCCTCCAAATGTTCACAGCTGGAGTTACATCAGGCTGATATAAATATTGGTACAAGTATAGTTTCAACATTTTATCTTTTTATTGTATGAGCAACATAATTTAGTCTTTAGAAAGGACACCTTTTCACAGTCGACAACCGCAAAACCACATGAAAGGACCCCCCTTTTTATAATGTTTTGAGTATCATCAGTATGTCACTATTGTCAGATTAATTTTAAGAACTAATATTAGTCTCATTTTTTCGACTGATACATTGTCTTATACATACTAATACAAAGGAAGTAGACTTTTAATTCTCCAATTCATATTGCTTAATTTATAATTGCACAGGTCTAATTAATTAATGCCTCATTTAAACTTTCTTTTTATGACAGAAATGTAATTGACAACCTTAAGCTTACACAGAAATAAATAAAAGTTTGCTTTTACTTCACTGATTACTAATAGTAGTAAACACCTGTAATTTCTATATTTTTATAAATCAAAATTTAAATTTTCAATTATAATTGTTATATAATGTCCCAATCAGGGCCATTTAATAGATTGATAAAGAACTTCATAGCAACTTTTGTTTAACTCAGCTGTCCCGGAAATCATCAGTAGATATTCTCAATGTATATATTGGGTCCAGGTAAAGTCAGAAACGAAATATGTAAAGAAAGGGTTAGTGTTATGGTGTTTTCTGCTATATTCAACAAGATTTAGTTAAATCGTGGTCGTCAGTTTTATGGATGGAGAAAACTACAGAAATTTAATTACTTTCTATTATGTATCATATATATTTGAATATTGTTATGTTATGTTGAATTAATTAATAAAATATGTTTAAATTAACTTTAGAAAACCATCGACCTATCGCAAGTCGCTGACAAACTTTATCATATAATGTTGTATCCAGTACACCTCGCCATGAGCAGAATTCAAACTTGTGAAACGAAAAATGTGAAGAAAGAAGCGAAACAAAATCTGTAAACAAAAAAACCAAGAGTTTCACGATTTAATCATCTACATCTACTAGGTACAGAACTCTGTCTTTGCAGAACGTTACGTTCTGGAAAAACTATTGCGCTGCGGTGGCGGAAAAGAGTTAAAGGATGAACTGTGAAGAGAATATATAATCCAATCAACGGCAAGAAAAAGATTGAAAAGAAATAAAGAATCAAAAGATCCCAAATTATGTCTCCCCCCACTTTGGTGGGGAGACATTGTTTTTGTCTTGTCCGTCCGTCTGTCCGTCGCAGTTTGTCAGTGCAACTCCTCTAAAACTCCTGAACAGAATTTCATGAAACTTGGTAGGTAGTAAGGACACCATATGTAGTTGTGCATATTACCAGGAAATTTTGATCCCCTAAATTTTGTGGGAGTTATGCCCCTTTGAACTAAATAAATTCCTGAAATATACTTCTGAAGCAGCTTGTCAGCACAACTCCTCTGAAACTACTGAACAGAATTTCATGAAACTTTGTAGGTAGTAAGGACACCATATGTAGTTGTGCATATTACCAGGAAATTTTGATCCCCTAAATTTTGTGGGAGTTATTTGCAAACACTCTAGTGTAATATCCCTTACTGAAACTTGTATATATATAAGGGAGTGGATGTGGTCGAGTGGTCTAGGGCGCTGGACGTAAGGCTAAGCGAATGGTGCTGCAGAGTATCAATGGTGTGGGTTCAAATCCCGTCGAGGGAAGAACAAAAATTTGACAGCTCTAAAATCTAATTCTAACACTGTTTGGTTTAATTTTCAGACGTATATATATATATATATGTACAAGAGTCTATCATAATGTCACTATTTCCCTGAAAAAGTTTTTCATCACCAATCCATTGATTTTAGAAGAACAAAACTCCTTTAAAATCATTGGAACATAGGCTGAGCAATTTTCTGGAATGGGGAACTTTGCCATAACAATATGGAATAGTACCTGTAACCCTTGCTTTAGCACTTTTGATCAATTTTTGTTTGTGTTTCATAGATTAAAAACAGTGTTTTTTTTATTCATTGAAGCTTAATTTTATTTGTTACCTAAATAGATTTTCTACCTTTGACTACAGTTTGTGGGATGGGGGGAGACATACGTTTGTTTTTGCAGGCAAACATTTCTGTTCTTCTGATTTGACCAATCCGGCTACCGTAGCGGCCCCTTGGCATACACCCAACGGCACAGCTCTAATCTTCATTAATCAATATTACAATTAACGATTGGTCCTGACTCCAAGCATAGCAAGCCTACTTTTGAAATGTGATTTTCTGATGAACTTGATTCTTGATTGTCTCGTTTGCAATTGCATCCAAGTTGTGAACATTTCAAATTAAAATTAAGTATTGGCATTTGGGTATATACATGTATACAGATGAAGCCATACATCGTGTGCATATACCCTTAGCAAATGTCTAGTGCAAAATGTATAAATATTTGTGATAATGGGAACAGTCATTATTTATGAGGCCATCTTATAATTTCATTGGTCACAAAAGTAGACTAACAGGATTTTTTTTTTTTACCTGTTATTTTTATGATATTGCATTTGCCCACTGAGACTAGTGGTTTTTTTTGCACTATAAAATTTCAAAAATCAGGTGTAAAATTTTGAATGATACTAGGATTTAGAAAATGTATCAATTTCTATCAAAACATTTTATATGCTTTATCAGGTGATTGTAGTACAGAAAGTTTAATAAAAATTTAATTATATACTGATAGATAACAAGATGTCAACATGGTTCCCAGAGAGACCAAAGACATGGTATCATCAGCTTTGTACCAAGATCATAAAATCAGGCCCAATACCTAAACATGTAGCAGTAATAATGGATGGGAACAGAAGATTTGCTATGAAAAATAGCATGGAAAGGGCAGAAGGTCACCTGAAAGGTTTTGACAAACTAACAGAGGTATATACATATCTTCCACTTGATAAATATTACTGTACATGTGTAATACTACTTTTACAATGAGACAATCTGATTAAAATCACATTTCTCACTTTCTCCCCTTACTGATGTGTCACGGGGGAGTGAGATCTGAGAAAACTTCATTCAGGGTCACATTCAATGACCCTGTGTTACTGTCTAATGAAAATAGAGATTGAGAGATTATGAAAGCGTTCAAATTTAAAATTAAACTGCATTGTTTACTATGATTGCTCAGATTGGTCGAAAAAGGTCATAACCCATATTTATTATATCATTAAATATTCATGACATGGGGCCGCTCGCATGTTACCCATAATGTGGTTTCTTCATATCTCCCACGCCGTGACATGTCATTCAAGAGATGTGATTTTAATCAGATTGACATTTACGTCAAGCAAATAAGTACAGGTGTTGTCTTGTCAGTATTGATTGATTGATTGATTATTGCTCACCGTCTAGCGAGCAATATTTCAGCTATATCTAGGACAATGTCTGTATTTGTATTACAATTGTATCTGGATAATTTTTCTAGACATTCAACACAGCATGCTATCAAAGGGAGATAATCACAGTAAAAAAATGAATCCATGCATAACAGCCAAGTTGTCTCCGTAGATGAAATGCACAAATTTCAGTTGATTGACCTGATTGAAGTGCACATTGTTGTGTTACAATTTTATATCAGATACATGTACATTCACGAGTCAAAAGTATATTTCTATACTAAAATATTTCCCTATATATTTCATATAAAAATTAAACCACTTAGGCCAGACTTAAAAATATCTTTGTTTGCTGTTGGTCTACCCATACTTAGTAGGGGAGAGTAGATAGGTAGGCTTTTTTTTTTTTTTTTTTGGAGAAAAAATATGCATATAATAATGTATGTCGAAACTGTGTTATGATTCATGAAATTACAGTTTTCAGTGTTTCTATTCCCTCTTTGCGGAAAATGGAGTTAGCGTTCGTAATTTGAATTATCGTCTTTGGCAGTGGGTATATAGCATTTCCGGTTGCAAAAGTTTTCCTGGCTGTTTTTAATAAATTGATTGAATAAATAATAAATGCGAAAAAAATATGAAATTAATTGACGTAGATTCCAAGGCAACACTTGAAGACTTCCTAACTTTAAAAAAAAGACTGAACATGTACAGTTTTTACGGAAATGTAATGAAAAAATCAGTGGTAACAAGAATGAACTCCGGGAGTTGCGCTCCGACAAAGATGTAGAGAGGTATCTTTTAAAAAGCCTGTCAGATGACAATGAAAAAATTAGTTGCTATAGACAGTTCATAAGAGGCTTTAACTTTTATAAAGAAAATTATATACACTGCATTCCCTTTTTTTAAACTTCTATAAAAAAAAAGTTATTTACTTATTTAACATATTTTTCTCTTGATTTGTAACATTTTTGTACAAATAACTCCAAATCTGTATTTTCATAATACCAATGAACATGTTACATAATTAACTTTCTGAAATGTTGTGGATGATTGTCACCAGATTTTTCTACAAAACGGAAATACTGCGCAATTTTCTTTGTACACTGAATGCGGGAATATTTTCTTTAAAAAAGGTTTTCTCTCCTTTCATTAAAAAGCATATTTTATTTTTTTCTTTACTCTCGAGCAGTCGATGACAAAGCAAGATAAATTTGAAATCATTTTAGAAATAATAGAATCTGTTGTTTCTTCACCATTTGTAAAAGCAGAAGCAGATTCGGTAGAATATTTTGTACTGTGTTTGAAACGGTATGTGCGTCTTCATTAGCAATGTGCGCTTATCAGATAGGTGAACACCTGCATCTAACATTTGCCGACCATCTCGACTTGTACAGTCAACAAGCAAATCCCAATTTTCGGTTTCCGTCAGAGCAGATCCCACTTTTTTCTGAATGAATAATGTCCCTCGTCTGGAATATTTTGAATAGGAAATAAAACGATCACGAACACGGATTTTTTCTGTTTTTAATATACCAAAAACAAGCAATCGGTCTATCGTTTAAAAAACAATGGTGTATTTGGAGATCGCACCTCTTGTCCATTGAAACTTATCTGTCATATTAAAGATGTATTTTTAGACAAATGCACTTCTCGACCGCTACCCATGATTTCGGATACCGTCTAAGTACTGACGACAAATAGGTTATTTTGCAATAAATGCATTTACAGTCTCATAATCTTACAGCCAAAATGCCGTTCTGAAGCTAAGCTTAACAATGTAGACAAACAAACAAAAGGACTGATGGGATTCGAACCACCTTCTAGAACTATCCATTTCATCATAAGGCAGCGCCAATACGATCATGACTACTGTGCTCCCGCATTTAGTCAAGTAAATTTATTACTTACAGTAGTGATGGGGTAAAATGTGAATTAATATACATAGCAGATGATTTGATTTCTCAACTGCAGATTTAAGAAAAATAACTACCAAGCACAAAGCAAAATATAAAAAAGGCTCTGATGGTTTGCTTCCAATTAAAACGACATGTGCTAAATTGCTTTATTTTTAGTGATTATGACAGCTTACGTGATGTTTGAAAAAAAACAACCAAAAAAACCGACAAAATAGTTAATATTCATAAATATGAAATTAACAGCTTGCATGTATATTCGTGTTATGATTTCATATGCAAGGAAATATTTGTTGTGCGGCTTTCGAAAAATCAATACAAATCTACTGTATACACTCACAATTCTTATAATATGTAAAGAAAAAAAAATATAGCCTCCATTTTTATCACTTTAACCGAAATTAATAACGAAACACATTATGTTTCTAAAAAAACACCAAAAAAACAAGCCAAAACTGCTCCGATAGGATTCGCACTCTCAGTGTAAATCTGCAGGGGTCGCGAAGCAGCGACTATATGATCATGGCTATGGTACAGTGATCAAATTTATAAGTTTTGTTTTCTTTTTTGTGGTATTTAAAGTGTACCTGATGTAAATGGTGCAACTCTATAATAAAGCTGACGATGCCTATACATTTGTATTTCATAAAATCATATTTAAGCATATTTTTCATAAAAGGAAAAGTCTTTATATGTTACCAAAGGGAAAATGTATACCCATGTTAAAAAGGAAGTTTTGTGTTGCAAGTTTTTGATTTTTAACAATTGTAATTTTGTTTGTTTTCGTGTTTTTCTCCTTTACACCAGCATTGAAAGCACTTGTATCTGAAAAAATAGACATCTTTTTAATAGACTCCGAGCAGATAAAATATCTTGAACATTTCAGGATTAAGATAATCCCCTGTAAAAGAAAATAAAACAAATGATTCCACTGCGAAAATCTGAATGAATTTTGAACACATCGCTATTAACATCCGTAATTTTAACAGCAAAGCCGATGTTTCGAGAAAATGCTACATCTTTGAATATAAAACACTGAATTTATTAATTATTACGGTCATTCAGGATATGAAATAAAAATACAGATCTATTAGAATCCACCGATATCGGGCGATATAAAAAGCTAAATAAAATAATTCCAATAAATCGGATTTTATTTGAATAAGAATACATAGTTTTTCCAATTTTTTAAACGTTTTGTGACGTTTACAGTTATTTAACCGGAAGTGTAGGAAAAGATAACTCGATTCAAGAACGATAACTCTAGTTATCGCAAATCGGGAATTACAATTCAAAGAAGTTATCACTTTATGGCTTTGGTTTTTTTTTTCATTCTTTAATTTGTAGATTTTACATTTTAGGTGTCTTATATACCAGTGTTTATTATATGAAGACTGACTGTCATGGATGTTTTCACAGTAAATAATTTCTTTATAAAAGAAGAACTAAATCAATATGTTGGACATTTTAATAAAACAGAACTTAAAACAGAAAACAACAATTCTTTGTAGACATAAATTATAAATATAAAACTAGAACTTGTCAACAAATAAAAATATCAGATATCATTTAGCAGGATTTTAAGATATTGGAGCCATGTAAATGTAGACGCTGATTTATTCGGATCATTTTTACCTGATAATTGGACTGAATAAATGAGTACTTCCGAGAATCTAGAACAAGTTCCGGTTACAATAAAATATGGATCAAACAGGAAAAGTACAAATCCGGATTTACCACAAATGCAAAACGGAATTTTTTTTTTGACACAACTGCAATAAAAAAAATTGGGTCGGCCCCAATTTTGGAGGGTCGGTCGGCCAACAGCAAACAAACCTATTTTTATTTTTGGCCTTATATTTAAAACATTTTCCTAAAATCATTCTATATTTGATTTTCATGAAATTTTCAGCATTAAACGCAGAAATTGATATAGTTTCTTCATCTTATAATTTTCATATAAAAGTTTAAGAATACATTCTTATATACTGTTTGAAATGTGATTGATTGATTGGTGTTTAATGCCAATTTTAGCAATATTTCAGCCATATCATGGTGTGAACAAATTTTAATGTTGAAATGTAATTATATCTAACTATGGAATGTATTAAAAAAGAAACTGTTTATGTCTTCAATTTAAAAGATCGTCCCCATCTACAGCGTGATTGATTGTGGTTAGATGAATGTGACTGTTTTAAGCATTTGATATATATTATACATATTGATTGACAGGTTCTGGAATGGTGTTTAGACCTAGGTATTAATCAGGTGACAGTCTATGCCTTCAGTATTGAAAACTTTAAAAGATCAAAGGACGAAGTTGATTGTTTAATGGAAATAGCCAGAAAAAAGTTTAAGAGGCTAATGGAAGAAAAGTGAGTAGAATTTTATATCAGAAAAGTCATATTTACATGTATTACAAGAGGTTTGAACAGTAAGATTTAAAATTGTGTAATTTATTTTATAGCACATGTATAATTCAAATATAGGTAGCTATATATATAGTATAGACTGATTTATCTTTAATACCATTAAAAATTGATTTGTATGAAGCTTAGAAACAGTAGAAATGTGAGGTTTGTAAAGCCTTGTATAATTTGGAATATTTGTCCTTTCTTATCATTTTTGTTTACACTTTTTAAAAAAAATATTCCTTGAACTTGCAGTTATATGATATGTATTTTCTTAATAATACAATTTAAGTGTTGAGACAGTTTAAATCCTTGGGTGGTTGTCTCCCTTATTTCTAGATAGGATTTTAGATTCTTCTAGGAAATTAAACCATATTTTTCTATTATCTTACAGAGAAAAGATTCAGAAATATGGTGTTTGTGTAAGAGTACTAGGTAATATTAGCTTATTACCGTATGACATCCAAGAAATTATAGCTGAAGTTGTTACATTTTCTAAACATAATACAAGGTAGATATAAAATAATTTGGGGGATAGAATTATAGTGTTTAACGGCACTTCCAACAATATTTCAGTTATATCGTGGCGGTCAGTTTTATTGGTGGAGAGAACCGGAGAAAACCACTGACCTGCCGCAAGTCACTGACAGCTTTATCACATAATGTTGTATCACCTAGCCTTAATGGGATTCGAACTCACAAAGTTAGTGGCTATAAAATAATGTATTTCTTCTTGGATTTAATTTGATATTAAAAAATATGATTTGACAGGGGATAAACAAAATGAAACATTTCCTACATGAAGATTTCTTTCATACTCATACTAAAAATATGGTTTGACAGGAGATATACAAAATTAGTACATTTATTGCATGAAAACCAATATCAACTTACTCATTATTGTCTTTAATCCATGGTATGAATATCAAGATCGCACATGAAATTCATATTCGAAAGACGTCAAAAATGTTGATTTGAAGTGAAACATTAAAATACCGTATAAGAATGACCACATATTAGATGATTTGATTTATTGTGCTTAATGCCACTTTCAGCAATATTTCAGCTATATCATGGCGACCAGTTTTAGAGGTGGAAGAAGCCGAAGTACCCGGAGAGAACCACCAACCATGGGCAAGTAACTGATAAACTTTATCACTTGCTGCTGTGAGTCGAGTGCACCCTTTTTTGTAATTTACAAAGCCGGGTGCGAACCCATGTCGTATTGGTGATAGGCTTGTATGAGTTGTAGGTAATCCAACTACCTAACTCATTGAGCCATCCGGGCCCTCCACATTTTAGCCATCTCAACTGAATATGTCGTTTTCTGTCTGGTTTCCTAAGGCTTGTAGGTAAAATAAATTAATAAAAATCTGTTTGCCTATACCTTATAAGAATTACCACATTTTAGCCATCTCAACTGAATATGTAGTTTTCTGTCTGGTTTCCTGTAGGTAAAATAAATAAATCCACAGTATTCATTGATAAAAACATGTACATGCAATCAGAAGATCTCATTCATGATGAATATTTGATAACTATGAAATATACCCAATCAACAGATTCCATACTAAATAAACATGATCAAAGTTAAACTTTCTACCTATTTATACTATGAGAATACGTAATGACAGCAGAAATTTGTGAAACAATAAGAAATTTTCTGTTTGTAGGTCTATTTTAAATGTATGCTTTGCCTACACCTCTAGAGATGAGATGTGTACAGCCATGAAAGAAATAGCAGAGGGTGTTTCATTAGGATTAATAAAAGACAGGTAAAGAGTTATCTCCCATGTATTCAAATCAAAACAATAAATAATCCGTGAAATTATTTGAACTAGTATCCAGAGTGAATATTTTAACTTTGACATAGTATTATAACTTATCTGAACTAAATTATAAATATATACTATTCATGATTTGTTGAGCAAGACATAGAATTCTTAACATAATATGTGAAGCTTGCTGCCTGTTTATTTGTCGAAATCAAACGATTGCAGATGGATTATAACAGTATAATTATAACTTATGAGTACACTATTGTCAAAACATAGTTATTAACTAAATTGCTTTACTGGTTATAATTATGATTAATTGTCTTTAATGCCATTTTCAACAATATTTCACAAGATTGCTCTATGTCTTATGTAAATTGTGTTCAAATGGTTCCATCTTGTTGTTGGAGAGGATTTGTATAGGCATAGCCTGTTATCCAATCCTATTGATTTATCAATAAAATATTTGAAATGAAAATATTTCACTTCCGTTATCATGTTCAGTTTTGTTGGTTCAGGAAACCAGAGAATACCACTAAACTTCTGCAAATTTCTGACAAACATTTATTATATAACTAAGGTAGTGTCATAAACCTCACTTTATATGGCAGTTGCACTAGTCATTCTTAGTAATGATGTGTGGGACTGACTACACGTAAATGTAAAACCTACTACAAATATGATGGTACCCACTAAGGCCTCTGGTTTATATAGTATTAATTATTGAACTTTCTATTCTCTTTATAGTGATGTTTCTGAAGATTTATTAGAGAAAAGTTTATATACAGGAAATTCATCCAATCCTGACCTGCTTATCAGAACATCAGGAGAAATCAGATTGAGTGATTTCTTATTGTGGCAGGTATGTACATACATATATACAATGTATTTCATATTAATTTATTCCGAAATTAACTTTATTACTCTTTGTTGAATTCATAGTATTGTAAATTTAACAATGATCATGTTGTCATTATTTAGACAATAAAATATGTTTATATTAAAATTAAAATTAAGTTAACAAATTAATGGCTTTTCATGCCCACTGTTAAAATGTGAGGTTGAATTAAATCAAAAAACATTCTAGAAATGAAATAAACAAAACTTCTCAATTTGTCCACTTTATTATGAAATATTTACAGCAGGAAAAAAATCAATAATGTTTGTTTGCATTGTTTACTTCTCAAATGACTTCTTCCTGTGGAGACAAATCACATTGTTTACTTCTCAAATGACTTCCTACTGTGGAGACAAATCACATTGTTTACTTCTCAAATGACTTCCTCCTGTGGAGACAAATCACATTGTTTACTTCTCAAATGACTTCCTCCTGTGGAGACAAATCACATTGTTTACTTCTCAAATGACTTCCTCCTGTGGAGACAAATCACATTGTTTACTTCTCAAATGACTTCTTCCTGTGGAGACAAATCACATTGTTTATTTCTCAAATGACTTCCTCCTGTGGAGACAAATCACATTGTTTACTTCTCAAATGACTTCCTGCTGTGGAGACAAATCACATTGTTTGCTTCTCAAATGACTTCCTCCTGTGGAGACAAATCACATTGTTTACTTCTCAAATGACTTCTTTCTGTGGAGACAAATCACATTGTTTACTTCTCAAATGACTTCCTCCTGTGGAAACAAATCACATTGTTTACTTCTCAAATGACTTCTTCCTGTGGAGACAAATCACATTGTTTACTTCTCAAATGACTTCCTCCTGTGGAGACAAATCACATTGTTTACTTCTCAAATGACTTCCTCCTGTGGAGACAAATTACATTGTTTACTTCTCAAATGACTTCCTCCTGTGGAGACAAATCACATTGTTTACTTCTCAAATGACTTCTTCCTGTGGAGACAAATCACATTGTTTACTTCTCAAATGACTTCTTCCTGTGGAGACAAATCACATTGTTTACTTCTCAAATGACTTCCTACTGTGGAGACAAATCACATTGTTTACTTCTTAAATGACTTCCTCCTGTGGAGACAAATCACATTGTTTACTTCTCAAATGACTTCCTACTGTGGAGACAAATCACATTGTTTACTTCTCAAATGACTTCCTCCTGTGGAGACAAATTACATTGTTTACTTCTCAAATGACTTCCTCCTGTGGAGACAAATCACATTGTTTACTTCTCAAATGACTTCCTCCTGTGGAGACAAATCACATTGTTTACTTCTCAAATGACTTCTTCCTGTGGAGACAAATCACATTGTTTATTTCTCAAATGACTTCCTCCTGTGGAGACAAATCACATTGTTTACTTCTCAAATGACTTCCTGCTGTGGAGACAAATCACATTGTTTGCTTCTCAAATGACTTCCTCCTGTGGAGACAAATCACATTGTTTACTTCTCAAATGACTTCTTTCTGTGGAGACAAATCACATTGTTTACTTCTCAAATGACTTCCTCCTGTGGAAACAAATCACATTGTTTACTTCTCAAATGACTTCTTCCTGTGGAGACAAATCACATTGTTTACTTCTCAAATGACTTCCTCCTGTGGAGACAAATCACATTGTTTACTTCTCAAATGACTTCCTCCTGTGGAGACAAATCACATTGTTTACTTCTTAAATGACTTCCTCCTGTGGAAACAAATCACATTGTTTACTTCTCAAATGACTTCTTCCTGTGGAGATAAATCACATTGTTTATTTCTCAAATGACTTCCTCCTGTGGAAATAAATCACATTGTTTACTTCTCAAAGGACTTCCTCCTGTGGAGACAAATCACAAACAAACAAGAAAATATATTTACAAATTTGACCTTTAGATGATGTGATCTTTTTTCATCACATTTTTCACATTAATAAAAAAATATTGCATAAATTTGTGAATATACAATAATTACATTACATGTTCTGTAAGTTAATTACATTACATGTTCTGTAAGTTAATTACATTACATGTTCTGTAAGTTAATTACATTACATGTTCTGTAAGTTAATTACATTACATGTTTTATAAATTAATTACATTACATGTTCTGTAAGTTAATTACATTACATGTTCTGTAAATTAATTACATTACATGTTCTGTAAGTTAATTACATTACATGTTCTGTAAGTTAATTACATTACATGTTCTGTAAATTAATTACATTACATGTTCTGTAAGTTAATTACATTACATGTTCTGTAAGTTAATTACATGACATGTTTTGTAAATTAATTACATTACATGTTCTGTAAGTTAATTACATTACATGTTTTGTAAGTTAATTACATTACATGTTCTGTAAATTAATTACATTACATGTTCTGTAAGTTAATTACATTACATGTTTTGTAAATCAATTACATTACATGTTCTGTAAGTTAATTACATTACATGTTCTGTAAGTTAATTACATTACATGTTCTGTAAGTTAATTACATTACATGTTCTGTAAGTTAATTACATTACATGTTCTGTGAGTATTTGTGAATATACAATAATTATATCACATGTTCTGTAAGTTCGAAAAAATTTTGTGATTTTTTTTAATGCAAACCCAAGACCACCAGCAAAAATGTGAGGTTGGTTTATTCCAATTGTCATCGTAAAAAAATGAAATAAGTGAAATACCAGTAAAATGTAAAAAAAACAAATTAGTACCCTTTTCATGCGATTGTCGTTGTACAAGAAGTAAATACAAAATACAAGATGATATATCGGTAAATTGTAAATTAATTTTAATACAATTTCCTTTATTCTGTATCATTATCATACGAAAAGATTTAAATTTTGTTCTACTTTTGATACACATCACTGACAATGTGAATGTTTTTTAGCACACATAAAACTAAATATTCTATTTTAGATTTTTAATGTCACGGTTCCGATTTTTGACTTCTGAAGTTACTAGCCCAAATTTACAAAAAGCAGCAAATTTTAAGCACAATTACAATAAAAAATCAATTAAAATTACTTGCTTGATCAGATTTTTACTGGCATGGGGCAATATGCTAATATCTCAGACTATAATAAGATATAGCTTGGTTTATTCGATGGCAAATCAACATTAATAGGGGTTAATGGAAGTGATCAAATTAAATTGATTAACAATGGCAGTTTTGAAAAAAAGAATTGTTGCTTGTTTTTAGCTAGCACATACATGTGACACAGCGGAAGACAAATGTCATTCGTCAATATTTTCCCGGTCACTTAAATACATAATTCTTATCGATACTTAATCAGTAGAAAACAGCAAGAAACTATTATCAAAACAGTCAGTAATTTACATGTGATGACCCTTTCAGAACATGACCTTAAACATGCTGATGTATTGTTGATTATACATGTAAACAAAGGGTGACAAATAAATTCCTTAGTACAAAACAAACAAATATGTATTTCAAAATGTGAGATTAAATTATTGTGATCAGATCTTAGTCCTGTCCCAATATTTGCATTAATAGTAAAAACATCACATAAATTCCATAATTATATATTATCAGCTAGCACAATAAAAATCTAAATCAGTGCATTGATCTAGTACAAAGCAAACATCATTATCATCTGATCGAATGTAACTAGTTCTGGCCGTTAGCTGTGTTAAACAACAATCACTTACTCCCCCCCCCCCCCCCCCCCCCACTTTTTCTATAAGATCCACCCTCCAAATGCCACCCCACATATCAGGCTAGATTTCAGATGCATTGAGATAGTAAAATACTATTGAATTCCCCCCTCCTCTAAAGAGAGGCCACCTCTTTTATAAGACCTCTTTTTCATTGTATAAGGGGTGACCTTATAAGAGGGAGATTATTGTACTTCAATATTCAATGTTTCAAAGTAAAGTCATCTGCCATTTTACATAACAAAGTTTGACTGTATATTGATAAAATGTTATATTAGTTAAATAAACCCACTATATAGTATTACTATTTATATATTACAGACTGCCTATAGTTGTTTTGCTTTTGTAAGTGTGTTGTGGCCAGAATTCAGTCGGTGGCATTTATATGCCTGTATTCTACACTACCAAAGAAACTATACAGAAATCCAGGTAAAATCTTATTGCTTAATAAATCTTTATTTTAATATTATTAAATATTTTATTTCAAAATATGATTGATATCATGGATATATAAATCACAACTTTAGCAGAACTTTAGATGTAAACTATCACCTTAGATAGGAATCTTTTAATTAAAGAGGGTTGCCATGATCGTATGGTAGTCAAAACTATCTATGGAATCAGGGCCTATCACCACTGAAGTTGTGAGTTTGAATCCTGCTCATGGTGAGGTGTACTCAATACAACATTATGTGATAAAGTTTGTCAGTGACTAGCAACAGGTTGGTGGTTTTCTCTGGGTACTCCGGTATCCTCCATCAATAAAACTAACCACCACTATATAACTGAAATATTGTTGAAAGTGGCATTTAACATCATAACCCTAACCCTACTCCTTTATTATTGATTAACTGTATATAAAGGAGAAACAATGAAGCTGACAAAAGGAAACATTTGTATACAAGATTAAATTAGATATACAAGACAAAACGTTTATATCGCTACCATTTATAGGCAATATGTTTATATATGGGTGTGTCCTTTAGATTATATTTTCCGCCAGATAACTAAAGTATTCTTTGAATTTGACTTTTTGATTGCTTATTGTAATATTTAATCATATTTATTTATATGTACATGTAGATTCTATTCCACACATTTGTTAATGTCATTTCATGGGGAAAGTTTTTCAACAAAGTACAAGACATTTCTTTGAATTGTCATAGTTGTATTATTTCATGCCGTTCAGCTGAGGTACTCTAGTTTCCTGCACCAACAAAACAGACTGCCACAATATAGCTAAAATATTGTTGAAAGTGGTGTTAAACACCATAATCCTAACGCTAACCCTTAATTATTTCATGTATTATTGACATATAAATATGTTTTTTTTTTTTTTTACAGAGAGCTAAAGACAGTAATGAAAGTAATAAATTACGACTACAAAGAGAGAGTGATTATCAGATCGTGTCACAACAAATGGACCAATCAGAATCAAGCTCTTTACATACGTTTATTAAACAATATGCAAATGAGAGAGAAAATAGAGTAAACAATTTTATACAATATCTCCATGGTAACCGAGATCAATTCTTTGATGATATAGCAGCTAATAGTAAACAAAATACATTGTGATATTTATTGATGTTTTAGTCTTTAAAATTTATATTTGTCACTAAAGGTGGGTTTGACTCCTGACCCTGGCAAGGTGTACTTGATACAACCTATTGTGATAAAGTTTATTACTTACTAATAGAAGGCCAGTAGTTTTCTCACGTTACCCAGGTTTTCTCCATCAATAAAAATAACAGCAACAATAAATATGGAATATTGTTGAAATGAAATGTATGGCATTGCAATATCAGGGCTTATCAATATAGAGATGCCTAGGAAAGTTGGTGAATCTGAAAAGTACATCTCACAGATATGGAATTTATTTCTCTGTGTAAAGTCTTGCATCTTGTAGATCTATGCAAAGTTTTATCCACAACCAATTCAAGTCCCTTCCTTAGGTCAGGAGTATGATTAAATAGGCATGTCCTCCGGTGTACTACTATATTATTATTTTTTTATGTTAAAGGTAATATCTAAACATTCAATATTGTCTACTTATTGACTGTCTTGAACTCTTTTATTAGGTTGTTGAAGGTTAAACAATTGTAGTTATTATTCTTCTGAAGGGAGATAACTCTTGGGTGATGTAAAAACTAAATTAAGTGAGTGAGTGATTGTTGTTGATTAATACCAACTCTGCAATTTATCAGCTATATCATGGCAAAACCAAGTTACACATGTAATGAGTGAAGGTCAATACATCTAGTATGACTTTAGTGGAAGTCATATTTGTCATAGCAAAATTACCACCAACAACTGTCAGAGCATACAATAAAGACAATACAGAGTTATTTAATGTGTCTATTAATCCTCTAGTACTCGGTTAACACGATGAATTGTCAACATTTTGGTGCCTAAAAAATCATCCAACTTTATAAAAAGCTTGTGGTTTGGTCTTAATGTGTTAACAATAAGAAATACTACAGGCCATAAAATTATGTTCCCAAGGAAGGTTGCAACTTAAGTCACATTCCAGCAACATTCTAGTCACAAGTAAATCCTAAATTTTCTCTCCAGAGGTGTTGCTCATCTTTTTAGATTTCTGTGTTTTGTTTGTCCTGTGTCTTGTGTACCAAATGTTGCTAGTGTCTATAGATAGTCCATTCTTAATTGCCTGGTCAGTTTTCTCTAGCTTTTATTAAAAGTAATAAAAATAAAAATATCACTTATTTAAAGTGTTTTATGTTTAGAGAAATTTTCAACCCATTGGAAGATTTAGATTTTTAAAAAGAGGGTCCAATAAACTTTTTCTCGCTAAAGAAAGGGAAGGGCTTGGTTTGGAACAATTTTATTGATTTTTTTAAGGATAATAAGTTTGCAATATGGGTGAGGTTTTCAACTCCTGTGTGAAGATCTCTTAGAAAAAATGAACATACATTAGAAACCTTAAATATACAGGTAGTCCAATGAATTGTTTATGAAGCAGTAGTGAAATTTAACAAAAATAGTTGTATATTACCAGTAATCAGTTATTTTGTAATTTTTATGAGCAAAAAAATATATGGTTTTATTAATTATGTATTAAATTTTAATGTATTGTTTTGAGAAATGGAATGTAAGATAATCCATAGCTTTAAAACATAAAATGGATTTATTTTTTAATTTACGTTAAATAAATATTACAAATGAATTACAAAAAGATGTGATATTTTTACAGGTATTTCATACTTTTTTGACATTGGCATTCCAATTGATACATGTGTATTAAAAGAACATCTAATTTTATTTTATATCAACATGTTCAATGTGTTCCTATGTCATATTCATTCTGTGTAAATATTTTACCGGTGAAAAACAGCCTCCATGTGTTTTCTCTAGTGGTTCAGGTTTGATACTGTTAACTCAACTGTTCAATTGAAACAGAAATCCAAGATGGCCAACACTGCCAGATATTATAAGCTCACCTTGCCAAAGGCAAAATGAGCTTTTGTCATCACTTGGCGTCCGTCATCTTGTCATCTTGTCCGTTAAATTTTCACATTTTAATTTTCTCCTCTGAAACCGCTAGGCCAAATGAATTGAAACTTAATAGTTAGCATCTATGGAAGGTTCTCTATAAAAATTGCTCATTTTGTCCCGATCCGTTAACAAACATGGCCACCATAGGCAATTCTTTTTTCTGATTGGTCAATTTCAAAAAATCTTCTTCTCTGAAACCGCTTTGCCAAGTGAACCGAAACTTGGTTGGAAGCATTTATGGGAGGTTCTCTATAAAGATTGCTCATTTCGTCCCAATCCATAAACAAACATGGCCGCCACAGACAATTGTTGTTTCTGATTGGCCGATTTCTAAAAAATCTTCTCCTCTGAAACTGCTTTGCCAAATGAACTGAAACTTGGTAGGAAGCATCCCTGGAAGGTCCTGTATAAAGAATGCTCATTTAGTTCCGATTCGTTAACAAACATGACACCACAGACAATTCTTGTTTCTGATTGGTCGATTTCTAAAAAATCTTCTCCTCTGAAACCGCTTGACCAAATGAATTGAAACTTGATAGGAAGCGTCTATGGAAGGTCCTCTGTAAAGATTGCTCATTTCGTGCCGATCCGTTTACAAACATGGCCACCACAGGCAATTCTTGTTTCTGATTGGTCAATTTAAACAAATTCTTCTCTGTAACCACTAGGCCAAATGAACCGAAACTTGGTAATTTTTAATGTTACTTTTAAGTCATTTAGATGTATACCAGTATATTACAATATATGTCAAGTGTAAACAACATATAGGATAATGATAGTTAAAATTAAAAAAAAATTATTTAAAATTTGATTAAAGTTGATGCAGAAATCATGATGATATGTAGTTTATATAAATGATGCTAGAGAAAAATGTAATCAGGAACATTATATAAAGGAAACTTAACAGCTATTATTGATGTTTGTAGTAACATTAATGGTTAAAGATGAATGTCAAACATTGGCTTAGGCCATGAATTACTTGTCTTAAGTAATCTATGCAATAGACATTTTTTTTATTATTTTTTTTTTTTTTTGTGTGCAATCGTTCTTTTAGGACTGATTCAGGTCCAACAATACAAAATCAACATATTGTGCTCGTCAACCTAAAGTCACAGAAAAAAATATGATGACTTGTACATATTACTGTTATTCATGAGTCATAATCTATAAAAATATAAACACACTGCATAGAATTTAAATCTTGACAGAATCACATGATTTTATATATGTATGAGAGGTTTCTTGTTGTGATACATGTTACAAAGATGCCAAAAAGACAGTAGAAATTAATGTATAATCCAGAGCTTGAGCTTCAGTGAAATTTATTTGTATACATACAAAAAGTGTTAATCTCTAGACCAATCAAATTATAGTATTATTTTAAGTATTATCTAATATATTCTACCAAAATGATTTGATTCCTCATTTACACCATTAATTACAGTAATTACATCATCCACATCGGATGATGTAATTACTGTAATTAATTGTGTATACACAGTTATGTACACCTTTTCTCCAGTTGATTGCAGTAAACATTGACTTTAGTGTACATTATTTTATCCAATTACAATTACATTATTATTGAATACCAATTATTAAAATGTAAAATTATAATTTACACCAAATTAAATATTATATATATATATTAATTGTTCAATTCGTACTACATGTAGAACCTATTGAATGTATTAAATTTTATAAAGTGTCAAATCACCTCCATGACAAAAGATTTTCAAATTCAGCATTGTGGCAAATTTTGTGTCAATGCAATACATAAGTAAGCATATTTGCATATGAAGAAATAAAATATAGACAATTATGTATTGATTTAATATTTCTTTAAGGTGCTTTCATATTTTCTGTAAGAATGTGGTTTATAGAAGTAAACACGGTGCAATTTTACTTGTGATTGTTAACATAATTGATTCTTAATGTAAAGATATAATTAAACTTAGATGTTTGTTGAATCTATTTTTAAAACAAACATTTTCTGGTTATCTATTAATATCTTATGATATATTGGTATTGTGTCACTTCATAGGTCACCTTACAAGTGACCAATGAGAGAAGAGCCTACAAAATCAGTAGTGGTTTATGAAATGCTAAAAAGAGTTTCTAAATGTCAATGAAAGGTTACAGCTGACATGATCTGGCATAACAAATGATAGTAGATGTTGATGGATTACCATTTAAAAAAAATATCTGACAAACTTCTAAGTTTAATTAGTTTTAAAATGTAATTTATTGTAATAAATTATTTCAAAATAAAACACATGATAAAATATGAAAATGAAGTTCATTGAAAGCCTTGTTAATGAATATTACTTTAAGAAGACGGACCAAGACACTACAAACATGGGATAATGTCTCCTAATGTTTTGACATGTCTATACTGCATGCTTACCTTCAGGGTGATTCCTTGAGTGATGAAGATTTGTTTAAATCTAGTACTAAAGATGCTTCTCTGATAAACATGAGAGATTGGATGACATTTCTACTGAAGGTTGAAACTTCAGTGAGTTTGTGCTTAAAAATAAATTAAGACTTCATTTAGCAGACATCCAAATGGACAATTCATCATACAATTTGAAACATGATATAGATGATAAATCACTCAATTTGTATTTTAATATTCACGTGCTCAATAAGAGTGTTATATGTTGGTGGTGGTTTGTTCCCGTGGATATCACCAACTCAGTAGCCACTTGTGTTTGCATGAAGATTGTTGGATGATACACCTGAGAATTTCGGTATACATAAATTAGGTGTAGTATTCATGCATGTAGTTTACTTGTGGTCTGTTTTGATTTTATATGCTCCCTAGTATTTTTTTCATTTAGTTTTTAGCTCACCTTACCAAAGGCAATGTGAGCTATTGCCATCACTTGGCATCCGTCGTCCGTTAACTTTTCACATTTTAATCTTCTCCTCTGAAACCCCTCAGTCAAATAAACTGAAACTTGGTAGGAAGCATCTATGGAAGGTCCTTTATAAAGATTACTCATTTTGTCTCGATCCATTAACAAACATGGCCACCACAGGCAATTCTTGTTTCTGATTGGTTGATTTCTAAAAATCTTCTCTGAAACCGCCTAGCCAAATGAATCAAAACTTGGTAGGAAGCATCCTTGGAAGATCCTCTATAAAGATTGCTCATTTATTTCCAATCCGTTAACAAACATGGCCGCCACAGGCCATTCTTGTTTTTGATTGGTTGATTTCTAAAAAATCTTCTCCTCTGAAATCGCTTTCCCAAATGAACTGAAATTTGGTAGGTAGCATCTATGGAAGGTCCTCTATAAAGATTGCTAATTGTGTCTCGATCCATTAACAAACATGGCCACCACAGACAATTCTTGTGTCTGATTGGCCAATTTTTAAAATCTTCTCCTCTGAAACCGCTTGGCCAAATGAACCGAAACTTGGTAGGAAGCATCTATGGAAGGTCCTCTATAAAGATTGCTCATTTAGTTCCAATCCGTTAACAAACATGGCCACCACAGGCCATTCTTTTTTCTGATTGGTTGATTTCTAAAAAAATCTTCTCCTCTGAAACCGCTTTCCCAAATGAACTGAAATTTGGTAGAAAGCATGTATGGAAGGTCCTCTATAAAGATTGCTCATTTCGTCCCGATTCGTTAACAAACATGGCCGCCACAAGCAATTCTTGTTTCTGATTGGAAGATTTCTTAAAATCTTCTCCTCTGAAACCACTTTACCAATTGAACCGAAACTTGGTAGGAAGCATCTATATATGGAAGGTCCTCTATAAAGATTGCTCCTTTCGTCCCGATTCGTTAGCAAACATGGCTGCCACAGGCAATCCTTGTTTCAGATTGGTCGATTTCTAAAAATCTTCTTCCCTGAAACTGCTTAGCCAATTGAATCAAAACTTGGTAAGAAGCATCTATGGAAGGTCCTCTATAAATAATGCTAATTTCATCCCGATCTGTTAACAAACATGGCTGCCATAGGCAATTCTTGTTTCTGGTTGGTTGATTTCTAAAAATCCTCTTCTCTGAACTTGGCTGCTTGGCCAAATGAACCGAAACTTGGTGGGAAGCACCTATGGAAGGCTCTGTTTAAGTTTCCTCAAAAGCAGAATGAAAGGTGAGCGACAGAGGTTCCCACTGAGCCTCTAGTTTAACAGTATTTTGGTTTGGAGAAACTTTGTGGTGAGATTTGGTAGTTGAAATATGTTTCTGTTATATTTTGAAATTTGTACATTTATATCCTTGCTGGTTTGAATACAATGGTAAAAAGTTTGGGTTCACATAATGGTAAGGGCTTAGTGGTCGATTTAGGCTGTCTGTAGAGAATGTTGTTTTTCCACAATAACTTTAGTTCTATTTGACCCATCCTTCTGACATATTAACACACATAATGGTCTTTAACACAGAAGTAAGGTTCGGTTTGATTGTGAGGATTCTATTCCTACCCGTTTCCAAACAAGAGATCTAAATGTTCAAGCATGTCTTCTAATATTTCCATCTCGACTTGATGTGGTCGTATCAAGAAGTTTCCAGATAGTCAAAGGAAACATGGAATCAGAGTTCCTAGTGGTAAAGTCACCACTTTGAGATTTTTACAATGACTTGGTTAACCTTACTAAATGTTACAGATGAGCACAGATAAGTTATGTTTGTCGTAGTCACAATCCGGTTCTCCCTTACTCGTTTATGAATTGTCATCGAATTTTTTAACATATATGCTACTGTCAATAGAGGAGCAGCAATACCAGAAATTATACTACAATTTACGGTGTGAGCTAAATTTAATGTGGGATCGGAACAAAATTACGAGTTTTTCAGAACTATTCATTAATTATTCCTGCATAGTTTCTATTATATCCCAAGCTATCTTAAACGAGATATTGTACCAAAAAAGGGTTAGGTTGACTTTTTGAATTTGAAGATTATGGTGATATACTTCATCTTTCTCAATCTGGTTTTCTGTATAGTGCTTTAATTTGTTGACCATTGTTTGTCTTTATTATCTTGACCATTATAATGTCTGTTACTTCGATTTACGGCTTCTGATTGCCCCCTTTGGCATATTCAAATTGCTTTGTTCTTTTATTCAAAATATTTCTAAGAGTCTTTTTTTCAAATTTTGACAAGTCATAAACTACCGATATAATGTCTAATATTGGATCAACATGAAAATTCATTTATGTAAAGATTCAATGCAAAAAATAGCACAACGATTTAAAAAAAACAAAAAAAACATTCTCGAATCATAATCAAATGTTCCTTGGTTGCCATGGTCCACTAAACATGTAAACTTGATTTGGAACATCTACAGACAATTTTTTTCTAGGTTTTAGTGCGTATTTTTAAATTACTCGAAAAAGGATGTCTGTCATAATATAGAGTATAGAGTCTGTTGTGTTAATGTTTGAGAGCCCTGTTACAGTAGAAAGGGTTATTTTAGTCTTCAGTAAAATGTGTAATAGTTTTACATCTATAGGTTGCATCTCCCTTCAGTGTTTGATACATTATTAAAACAAGATCTTGAGATGATGGAACCAACCATACAATGCTGTGAACGGTTAGATCGACACAACATTCTTACAAATTAACAGCTTAAATTGTCCAGTAGTGTTATGCTCTTTGTACTTCGTTGTAATTCCTTTCAAATTGTGTATATTTTATTGTATTTTTGTTGTTTAGGAAATGGTGATTCTTGTAACCACTCTGATTGTACCAAAAGGTTCTCTGAAACTAATAATATCAAAATGCTAGAGTTTTTGATTAACATCATATTTGTTATTTTTGGTGAAGGTGTTTTTCAACAGACAGTCGGCAAACCTATGAGCAGAAATATGTGCTCCTCTTCTTGCCGACTTGTTCCTTTATTCGTACGAGGCATACTTTATATAGGGCCTCTCAAGAAAAACGAAAAGAAGATGACCCGATCCTTTAATTTCACGTTCCGCTATATAGATGATGTCCTTTCACTAAATAATTCTAGGTTTAGTGATTTTGTTAATCGTATCTATCCCATTGAACTTGAAATAAAGGATACCACAGATACAGCTAGGTCTGCTTCATACCTTGAACTACACCTCAAAATTGACGGTGAGGACCGGTTAAGAACGAAACTCTACTACTATTTCCCCAGTGCGAACTTTCCATTTATATGTAGCCACATTCCAGCAGCACTTGCATATGGAGTATATATCTCTCAATTGATCCGATATTCCAGAGCTTGTGGTTCCTATCATGATTTCCTAGATAGAGGGTTGTGCAAACAAGGATGCTACTGAACCAAGGGTTCCTAGTGGTTAAGTGGAAGTCGTCGCTTCGAAAGTTTGATGGTCGCCACAATGACTTGGTTAACCGTTACGAAATATCTGTTCCACTTGTCGTAAGCACTTCTCGGTTAAGTCCTCATTCATGACTTATCACCGAATTTGTAACAGGAGCAACGTGATGGGTACCACTAGTGCTTCCGGGGCATCTAACTTCACCCCGGATTTTTCAGTGGGGTTCGTGTTCCTCTCTTAATCTTCCGGAGCATCTAACTTCACCCCGGCTTTTTCAGTGGGGTTGGTGTTCCTCTCTTAACCTTCCGGGGCATCTAACTTCACCCCGGCTTTTTCAGTGGGGTTGGTGTTCCTCTCTTAACCTTCCGGGGCATCTAACTTCACCCCGGCTTTTTCAGTGGGGTTTGTGTTCCTCTCTTAACCTTCCGAGGCATCTAACTTCACTCCGGCTTTTTCAGTGGGGTTGGTGTTCCTCTCTTAACCTTCCGGGGCATCTAACTTCATCCCGGCTTTTTCAGTGGGGTTGGTGTTCCTCTCTTAACCTTCCGGGTCATCTAACTTCACCCCGGCTTTTTCAGTGGGGTTGGTGTTCCTCTCTTAACCTTCCGGGGCATCTAACTTCACCCCGGCTTTTTCAGTGGGGTTTGTGTTCCTCTCTTAACCTTCCGAGGCATCTAACTTCACTCCGGCTTTTTCAGTGGGGTTGGTGTTCCTCTCTTAACCTTCCGGGGCATCTAACTTCTTCCCGGCTTTTTCAGTGGGGATCGTGTTCCTCTCTTGACCTTCCGGGGCATCTAACTTCACCTCGGCTTTTTCATTGGGGTCGTGTTCCTTGATCTTTCATTTTCTGTGTAGTGTTTTGTATATCGTTTTTATTTGGGTCCTTTTTGTTTTGGTCATTGTGTGGTCTGTCCTTCGATTTACGGATTCTGATTACCTTTTTTGGTCCTTTTTGTTTTTAATCATTGTGTGGTCTCTCCTTCGATTTACGGATTCTGATTACCTTTTTTGGTCCTTTTTGTTTTTGGTCATTGTGTGGTCTGTCCTTCGATTCTGATTACCTCTTTGATATATTTACTCTTCTTATATAAAATAGCAAAAATATCGACATTTAATTTTGGTAGGAACTTTCTATTTATATGTAGCAGCATTCCTGCGCTACCTGCATATGGAAAATACATCTCTCCATTGATCCGATATTCCAGAGCTTGTGTTTCCTATCATAGTTTCCTTGATAGAGGTTGCTGTTAACCATGAATGTTCTGAATCAGGTGTTCCTAATGGTTCAAACTCAATCCGAGATCGATATACACCCATTTCTAAAAACACAAAAACCCTCCTCTAGTCGGCTATTCTTCTTACTAGAGGAGGGTTTTTGTGTTTTTAGAAATGGGCTTATATCGATCTTGAATTTATTTTTTGGTATTGTTTGAAGTTGTTCAACACTGTTTATAATGAAAACGTCCCACAAAAGTGATGAATAAAAAATAAATTAAAAAGGGGGGGGGGGGGGGTCCACAAATTGGGTACCTATGATAATTGCTACTCACTTGTTCAAATTCCTGATGTGATAGGCCTATATGCACATATACATATACATATACATATACAATGTACATATACATATACATATACAATGTACATATACATATACAATGTACATATACATATACATATACAATGTACATATACATATACATATACAATGTACATATACATATACATATACAATGTACATATACATATACAATGTACATATACATATACATATACAATGTACATATACATATACATATACAATGTACATATACATATACATATACATATACAATGTACATATACATATACATATACATATACATATACATATACAATGTACATATACATATACATATACATATACATATACAATGTAGATATCAAAGTTAGTACACACAAAGCTTTATAAATAAATAAATAAATAAGCTTTATTTAGAGTCGGCATGGTTAAAACAACATACAACATAAGCTCTGTTGAGCTTTATAACCTTCGCTCAAAGCCAAATAATTCAAAAATCGCTGGGACCAAGAAAACCAAAGTGTCTAAAGCAGAATAGCCACAGCGAAGGTCACCCATGTCCGAGGGAAGAGTACCATTAATAAATCAGCGAAGGTCACCCATGTCCAAGGCAAGAGTACCATTAATAATAATTACATTTTATGTCGCATTTATATCGTAACGTGTTGATATCAACCGTACTGGAGTAAACGTTACACATCAACAAATGAAGATAAAATAGATATGTTATTCTAAATATAGAAATAGGAATTTATAAATATCATGGAGAAATATGGCGACTAGGACAGTAAAACTCGGGACACAAACAGTTCAGTTCCCATCAGACAAACTACAACAACTACATGACTGTAACCACCTCCTGGACGACACAGCGGCTTTACACAAAGAAATACAATCAAAGGGGTAAATATATATTGTTTGTACCGGTATTTGTCCCGACATATATACCGGTAGTCGTTTCTCACAGTATTTATCTATATATTCTATGTATATCGCCCATAATGATGTGTATATAAACACGTATTTGTCAATGCCGTTATAAGCCTATAAGTAGCTAAAGGTTGGTGTGTATGAATATCGTGTATATTGTCTATTGTCAAATGGCAACGAATTACTAATTAACATTCACATTTACCGTCTGTGTACTGTCGCGTACACACAAAAGAACTAGTGTCACAGATAATGCTCAAAGGTCATTTATGCTATGTTTCGTATTTTTAGAATCGAGCTGTTCAAAACTTATTTGTATATTCCAATATTAATACAAGTTAACAGTCAAACTAGGCATATTTTCACTAAACAGTTCCTATCGTCGCAAATTAACAGTGCAAATTTATAATTGTATATTGTTTGTCCTACGAATTACGGCTTCTAATATTAACCCATTGGTATCTTCAGACTTTTCTTATAAATCTACATACTTTGTAAGGGATATTTTCCTAGTGAGTGATTCGGTTGTCATGGTTCACCAGGTATATTTATGCTTGAAATGTACAGTTCCTAAATAATGTAATTATTATTAAAACAAGTCAATCTCTCTCCGACTTAGGCAACCTTAGCAAATGTTGGCTTTCCTGTTTATGCCCTTTGGTTTACTTGCTCCTAATGGCTCCCGATGAAGACTATTCCAGAAACTAAATTAGATATCTACATACATTTTTATTCCTTATGATTTTATAAAATCGATTGCTTGTTGTCAAAGGTCATGCGAACAATACTTCACTTATGATTCATGGTTTATGGTTTATGGTGTTTAACACCACTTTCAACAATATTTCAGTTATATCGTGGCAGTCAGTTTTATTGGTGGAGGAACTCGGAATAACCGAAGAAAACCACCAACCTGTCACAAGTTACTGATAAACTTTATCACATAATGTTGTCGGGTACACCTCGCACTTATGATTCATAAAGAGAACAAACAATGCATCAACATTCAGGTAAATTATCTCCTCTTGTTAGATATGGTAATAAATGCATTATCTATACGATTTTCGGTTCTAAATGAAAGTGTTGTTTTACCAGGTACTTGTTTATTCGGGGTTTACATGACAGACAGGAAGTCCTAACTGCTAGAGAAACAGTTTTACAGTATGTAGCCAAACAAGGGGAGGGAAAACTCGTGGAACCATGGCCCAAGGGTGTACTGGAAGCCAGGTGTGGTCATGGATGTATACCTTTTATGGAGGCAAGTTAAAGTTTGAAAGAGTTAAGTGTACTATTACACTGAAGAACAAGAGAACAGCAGGGGGTGATGGGACAGTTGGTATGTGTAGAGTACCAGTGTACTATTACACTGAAGAACAAGAGAACAGCAGGGGTGATGGGACAGTTGGTATGTGTAGAGTACCAGTGTACTATTACACTGAAGAACAAGAGAACAGCAGGGGTGATGGGACAGTTGGTATGTGTAGAGTACCAGTGTACTATTACACTGAAGAACAAGAGAACAGCAGGGGTGATGGGACAGTTGGTATGTGTAGAGTACCAGTTTACTATTACACTGAAGAACAAGAGAACAGCAGGGGTGATGGGACAGTTGGTATGTGTAGAGTACCAGTGTACTATTACACTGAAGAACAAGAGAACAGCAGGGGTGATGGGACAGTTGGTATGTGTAGAGTACCAGTTTACTATTACACTGAAGAACAAGAGAACAGCAGGGGTGATGGGACAGTTGGTATGTGTAGAGTACCAGTGTACTATTACACTGAAGAACAAGAGAACAGCAGGGGTGATGGGACAGTTGGTATGTGTAGAGTACCAGAAACTATAAGCTTAGTATTGTTGTATAAGCACAAGTGGGAAAAATGTTGAGAAATGCATTCATCTGCCCATGAGGGTATTATACATATTTATAGGAATGGTAAATGTAGTTTAAAAAGTTTATATATATTTTGTTCCCCAAAATCATTCACAAAGTATGCTGTAGTTAAGGCCAACAGTGCATCATCTGGAGATTTGATGTATTACAACACAACATGTATTAACTTTAGATACAATATTCATAATTTGTTAAATTGTGTTTTGTAGGGAGTCCGAAATATAACACATGCAGATAGTATTAAAGCTGTTTTAGAAGGACATAGACGTAAGTATAGGGGTAATTAAAGTTAATATTATTATAATAATATAATGGATGTGATTGGTCTAGTCATGTGTTACAAGCTGAAATGTACTTTTTAATAGCTGGCCATATGTAACAAACACTATACTGTAAATTATTGAGGGAGTAAATAGTACTTTTCTTTAGAGGGCATGGGAAGCGAGTGGGGTGAATTTTTAGCATGAAAACAAAAACGACTTTTTTTCTTGCTTGTCAGTTTTGAAAGCTTGCCCCAGCTTTCCAATCCTCTCCTCATGCTTGACCCACCACTTTCCAGTCCATTCTTCCAAAAACTTGCCCAGGAACAGGTATGTAAATATTACAGGGCTAATGGGATCAAAGTATTAAATTATCAAGAACATCATCATGTGAACATTTAATCAGATTCAATTTGGGGTTCACTGTTTGTAAAGGATGGTGTTTTAAAACATCTCCTTAAAAAATAAATTGAGCAAAAATGTATTTTCTAACTTTAAAACATGCATGTGCTTAAATAAAATAATATGTTCTTATGTTCAATTGCTGTTTAATTTCAGCTAAAGATTTCTTTAGAAGATTGTTTGGTGAAGAATCAAGGACATTTGATTACAAATGGTTAAGGTACTTTTCTTTATTAAGTTTCATGCTCTGCCAGGCGCAGGTGTGGTTTTATGTTAAGGGGCATGAAATCTATGAGGCTTAACAGCCTAGGTCCCAGCAGGTATAAGGTTGAGCCCTTATAGGGGGAGCAGGGAGGGGGAACAAAGGAATAAGTCATAATACTCTGAAAAATTAAATGCTGTATAGCACATATACTTTGCCCATTTGTTTTTTTTTCTGGCATACCTAGTACACCTCCCTCTAAATCTGATCCTGGCCATATTGTGTAATTAGATTAAAAAACTACTATTTTATATCTGTTTACATGTATTTTAACAAACTCACATTACCAAACAATCAATATATTTTATTACTGGTATATTATTTAATCAAATAATGCTGTGTAAAATGCATTGACAGTAAATTTAGAATTTTGTATTATATCTATTTGAATTGTTAAGTACTTTACCTTACAGGCACAAAATAATTGACATTCCTTGTGTGCCAAAAGTATGATCATATACAGAGTAATATCAAATTTGTTTCTTTTGTCTGTTAGAGGAGTATACAGAGAGGCCTTTACTGGAGTCCATGTGGATAGGGTCTACATGAATAGAGGGACACCAAATCTTTACACAATGTGGACCCCATTTGGTGATACAACGATAGAAATGGGTACTTTGGTGGTTTGTGAAGGGTCCAACTCACTAGAAAGGTAAGGTTACTGACATACTTTGGTGATTGATGAAGGGTCCAACTCACTAGAAAGGTAAGGTTACTGACGTACTTTGGTGGTTTGTGAAGGGTCCAACTCACTAGAAAGGTAAGGTTACTGACATACTTTGGTGATTGGTGAAGGGTCCAACTCACTAGAAAGGTAAGGTTACTGAGGTACTTTGGTGATTTGTGAAGGGTCCAACTCACTAGAAAGGTAAGGTTACTGACGTACTTTGGTGGTTTGTGAAGGGTCCAACTCACTAGAAAGGTAAGGTTACTGACGTACTTTGGTGATTTGTGAAGGGTCCAACCCACTAGAAAGGTAAGGTTACTGAGGTACTTTGGTGATTTGTGAAGGGTCCAACTCACTAGAAAGGTAAGGTTACTGACGTACTTTGGTGATTTGTGAAGGGTCCAACTCACTAGAAAGGTAAGGTTACTGACGTACTTTGGTGATTTGTGAAGGGTCCAACTCACTAGAAAGGTAAGGTTACTGAGGTATTTTGGTGATTTGTGAAGGGTCCAACTCACTAGAAAGGTAAGGTTACTGACGTACTTTGGTGATTTGTGAAGGGTCCAACTCACTAGAAAGGTAAGGTTACTGAGGTACTTTGGTGATTTGTGAAGGGTCCAACTCATTAGAAAGGTAAGGTTACTGACATACTTTGGTGGTTTGTGAAGGATCCAACTCACTAGAAAGGTAAGGTTACTGACATACTTTGGTGGTTTGTGAAGGGTCCAACTCATTAGAAAGGTAAGGTTACTGACATACTTTGGTGGTTTGTGAAGGGTCCAACTCACTAGAAAGGTAAGGTTACTGAGGTACTTTGGTGATTTGTGAAGGGTCCAACTCACTAGAAAGGTAAGGTTACTGACGTACTTTGGTGGTTTGTGAAGGATCCAACTCACTAAAAAGGTAAGGTTACTGACATACTTTGGTGGTTTGTGAAGGGTCCAACTCATTAGAAAGGTAAGGTTACTGAGGTACTTTGGAGGTTTGTGAAGGGTCCAACTCACTAGAAAGGTAAGGTTACTGATGTACTTTGGTGATTTGTGAAGGGTCCAACTCACTAGAAAGGTAAGGTTACTGACGTACTTTGGTGATTTGTGAAGGGTCCAACACAATAGAAAGGTAAGGTTACTGAGGTACTTTGGTGGTTTGTGAAGGGTCCAACTCACTAGAAAGGTAAGGTTACTGATGTACTTTGGTGATTTGTGAAGGGTCCAACTCACTAGAAAGGTAAGGTTACTGACGTACTTTGGTGATTTGTGAAGGGTCCAACTCACTAGAAAGGTAAGGTTACTGAGGTACTTTGATGGTTTGTGAAGGGTCCAACTCACTAGAAAGGTAAGGTTACTGATGTACTTTGGTGATTTGTGAAGGGTCCAACTCACTAGAAAGGTAAGGTTACTGACGTACTTTGGTGATTTGTGAAGGGTCCAACTCACTAGAAAGGTAAGGTTACTGAGGTACTTTGGTGGTTTGTGAAGGGTCCAACTCACTAGAAAGGTAAGGTTACTGATGTACTTTGGTGATTTGTGAAGGGTCCAACTCACTAGAAAGGTAAGGTTACTGAGGTACTTTGGTGGTTTGTGAAGGGTCCAACTCACTAGAAAGGTAAGGTTACTGATATACTTTGGTGATTTGTGAAGGGTCCAACTCACGAGAAAGGTAAGGTTACTGACGTACTTTGGTGATTTGTGAAGGGTCCAACTCACTAGAAAGGTAAGGTTACTGACGTACTTTGGTGGTTTGTGAAGGGTCCAACTCACTAGAAAGGTAAGGTTACTGACGTACTTTGGTGGTTTGTGAAGGGTCCAACTCACTAGAAAGGTAAGGTTACTGATGTACTTTGGTGGTTTGTGAAGGGTCCAACTCACTAGAAAGGTAAGGTTACTGAGGAGCAGACACAGATAATCATGAAATTATTTCTTTATAAAGGTAATTCACAGTTATTGTGGAATATATTTTAAACAGTAGAAACCAAATACAGTAACCCCCCTCTTATAAGGCCTCTGCAATGAAAAAGTGGCCTCTCCTGAGGGAGGATAATTTAGTAGTATTTTTCTATCTCATTACATCTTAAATCTGACCTGACAAGAGTGGTGGATTTTGGTGGGAGGAGCCTTGTAAAAGGGAACTAATGTAAAAATATTGGTTCTTCTAAATGATTTCTTTATGAAAGTTCAATCTCGCTAGATAGGCAAGGTTAGCCCCACTTTTCTTTGGTGGAATAGTTGCAATCCAGGGCCTGAATTTGTTGATATTGGTGAAATTGTTGACCATCACTGTTTATAAGAAGAGTTTGAAGATCTCAAAGGGGTAATCAGAATCCATAAATCGAGGAAGGACAGACACAATGGCCAAAAGAAAAAGGACAAAAGGACAAACAATGATCTACAAAACACTGCACCGAAAACTAAAGAATTAACAACACAAACTCCACCAAAAACTGGGGGTGAATTCTGGTGCTCTGGAAGGGTAAGCAGTTCCTGCTCCACTAGTGGCACCTGTCGTGTTGCTCCAGTAAACTTTCTTTTCATAATACTATCAGAGATACAAGTGAAGAGGATTTACAAGTAGACAGAGTTGATATTAAACCATTTTTAAATATAAATGTGACATTAAGTTATTTTATAATTAAAGCAATGGAATGCAACAAGTTTTAACTGCAGTCAAAATTGTATATAAAGATCACTCAAAGGAACCTGAAAATGTGGCCTTTAAGAGCAGTTGCCCTTTATATACAGGTTAAAATTATATGCACTATTCCTTAATTGGAAAAATGAGGCTGCCCTTTATAGACAGTGACTTGTTATAGGTGCCCTTTATAGACAGTGACTTGTTATATATAGGTGCCCTTTATAGACAGTGACTTGTTATATATAGGTGCCCTTTATAGACAGTAACTTGTTATATATAGGTGCCCTTTATAAGACAGTGACTTGTTATAGGTGTCCTTTATACAGGTTTGACTGTAGTTAACATTCTCAGTTATTTATATTAAAGTCTTATACTTCTATTTTCATAATAACTATTGAAGGACCATGTGGAATGTGTTAGTGACCAATCAGAATACTGATTTTGAATTCTCCACTAGTACATGTGTTTAATAAAATCATTTTATTATATTTTAGTTTTCAGTATTTCCAGAAAACATACGGACATCTTGATGTTGAGGCTGCTAGGCTTAAAGGTAATAAGTACTGAAAATGGAACAACTCGAAAAAATATAAAACAATCCTTGAAACCACGGAAACAGACTAAGTCTAAAATATAATCTACTGAATTGAGAATCATGATAATACCTATAACTGAAATATTGTTGAAAGTGGCATTAAAAACAATAACCCTAACCCTATATTATCTGATATTCTATGTGCTGTTAAGTCTGCTTTTAGTTCAGTTTTCAATGTTTGTTTTTCAAATTTAATATCTATCTTTTATATAATGTATATAGTTCAAGATTATGACTGGGTGTTCACTCAGTTAGTTATATGTAAGGATTGACATTTAACTCACAAGTGGAAAACACTTGCATGACCTCATTATTTCACTAAGAAGGGAGACTTGGGCCAATAAAAGGAGTTTAACCCTGCCACTTTATATTGAAGTGCCTTGACCTAGCCAGGGTATCTATTTTGCCTGTTTCTAAGATTTTACTATTAGGTTTTGAAACTGTTCTGACAGTGTTGTATATATTATTTTTTCATTTTATTACAGGTACAGGGTGGTTTACTACAGATCCATGGGAGATAACTGAGAAATTTGGAGGACAATGGAAGACATCAGATTTTAAAGCTGGAGATGTTTTAATCTTTACAATGGGGTATTGTACAACATTTAAGTTTGCATTACCTATTCTATTAATTCCAAAATATTTTTTCATTAAAATGTACTTTTGTAATTAGAGAACCTAATGAAATGATACCTGTCTCTTAGAGACCAACATTTGACAGCAACCTTGTTTTGTGAGACCACATTTAATGACACAACTCTTCATTATTAGTGTTATACAAACATCTTTTTAAAGAATACCTAACTTGAAAGATCAGTTTGTTGACAGGTGTGGTCTCTAATGACAGTTTTCTATGTACTTTTGCATTAGTGATAGAGTAAATGTTTAGGTGTCATATTTTAACGTTTTATTCTACCCAATTACAAATGTAGTACATACTATCATGTAAGGAGAAAATGCAGTAATAGTTTGTTTACCTCAGTATTTTGTATATGTTTCAGCAAATATAGGTGTAAATATATATCAATTTATTTCAATTGCTGTCATTTAAATCAGTGACTGTATTTTTTTTCAGAACAGCTCATATGTCAACAGCCAACCTGACAGATTTTCTCAGGATTAGTTGTGATACGAGGTATTTCGTAGCATGAAGATATCATTAAAAAAATATTATTAAACATTTTTAACATTTCAAAAGAAATCACAAGTAAATGTTTGCTTCAAAATGTGTTGGTGAAAATAACAATGTATTGACAAATGTGATTTCAGTCGTTAATGGATAAATAGGCCCTTTAAGGGAGGTGTAACTTATAGGAATCATGTCACGTCTGTCATTGTACGTTCATCTGTAATTGTTTCACATTTCAATCTTTTAAAGAAAAAGAATTTATTTTTTACAATGTTTGCTCAATCTGATTCTGTTTTGATACAACAATCTTCATCATTAATGTCATCTACATGATTGTAGATACTAGTGATGACTGCAATATTTCCCTGCTGTTACAGGAACTGTAGGAGTTGAAATCCTGACAATGTAACTGTAGGAGTTGAAATCCTGACAATGTAACTGTAGGAATTGAAATCCTGACAATGTAACTGTAGGAGTTGAAATCCTGACAATGTAACTGTAGGAGTTGAAATCCTGACAATGTAACTGTAGGAGTTGAAATCCTGACAATGTAACTGTAGGAGTTGAAATCCTGACAATGTAACTGTAGGAGTTGAAATACTGACAATAACTGTAGAGTTGAAATCCTGACAATGTAACTGTAGGAGTTGAAATCCTGACAGTGTAACTGTAGGAGTTGAAATCCTGACAATGTAACTGTAGGAATTGAAATCCTGACAATGTAACTGTAGGAGTTGAAATCCTGACAATGTAACTGTAGGAGTTGAAATCCTGACAATGTAACTGTAGGAGTTGAAATCCTGACAATGTAACTGTAGGAGTTGAAATCCTGACAATGTAACTGTAGGAGTTGAAATCCTGACAATGTAACTGTAGGAGTTGAAATCCTGACAATGTTCAATACATATAGAATAACAGCAATTTTGAAGGTCGAGATAGACATTATTACTAATATCTCAGCGAGTCCGATAGAACAAGCTGGGATATTTGTGATGTCTGTCAAGGCCTTCAGAACTGACATTATTGTTTTTATCGATGACATCATAATGTGTTTTACGTCAGATTGACCAATAAAATTGTGCATGCAAGTTACAAACTGACGTAATATTTTGGTGGATCAAGATCAGTTCAGTGATCCAGATTTTATCAGCGGCAAACATCAAAGGGAAAATGTCCAATTTGCCGATTATATGTTACTAGTATCTTGTACAGTGGAATACATTATAAAGAGACAGATCTACCACAATTCCTCAGTCAAGAACATATTTATAATAAATCATGTATTACAATGCCATATATTGTGGTCTTATTTGTGCTCAATGGTTTCATACGAGAGGTGTTTGTTTGCTTTGTTGATATTGGTGGAATTGTTGACCATCTAAACCTTTTGATAGTATTTTAATTAGAATATACCAGACAACTAAATTTTTGTCTATGTTGTAGATGGCAGCCTGCAAGTGAACCTGCCGATGAAAGATACATTGGTGACAATTTCAGCCATAGCGACATCAAGTTTGGTTTACAATTTACAGAAAAAAGTGCTGATGAATCAGAGGAAGTGACAATGGAAAAATTAAAGAAGACATGGGGAATATAAATCTTTTGTCCTTTTATGAACATTTATAGTGTTTTTACGCACCTGTGGAAATGGAGGGGTTTATGATATATTACGCCAGTCAACAATATATCAATTATATCATGATGGTCAGTTTTATTGGTGGAGGAAACCGGAGTGCCCAGAGAAAACCACCGACCTGCCACTTACAAACTTCAATGTTGTATCGAGTACAACTTGCCTGAACGGGATTCCAACTAGTGCCGTTAGCATCATTAAAAATAGACAAGTGCTTCGCACATCAAGTAGTTATCAAATCATCGTGGTCTAATGTTTTACTTTTTGGATTTTTAGAGGGGGGGTTGGAAAATGAATGTAATAAATTATTTTTTCAACTAATGGTTTTTATAAAAAAAGAAATATTGATAAAGCAGACACTTGTCTCCAGAAATCTCTCCTATGGGAGACTACCATTTTGTGCCAGATCGGTCTAAATTGATTTGACTTTTTATTATCCTTATAAATCAAACTTGAAAATAAAGATATTTTCCCAACAGAAGCAGTCACAGGGGCTAGGTGCGTCCGATTTTCACGCCGTTTTCTTTTGGTTCGTGTAGCTTACCTCAGCAGTTCGGAGGCCTACATTAACAATTTGGGTGTCTTTGGAAAGGAAAATTACTTGGCTTTCGACTGTAAATATTAAGGCGTTCCGAAGTTACGATCAATTTAACACGACCACTTAAAAAAATGCAAGCAAGTGAGTTCTTCCCCTTGTTGTATTATATACATGTAGTAAAAAAAAATTCGGACACACCTAGCGCCTGTGGAAGCAGTGTGCCACAGTGATTGTCAAAGTTAAGATAAGAGAACATTACATTTTTTTATATAAATGTAAAAATGTTTAAACGTTTGTTTTTGACTTGTATGTTGTTGTTTAGTGATTTTGCTATAATTCAATAACAATATTTAAGTAAATTGTTGCTCTGTTGCTACAGAAACAAATGTAGAATTTTTGTATTATGTGCAATATGTATACCAGTAAATATTATTAATTGAGAGAAGTGATTATACATTGATAATATAAACAGTTATAACCAAGAAATATAACTTTAATAATTTATTTTTTACTTGTGATTATTTACACACAATGAGGTGAAAATGACAATTTACTATTGATGTCATGATGACAAGTATTTAGTTTTGGTATAAATACACAATTGTGACCAGGGGCCGTCATGGCCTTGATCGTATGTGGGTTCGAATCCCGATCAGGGTGAGGTGTACAGCATTATGTGATAAAGTTTGTCAGTGACTTGCGACAGGTTGGTGGTTTTCTCCAGGTCCTCCGGTTTCCTCCACCAAAAAAAAACTGAAATATTGTTGAAAGTGGTGTTAAACACCATAAAACCAAACCAAACGATTGTGACGAACATGGCTAATGCTTTGCATACTAAAATTTTAGTGTATAAAACATCAATAGACAATTTACACATTTCTGACTTGATTCTTAACATATACAATTTTACACGATATTATAGGAGTTATTTCCCTTTAATGTGGGCTATGGATCCCTTTTCATGCAAATTAAAGGTCATATGAAAAAAAAAAAAACATATTTTTCCCCATAATCTGTGCAAAATTTTCAATGTTATAACAACTTGTGAATTTTCTATTTGCCTCAAAATTATCTTCTGATTTTTTACAATATTGAAATATCTACAAATTATAAGTAAATTACAGTAGAGTTCGTTTATAACGAATAGGCTTGTAACGAAATCAGGCTTAAAATGAAGTAAAGATAAATCCCGGTCCAATCGCTATTTAAACAATTATTTTTGAAGGCCTATTACGAATTTTTTATAACGAAAATCAGGCTTATAACGAAGAGAATTTTAAAGCCAAACAACGTTTTTATTACTCAAAATTGACCTGATATAACCAAGAAAATTGCTGAACAAACAAATTGTTTACCTGTCTTCCGTTACGCATGGACGATCACATATTAGAATGGCACTTGACACTTCCGTTATCGGTAATTGAAAAATCAATAATCCCACCTGTGATGTTGTTAATGATGTCAATCAAGACTTTTCTTTAAAATATTCAAACAATAAAATGGGTATTAATGATTAACACATGCTAATTTATTGCATTAAAATTAATAAAACGTAATCTAAATTTTAATGAATGGATGCACAAGCTAAAGAAATTAAAAACAAAGTCATGTGTGAGATTAATTCATTCATAGACTCTTCAATTAAACAACAAAGCGGCTTTTAAATTTTAATTCTACCGTTGTTTTTCACACTGCAAGCCGAACATTGTCATAAATATGGTAAAACATTCTCGTGGTGATCATTCAGTAATCAGTATGGCTAGCAGAAAGAGAAAGGCAATAGATCTTGATACAAAATATCAGATCAGATCAATTTTATTTTAACTGCTGAATTAATACATTTTATTCACCAATTCTCGTTTTTGTTTTTCTCTATTCAGAAAAACGATGTCATATTTTAACAGTGTAGGTCACGTTCATTTATTCCTCAACATAGCTTGCATTATGAATGGTGTTACAAAATAACAGACTCACAAAACAAAATCCACTGAAAGTATTTTATTACAATAAAATCATCGAAGTAAAAACATTATTATCTGTCAAAAAATAACAAAACAAAGCAAACAAAACAGTTACGCATCACTTGAAATACATCATTTTGCAAAAGGGGAGGTAATTCTACATTATTTCTCTTATAACGAACGATGCCTATAACAAAATAAGATCGAGAGTCCCCTGGACTTCGCTATAAACGAACTCTACTGTATACTCAAATTCTTTGTCCTTTCATTGCGCTAGAACAGGTACCATTTTGCCCATCGTAAGGGAAATAACTCCAATAAAAAACGTATCATATTAGAATCAAATAGGGAATGTGCATGTAGTCTATTTGTTTAATACATCACCATTTTTCTACACTTGTTGAGAGTAAAATATGTGGATTTCCTATATTGTACTGTGGCCATTGTCACATTTCTTCTAATATTTAAATCTCAACAGAACTACAGTAAAAGTGAAGACATAAACAGGCTTAAACAGAGTGACAAAAAACAATCGATAGAAACTGTTTAATACTCTTCCTGGTCCTCAAACCCATTTAATGACATTTATTGACCTAACTAGGCCACATTTATAACACAGTATGTATATTTGTGCATTTACAAAATGAAAATGAAACATGACCATCTCTTACCATCTATAACAAACAAACATATATATCACATCATGAACACATATAGAAATGTCAATAAATCATACATGATAAAAGCAAACAATTTGTGTAGTATCATGTTTACATAGTACACCACACAATGACCTTATAGGTGTGTTTACATGCTCAAAGTTTTCATTCAAATTCACTTCAAACTTACATGCACACCTTTATAGGTGTGTTTACATACTTACACCACACAGTGACATTATAGGTGTGTTTACATACTTACACCACACAGTGACATTATAGGTGTGTTTACATACTCACACCACACAGTGACATTATAGGTGTGTTTCACTTCAAACTTTACATGCACACATTTTTCACACACATATATGAGACAAAACACTTGTCTAACTCCCTTCCAATATTTTATGGGATACATTAAATGTGCTCGATGACATGTTTAGACTGTCAAATTTGTGCTTGAAACAGGTGAACAGGTCGAGTTTGAAATGAATTTAAAGGAAATATTTGACCGTGCAAACACATCTTTAAATTAAAAAGAAAATGTATTCAGTTGTATATTAGAAAAGTCTTTGGCTTAACATGTATGGCTAAACTCAAATACAACTCAGACTGAATTAAAGCTTGTATATGGGTTCTATGCTCTGAGAGGATTTCAAATAAACTTTTTGTGAAACAATAAATTTAATTAATGCAGTCAATATAACAGATATTAGGGGAAGCAGGGGTGCCCAATTACAATTTACAACAGAAAATCCTGATTACAAATTTCTTAATCGTGATGAATCAAAGTTGCTTCGTGAATCACAGGACAAAAAATTGTTATAAGAAAAAATTCAGCATCCTCATATCCAGTATATTATAAAACAAAACATTCTGAAACTACATGTGTGTATTTGAAATTAAATAGTCATTGCATAAATTATACATTCTATATGATTACATGTATTTACAGCAATTTATAACCATTTGTAAAAATGACCAACTTAGAGTGACTTCTACAGAAGATAAATTATCTCAGTTATTTGTTTAATAACTTTCTGGTCTTGTACAATAACATTTGATGAACTTGTTCACACTAGTTCTAAAGGTTTAACCCTCTTTTTTAAAGACATGTCATCTGACATGAGGATGTAACCATGAAATTCACCTGATGTTATTTTATGATTTTTCTATATAAATTATCTCTTTATTTGCTAATGGTAAATAAAGCTATGATTTTATGATGGTCAATTCAGAAAAAAATAGTCTAACGAACATCCATATGATTTGACGATATTTGTTATTTTAGACTAAAATTCATTAATAGTTCAAAATTCTAAATGATGCAATACCGTGGCCTCAGACGTATTTATACAGGTTGCATATTTGTATATAACAAAATTTTGTAGCATCACATGACAGATAACCAATCAACAAAAAAAGTGTTAAACTTGACCATATTTTAAAACAAAAGGGCAGCATCCAAAATTTCCCCACACTATTCTACTAAAACTAGTAACCAAGAAACTGCTAAGCACAAAAGTAAACCAAAATAAGTGAAGTGTAAAATGTAGGTCAAGTAGACCTAGTTTTAAAACTGGTGTAGTGCCCATCAAAGAAGACTCCATGAGTGGCATGTCATTGTACAAGACACAGTGGCAAGGAAATCAATTTATAAGTTAAACTATTGTAAGATTGGAGGACGGACAAAGCATTATATCTCAACATCAACTACTATTATGAGTGGGAAAAGTTAGAGGATCTTAAATTATTGCATCAGAATATTGATAAATTTATTGTATCTGAACACATCAATCTGACAATTTACTATTGCAAATTTATACCAGTTTACTTTCTCAATGTAATCATGCTACTAGTAAAATGTAATTAGTAAATGTACAATAACTAATTACTGTTTCTAATCTTCTAATACAGATACTGTACCTAAACAGTGAATCCTGTCTAAACACAACTTCTTAAGACCAAGCTTTGATTTAGAAATAGACAAGTGTTTGGTTTACACAGGTTAAATTAACAAAGATTTCTTACATTGGTTTATAAAGGATTCCAGTTTATTCAGGGTTTGGTTTAGACGTGTTTCACTGTAGTATTGTCTCCCCTTGTCAGTACAAATAAGTTGAATCTATTTGTTCTTAATACCTCCATGGTATAAAAGATGATAACAAATTACACGATGATTTATAAATGTGTGACAATGTAATTAAATATATGACAAAGTATCAGTTAAATTTACACTTCGAAAAGTCCATTTCTGGATGGTGTTTCATAAATCTACAAGAAAAATAAAAGAAATACATAGTTAATATAATGAAAAACAAAAAATAGCACACTTTGGAACAGAAGAGAAAATCATAGAAAGATCATGATAAAACTACTGTTCTGCTTCCTCTGGAATAGGTGACCATAGCCAATATTGTCAATCCTGTCAGGCCTTGATCATTTTCTTGCTTCTAAAGACTTTTAAATGATTTGTCTTTCCAATTTTTTGATTATGAGTGTACCTGGTGAATGTTATTCTAGAAAAGCATTGCACACTAAATAAGACATCTGTGTTTTTATTAACATGGGTTGGTTACATTTTCCTAATTAACAAATGCTATCAATTCCTGTTAAAGGTCAATTATGGAGATGTTCTTCTATATTATACATGTACATAGTTGTTCATCACTTAGCCTCCTATCCCCCATCTCTTCCATTCCCAGTTTCACTGATACATTCCTAATTTTCAGTCAGTCGTCCTTATCAGACAATTGAAAGACTTATAGGACAAACAAATACATGGTAATCTGTAGTTTTAAAATATATCCATCTAGTATTCAATATTGCCTATGGAGCATGATCTGTTTGATAGACTATCATAGTACGAGAATAACAAAATAAATGTAGACACAATAAGCTTGTCACCTAAATTCTAGTATAACAAGGGCAACGCAAAGCGTGGCGTATCCCCTCGTCTAAAAATTTGACCTAATGACCTTGACCTTTGACCTTGAAAATCAATAGGGTTCCAGATTCTCTTAAGGACTAAGTATGTACCAAGTTTGGTCAAAATCCATTGAAGGATGTTGATTCTAGAGTGTTCACATGAATGTTATGGAAGGACGGACGGATAGAGGTGGTCACTAAAGCAGGTTTGACTGTAACTTAATAGAGGTGGTCACTAAAGCAGGTTTGACTAACTTAATAGAGGTGGTCACTAAAGCAGGTTTGACTAACTTAATAGAGGTGGTCATTAAAGCAGGTTTGACTGTAACTTAATAGAGGTGGTCACTAAAGCAGGTTTGACTGTATAGAGTAAATATGAAATTAACCCATTTTACCCTCTTTTGACTTGTTTCTCATCAGCCATGACTATCATCTATAAAGATATCACCTTTCAGATCTATCTGCCAATATGATTGGCAGGTTGTATAACAAACTTATTTCTCATCAATTTTGAAAATATTGGGCCCTTTTAGTTTCTTATACCACAAGGTTTGACTGTAGACCTGACGAAAGCAGGTATTGTTATTCCATTTCATGGAGAAAGTTTCAATGTTTTGTGATGAGAATTGGTTGACGATTTAATAATAAATTATTTTTTAAGAAGACAAATCTAAATGACTTACTTTCCTAGAATATCTTGTTTTTTTTTATCTTCTGAGGTAGGTAATCCCAGTTCTTTTTGTCTTTGATCGTACATCATTTTCTCTACTACACCTCTTGTTTCTCCATCAAGATCTGCCAGCTGTAAATTTATATACAATTTTAATAATTTAATTTGATGTGAATACTACAATATGATTGACTGATCCGCCTGGAGCAAAATTGATTATACTTGATAACCTGGGTTGGTATTGTGACATCGCCAACATATTCATTCGCCAACGACAAATTCAAATAGCCCTATGAAATTATCATAATTAAAATCAAGGAGTCATTAAAAATTTTAATTGAATTATAATGAATATCTTCAATTTTTGAACAGGTTATACTTCCATAACCTGGTTTAAAACAATCTACGCTTTTCATAAACCACTTCACGGTTTATTAAGCATAAACTCCCCCAAACCAGCTTATATCATATAACCTGTTCAAATATTGAACACATTCCTCAACTAATATAAAATAAAACATGAACACAACTGAGAAAAACAACTTAAATATAGTAAAACTACTCCTGCGTTATGAATATAGAAAATAAGTCATGTGTAGCCGAACAATACAGTAATTCATGAATGTGTGACAGAGCATGAAATGAATTATCATCATTGTTTGGCAACAGGTGATTTATTTTTGATATTCAGAATAGTTTTACTCTTTATTACATAGATTTTATAATTTTGTTTGGGCTAATAAGACGTTTCATAAAGTAACTTGTATTTCATTGTCTGGCGCTTAATAATATTTTTGATGGTGACGATGTTGGTACTGTGACATCACACAGTGAAATAAACGTTTTTAGTTCACAAAGTGAATTAACAATTTTTCTTTTACTTGTAAATCTCGGTACTTCACGAACATCTATGTAATAAAGAAGTTTATACAGAACCGCCAATGAATTCAACATTGGGTATGGCACATCTGTCCGGCTCCTTTTTCTAATTTTTATATTTTCTTGAAAAAAAAAGAAAAAAAAAATTGAAGATGAAATTGACAATGGCTATCTACAAGTCACACTATAAAATATCAGGGACAGTTCGTTCAAATGTGATTAAGTCTAACAAGTCGTTAAAATACTAAAGACATGAATAGTTAAAAATTATTATGAAAAGAAAGTTTAAACAGTGATGGTCAACAATCCCTCCAATATCAACAAAATGAACAATCACCTCAACTCACTGAACACAAAAAAGGGGGACATAGACATATGATGTTGGAATTTTAACAACTGACTAACAACCATCATTGCTGCTAACCCACTTGCCTGAAGCCCGGGACAAATAAAACTGGATTCGGACAAGTGATAATTATGAAAGAAATTGTTTGAATAAATAGAAAAATTTTGGTTTTAGGGCAAGTAGGTGAACAAAAAATTTAAAGGCGAAGATTGTAACAATATTTCAACAACTGGGCCAGTTATGGACTATTAATTTATAAATATCTATATAAATGATACTACCTTTGAATTTTCTGGATTGACTTTTTTAGTATTAATTTCAGGTTCTGTAGTTACTACTCTACTCCACCATTCCATCATATTAACCTTAAATAAACATTCCATCATATTAACTTTAAATAAACATTCCATCATATTAACTTTAAATAAACATTCCATCATATTAACCTTAAATAAACATTCCATCATATTAACCTTAAATAAACATTAGTATATTTTACTTAAAACTTAAGAAATAAGGTTAGGTGTTTAGTGTCACTTTCAACAATATTTCAGTTATATCGTGGCAGTCAGTTTTATTGGTGGAGGAAACGGGAGTACCCTGAGAAAACCACCGACCTGTCACAAGTCACTGACAAACTTTATCACATAATGTTGTATCGCGTACACCTCGAACTCACAACTTCAGTGGTGATAGGCACTGATTGTACAGGTAGTAAGTTACTATGTAAATTAGAACCATTGCAAGTTAAAAAAATATTTGATAGTAAATCTGGGAATAAAATGTTTTTCTAAATCAGCACAGAAAAACAAAACATACTGTGTCATTGAAATACAATGTAATAATTACTTTTAATATTAAAATCATTTCATTTTTTTCTATTGACTGACCTCTTTGGCTTCCCAATCTTTTGATTTTGAGTGTACCTGATGTAGGTAATTCCAGATTTTGAGCGTACCTGATAAAGGTAATGCCAGATTTTGAGCGTACCTGATAAAGGTAATGCCAGATTTTGAGTGTACCTGATGAAGGTAATTCCAGATTTTGAGCATATCTGATGTAGGTAATTCCAGATTTTGAGTGTACCTGATGAAGGTAATTCCAGATTTTGAGCGTACCTGATAAAGGTAATGCCAGATTTTGAGTGTACCTGATGAAGGCAATTCCAGATTTTGAGCATATCTGATGTAGGTAATTCCAGATTTTGAGCGTACCCGATGAAGGTAATTCCAGATATTGAGCGTACCTGATGAAGGTAATTCCAGATTTTGAGCATACCTGATGAAGGTAATTCCAGATTTTGAGCGTACCTGATGAAGGTAATTCCAGATTTTGAGTGTACCTGATGAAGGTAATTCCAGAAACAAGTCTTCTGAACTAAATTAGATATCTACATTTTTTTTGTTACTACCCTGAATTAAGAAAAATCAAATTCAACAATATACATGTATTTTTTTAAACATGATTATATTTTAATTTTGTACCCTAAATTAAGTACTAATGTAATGAACTATAACTACCTTTTGTAGAGTAAGTATTAACACCTTCCTGTCTTCTATGATCCACGTGGACTCTTCTATTTTTATATTATTATATGACTCTCCCTCCAACAAGGGTGGATGTCCTTTTAATCCTACTTTTAATTTCTGAAAATATTGATTGATACATTGATATTTACTGCCATCCTCTGCAACATTTCTGCTATATCATGGTGTGAATTTACATTTTTTTTTTTTTTAGAAATTGTCAAGTAATGACCAGTTAAGACACTTTAACATAAAACTGAAGGAGTTCAAGAAGTTCACCTGATCTTCAGAGTTTGAGTTTAAACAAGATTATAGTTGATGAGAAAACAGCTTTATATTCAAATTTCCATAGGGAATTATGTTGAACAATGTCCAATGTGGGGCCATCTTGGCTTTACTATCGACACACAAATGAAAACTTTGTAAGGGACTATACAATGATTATACATACACAGTTTGGTTTCTATCGAGTTTCTGAGAAAAATTATATAGTGTTGGTTGTCATCTTGGATTTGGGGTTAGGTATATGGTGTTTAACGCCACTTTCAACAATATATCAGTTATATCGTGACGGCCAGTTTTATTGGTGGAGGAAACCGGAGTACCCAAAGAAAACCACTGACCTGTCGCAAGTCAGTGACAAACTTTATCACATAATGTTGTATCAAGTACACCTCACTATGAACGGGGCTTGAACTCACAACTTTGATTGCACTTGTAATTGTAAATTCAACTACCATACGATCACAATTGCCCCCGGTTGTCATCTTGGATTTCCGATCATCATTCCATTGGTCATAAAACATCAGGAAAACATTCCTAACATGCCACAAGTTCATCAAACATATAATTAGTTTCTAAGCCATAAGTCCATCAATCATATAATTAGTTTCTAAGAAGATATTTGAAATTTCAGCCAATCAAAGAAAAATTGGCCTAGTGGGCATGTTAAAATTCTGAATGAAATGAAAATCAAATCTGATGGAGACCTTCAAAAAAACATTCCTTCCAACTTTAGCTCCATTTTCTCTGATGATTTTTAAGGGGTTCCCTCGACTTACCTTTTTATTAATTTCTACCACTACATCTTTAGGTTTTACTGGGAAAGATACTTTAAATGGTATTCTGACCTAAAATTTATAATAATGAAACATATATCAAGGTACCAGTAGTTTCAGCAGAATGTATTCATTGATAAAGTGGTTTGGCATCAATTAACTGTGATGTGTTGACATACCTTAATTAATTGGTCAAGGAGAGCAAAAATAGAGAACCTAACAAAAACATTTGTTCTTTAAGTAAAATGACTACACATTTATGGGTCTGGTGTATTGGTCACAAAAATATGAAATCTTGTTAAGAGAGGAGGTTTCCATCTTTTGAGTTCATTTGTAAAAATAAATACTTTTCCTTTCTGCAACAAAAATCTTGTTACAGCAGAATCCCATTGTGCTTGTTTAAAAAATTTTGATGAGTAGATTTTTTCAGGTCAATAATTCATTATACAAATATACATGTATGTTATTACAGTTTCAGAAAGGGTTTATAATATAACATTTCCATAAGATTTATATTGCCTGAGAATGGCAGGAGAATGGAATATAAATCCTAAGTAGGAAAGTGTTACGTTATGTACCCTGGATAAAACCAGAATAACTATTACATTATGGATCATACCTTTAAAAATATACACAAGCATATAAGTTAAATTTTGGACTACAAGGACTTAGGCTTCAAATGATATAGTGTCCTAAATTTACGCAAACATAAATCTACATATCACAATATAAATGAATCATGTCATTTCCTCCTTACAGTCCATGTTAATTATTTGATCCCAGGTTTTTATTTCTTACTTAGACCCTTGATCTTCATTGCCCTAGACAAAATCTGCATTTCAGAATAATACTTCATTCCAAATACAATTAAATGTCATATGCCAGTTTTCTTGAAATTATATTTTTCAATTCCCTCCATTGCAGCATATAAAGAACTTTGGTCTTATTCTTTTGTTTATATAATACATTTTGAGATGTGAGGAATCAATTGTCAACATATATTGTTTCTCTTGATTTATTTGTGCAAAATAAGACCAAGGAAAGTTATACAGACCAATGCCAGTCTGCACCAAAAAGCACTAGCCCTAAGCCCAAGACTAGCAAAAATTGTTTCAGGCTAGTGAAAAATTACATAAAATATGCTTAATCAAATAGAAAATATTCATCTAAAATGCCTTTCGGGCTGGTTTGTCAGAATGTTTTTATCACAAACTGCAATGCCATTATCAGACACAACATTTTTAAGGTCATATATAAATCATTAACAGTAGAATAAATAATAAAATATGTAAACCTCGATTTCATCTAATGTTTGCCTCCAGGAGTAATTTTCTAGATCAGCACCATTACCAGCATTAGGTTTTAACTTTCCTTTGTCTTGTTCATCTTCTTCTTCATCATCGTCATCCTGAAATCCACAGTTTTATCATTGTGGGATATAATTAGGTTTGTTGTTTGTTTGTTTGCTTTATGGTATTTAATGCCACTTTCAACAATATTTCAGTTATATCGTGACAGTCACTTTTATTGGAGGAGGAAACCAGAGGACCCGGAGAAAATCACTGACCTGTTCAAGTCACTGACAAACTTTATCACATAATGTTGTACACTATAATAATTATAATTGCTCAGTTTAACCACATAACATAGTTATTATTTAGCTTTAAATGCTTAATTATTTTGGATTCTAAATCAGAATAGAAAAACATTAAACTTCGTAAAGGTGCTTCACTTCTGATATTTTTTCTATTGTGCTATCACCTATCACCACTAAGGTTGTCAGTTTGAGTCATGCTCATTATGTGATCAAGTTTGCCAGTGATTTGCGACAGGTCGGTAGTTTTCTCCTGGTACTCCGGTTTCCTCCATCAATAAAACTTAACCACCACGATATAACTGAAATACTGTTGAAAGTGACGTAAAATGCCATAACCCTAAACTCCCTACCAATCTATATTATATACATATTATAAAGCAAGACAAAAGCATTTGTTAGATTGGCACTCGATAAAATTTTATGTAAAATTTTGATTAATTTTCTAGTGTTGTTTTGATGATCGATTATAACAGGAAAAAACTTGATAATGGCCAAAACTAGAGGCTCTCAGGAGCCTGTGATCGCTCACCTGGTTTTCAATTTGACATCTAAAGTTGATAGAAAATGGGGGTGTTACACATAATTTTGAAAGTGGGCCACCCAAAGATCATTTCAACTCAAATTTCTGAGCAAAAGATTTTTATGTTTTTTTTTATCTCATAATATTCCTAAACGGAATAAACTGGCTGAAAAAATCTCACAGAAAAACCCAGAATATATGTTAAACTACTCATTGGCATGTAGCTGCAGTTAAAATTTGAGTTCATTTTGATTTATAATAAAGCAGAAATTGACAACTAAAGAAATTTATATTTCTAGTAACAGCAGCCATTTTGAATGGAGGGCAGGGCTGTCGGACACAATATTGAAAGGGGACCACCCAAGGACCATCCCAGCCAAATTTGCTTTAAATTGGTTCAACGGTTTCACAGGAGAAGATTTAAATGTGATCTTTTATCAAAATATGTCTAATTTGTATAATCGGTATAAATCGGTTGAAAGAAAAATTTCACAGTAAAACCCAGAATATATGTTAATCTACTCATTGTCATGTAGCTGCAGTTAAAATTTGAGCTCATTTCGATTTACAATAAAGCAGCAATGGACAATTGAACAAATTTCTATTTTTAGTAACAGCAGCCATCTTTAATGGAGGGCGGGTCTGTCGGACACAATTTTGAAAGGGACCCACCCAAGGACCATCCCTGCCAGGTTTGGTTTAACTTGGTTCAGGGGTTTCAGAGGAGAAGATTTAAATGTGAAAGTTTACAACGTACGACAGACGACAAGTGATGGCAAAAGCTCACATGGCCTTTGGCTAGGTGAGCTAAAAATGAATCAAGCTAAAAAACATTTACACAATACACATCCATTGTCAGGAAATATAAAATTTATTTGTTCTCACTTCAAAACAGAAAAAGAAAAGCTCGCTAAAGACTCACCTTTCTTCTTGTTTCTAAAGCTTGTTCAAATAAATATTATATTTGCCACAATGTATGTAGTCAAATATGTATCAAGAGGTCATCTTTGGAACAAAGAAAAAGTGGCCTTATATGACAGGTGACCTCTTAAAAGAGGTTCAATTCATTATGAAATTTTCTATGACAGGATAAGAAAAAGGTGACCTTTAAATACAGGTGACTGTTTAATAGAGGTTTAACTGTATATTGTCTATTAAATTGACTGATTTCACCTTTTTGTCTTCACTGGTTTCCTCTTTTTTCTCCTTTTTCTCTGGAGTTTCCTCAGTTTTGTCTTCATCTTTTGTCTTTCCTTCATCTTTTTCCTACAAATTTTTTATTTTTTTATTTCATATCTAGCTACAAACAAGTTATGACAAAACAATTATTAATAGGTCAAGCTAAAAATAAAATCTATTTTTACATCAAGTAAATTATGGGACCATAATTCATCTTTTTTCTCATTGCTTTTTCAAAATTCCTTCTACCACAAAAACCAGAAGCACATATTTAATGAGAGAGGCCATCATGGTTGTGATCGTATGGTAGTTAGATTTACAACTACTTGTGCAACCAGTGCTTATCACCACTTAAGTTGTGAGTTCGAACACTGTTCATGAGGAAGTATACTCGATATAACATTATGTGATCAAGTTTGTCAGTGATTTGCAACAGGTCAGTGGTTTTCTCCACCAATAAAACTGACCGCCACGATATAACCAAAATATTGTTGAAAGTGGCATTAATCACCATAAACCAACCAAACCAACCATATTCAATGAGGAATAATACCAGTTTTATGTGTCTGAATAATTTGTTGTGGGAAATATTAAATCCCAAAACTCCTTTCATCTGTGTGTACTTTTATTTTGGACAATAAAACTTGTATTATTTATCTATTAACCTGATCTTTCTATTAACCTGATGTATCTATTAACCTGATTTATCTATTAACCTGATTTATCTATTAACCTGATCTATCTATTAACCTGATCTAACTATTAACCTGATCTATCTATTAACCTGATCTATCTATCTATCTATTAACCTGATGTAACTATTAACCTGATGTATCTATTAACCTGATTTATCTATTAACCTGATTTATTTATTAACCTGATTTATCTATTAATCTGATCTAACGATTAACCTGATCTATCTATTAACCTGATTTATCTATTAACCTGATCTATCTATTAACCTGATCTATCTATTAACCTGATCTATCCATTAACCTGATCTATCTATTAACCTGATTTATCTATTAACCTGATCTATCTATTAACCTGATTTATCTATTAACCTGATCTATCTATTAACCTGATTTATCTATTAACCTGATCTATCTATTAACCTGATCCATCTATTAACCTGATTTATCTATTAATCTGATCTATCTATTAACCTGATCTATCTATTAACCTGATCTATCTATTAGCCTGATTTATCTATTAACCTGATCTATCTATTAACCTATTTATCTATTAACCTGATCTATCTACAGTACAGAAAGGGACATACCATGATTGATCACTCCCCGAGACATAATTTTTAATCCTTTAGACATATCATCACGGACATAAACCCACTGTGATAGACCTAAAAAGGACCATAAAACAAGGTGGTGGGGATTAAATTTTATTGCTTTCGGTAACCTGTGCGCCGATTGATATTTGACCGCCAATTAAGAGATTAGCGTTACCTGTTCTACCTGTTGACTTTTAATATCGTAAGCCGTAATTATTGCTACTGAAGGATGTATTTTTGACAATTAATTTTGTATCCTCTTGCTGTTAATATTTGACTGTTTGTTGCTTTTCATGACCTCGAGTTCTATATTAAGAATTTTGTTGAAATCGCAACTGAACTTTATCTTGTTTAATTTTAATTTCTCAAATTTTTTTCTTCTGTTGGGTCGAATTCAGTATGTATTGAATTATTCGTAAATACGGGCTACTTCATAAATGTATTTTTTGTTTATAAGTTATACCGCAAGCGCGAGGTTTTGAAGCACGGACTTTGCAAGCGTGGGTTTTGTAGTGTTTAGTTGGTAAAGAGCAGATTTAAAATTGATTATTGGTTTATTTTGTGTTTTAGACTTTTACCTCTCGTATTGAAAAAAAATAACAATTCAAGTAAACTGTTTTACACACTTGGCTTGTTACGTAATTCCGTTATAGATGAAAATAATTTTCTTTAAAATTGCAAACAAAAACCTATAACAATCCAAATTTACGTAGCTTAAATGGCTACAAAATGAACAAAAAGCGGAAAACGAAGAGCATGCTTTTAATTTGTTTCATAAACTTTGGGGTTTTTTTTTGGCTGTATTTTGTCACAAATCTATTGGGTTGAAAGCCAATTAAGATTTGAATTTGAATAAATAAATAAACTGGTGACATTTGATTTTGGTCAGATACTGTGTAATGTCAAACATTTGTAGGGGTAAAATCATGATAAAGGTTAATTCCTTATTTCTTTTCACGTTTCTAAACTTTCTGCAGATTAGCCGCTAATTTCCAAAATATATCCGTAAATTTAGTGACTTTTGGACATGTAGTACTTCTTTGAACGATCTGTTTATAAATATTTGTTTCGTTAATTTTTAATCAAATTCTTCAATGACCGTATACAAATTATTTAGTACGTATTTCTACAACGAAAAGGGTTTTAACTGGGTTTTCTACGAAGATTAAAATAAAAAAAAAATTACTGAACATATAAAAAATATTAGTGAACTAAAATGTAATAATGAACTGGAAATATGTTTTAAAACGTAACAAATCACGCATATCGTGCATGTGTTTATGAAACTTAATTTGTGCACAAGCCAGGTCAAGTATACGCGTGTAGATACGCAATACACAGCCAAGGTTAAAAATCTTTGAAACAAATTTGCACAACCCATGATTTCACTGAATTGAAGTTGAATAATCATTTGTTATTTACATTTTATTCATCAATTCAAATGAACTCTCCGTTCTCGTGCTATTTTCTCGATCTCAGGATTTCATTCCTGGGATTACATTCAAGGATGTTTTACGTTTTGAGGAAAGAAATAAAAATGTTTTTTCTTAATTCTGAGGGGAATCTGAGACAGTACCTGAAAAAAAAAATAGGCGATATAAAAACGTAATTTCACCTGTACATCTTATCTGACTAGTTTACCTGTAAAACGACACACTTGATTACAAGATTAACACCTGGTGTTTTATTGCCCCCTGATAACCGACATGAATTAAAAATTTGTAATCCCCATCACTCTCCTAGACATGACCACTATCACGGTGATTGATCACGGTATGTCCCTTTCTGTACTGTATTAACCTGATCTAACTGTTTCTGTAATTTTTCTGCCTCTTCATCCGTTAATTCTTTGATTTTTGGTTCTTCTTCAAACTTCTTTAGTTCTTCTTCTTCCTGCTGTTTTTTCTTTGCTATTTTTTCTTTCCGTTTCTTTTCCTCTTCGTCTCTTTCTTTTTTAATCTGTGCTATTTTACTTTCTGCCATGTCTTGATGACGCTTAAATTCACTCATAACCATCTACAAATGTCAAAAGACCAAATTATACATACCATAATTTATGATAAACTGTCTCTGAGGTTAATTATACATTTTTGCTTTCTGCCATGTCTTGATGCTTAAATGCACTCATAACCATCTACAGATTTCAAAAGACCAAATCATACATACAATAATTTATTTTAACACGAGGTTATTTATACATGTATATACAGTACAATAATTTATTATAGCAGTCATGCTACTACAATTGTATAATGAATATATATCATTACAGGGAGATAATTCAAGATCAACATTTTGATGGCACATGTACTAATTGTGTATTTAAGTAGTAAATGGTAAGGTACAAATTATATTATTTTTCAGTGAATCGTAAACTCAGTTTGCATTTGCGGCATTGCCACATCAAAACTTGTATTTTTATTTTTATCTTTTATAATTGTACAGCTGTTGTGTTTGTATTTAGATCATCTTATAATTCAAAACTGTTCAGATTCAGGTAATCTACATTCATAATCATCAGGGGGCCGTTGTTGAACTTGTGATTAAACTAATCATATGATTAGCCCCAATTACATTTTTTTAATTCCTAATCACATAATTAGCTAATTCAATGATTAAATATGATTAGTTAAAAGTAATATTACACCAGAAATGGATGAAGAAAATTTCCCCCTGAAAATTCAATTTGGAATACGGTGGTACCTTTATTAAGCTATTCATGCATATTTCAAGTCGAAATATGTTCCCAACAACTAGAAATCTGCAAATCCGTGTGTATGTTTATCGTCCTTGCCATTATTGTAGAGACTGATTAACTTTCGGTTGTTTTGTTCCGATGATTGCCGATCATAACCTCGTGAAAAAAAGCTTTGGTCCGATGATTGCCGATCATGACCTCATGAAGAAAAGATAAACAATCATGGATGCTGAGGTAAGCACGCACACATTCCTGACAATGATTATTGAGGAATCTGTCTGTTTCATGTCGTGTGAACCATTTTTGTTGTTGCAATTATTCTTATGTGGTACACACGGAATATATATATATATTTTTTTTTTCATCAACTGAACATTGCACATGAGCGATAATCTCCCCGAAAGAGTTCAAATCTTGTGTCACGTGCATATCATTTGCATTACTGTACTGGAAAACAGAATTATCTGCTGTCAAATATTTTGCGATTTGCTCTTAAAATCTGCTTTTGAACGGATTTTTAATGTTATGCAATTGATTTTAGTTAAAATTAAGTGACATATTAAGTGAAAATATTTAATTAAAAAATTCCACGATATTGGCCTTTCAAGATTCAAGATTTATTATATAACTCAGGCACACATGTGCAACATAAGAAAACATAATAATATAATACAATATGTAAATATAGAAAACATGGGGGATAGAGAAGGCATATACTTTAGACTAATACATTATATTGAATACACATTCAACATTTAAGACTTATTGGAATAAACCACTGATGCACTTTATAAATATTGATATTTTTTGTAGTAGTTTTACATTGCATAAAGATAGCATTCTAGACATTTTTCCTAAACTGGCGTTGGTTGTAAAAAAATTTGGTATATATTTGTTTCTTAGTTCTAAAATATCATGGCAATTACATACAAATAAGTAATGGAATTCATCACCTATTAAACTTAAAGAACATTTTTGACAAATTCTATCTTCTCTATTAATATTTCTCCAGCGACCGGTCTCAATAGGAAATTTTATATTATTTACTCTAAGTTTTGTTATAAATTTTCTATGGACTTCAGTGAGTCTAGTAAGGTATGGTTCGATACAAAATTCTTGTTTGAAAATAGAATAAAAGTGGCCTCTAGACGAATTAGCAATATCTCTGCGCCATCATTGCACAAACTGGTCACAGAGTATTTGTTTGGCATGAACTTTAATCCAATTTGGGTTAATTTCTAATTGATTTCATCGAAAGTTTTCTTGATAAAATCAATCCATTTGAGACCGTTCGTACCATTTTTATACAAATTATATGTGAGATTATATATTTTATTTGATAATTTTTCAGATGATACAAGCTTACTCCAGAAACATAGCATTCTACATTTGATATTGACAATAAGGGGGTAACGACCTAATTCACCGTATACTTTGGGGAAGTTATTCTCACACCTAATTTTTTTTTCAGAAATTGGAGGTGGACTTTTTCGATGTTGTCATTCTTTTCAAATCCTAGTACTTCACTTCCGTAGAGTAATATCGGTGCAACTAGAGCATCAAATATTTTTAACTGAAGATCAATAGGGATTTTGATATTCCTAATTTTATAATACACGGAATAAAGAGCTTTTTGAGATTGAACTATTAATCTTTTTTTAGCATTAGTAATATTACCATTGTAGTTAAATAACACTCCCAAGTAACAGTAGTTATCTGAAAATTTAATTTCTTCTCCAGTTACTTTAAACTTATGATTTGCCTCATATCTTCGTTTTGAAAAAACCACAACTTTCGTTTTGTCGATATTTACATACAGTTTCCACTGTTTACAATAATCTGTGAATACATCTAACATATTTTGCATTTCTTCACGAGTTATTATTTTAATACCTTGATTAAAAAAGAGTTCAGCAACAAAATTTAATCATTGCATTAGCTAAGTAAGGGATTAGGAATTGATTATGAAATTAGGGCTAATCATCAGGTTAGTTTAATCACAAGTTCAACAACGGACCCCAGGTGTCAAATTTAAATATATAATGAAATTTATTTTATTTTTAATTATACCTTCTCAGCATCGCCTCTTGATCCTCCAGTATAAAAATCAGTTTTCCTCAACAAAAAGCTAAAAAAGGCATTAATAAGCTGAAATGAAAAAATAATATAAAAATTAGATTAACTACATTACAGCATAACCCAAGAATGTGGAATAAGTAAAACATTGTTACCAGATTCATAAAAATGACCTTCATTCCATTGTCTTGTGCCCCTCCTTAAAATAATACAATAATTAGAATGTCAAACCAACCATCTCTGAACTTAAGATAGAGATGACAGCATAAACTCATGTTAGAAAATCATTATCTTTATAATTCTGACATCCTTTAAGATACCAGTCGACCAGTATGTGGTACTCACATAGGTCATTTATCCTCTAAAATAACCAATAGTCTTTCACAATATATTGTTTTTGTACTTTTTTTCATGGTGTATTTATGTTCACGAATTTCTGTGACAGGTATGTTTTTGTTAAAATAAGTATACACAAATACACAACTGCAGAGTTTCCTCAATCAGACTTGTTCTAAAGAAGATGCAAGGATTTATCAACTGGGTAACTAATCAATAATAACTTAACTGACAAAAGATGAACCGATCAATGACCCAAGTCAATAATTACAAATTTGACACATCCATTTGTATTGTTGTGTATAATTACTAGGGTTAGGGTTATGGTGTTTAACACCACGTTCAACAATATTTATGACTTAAAGCAGTCATGCCACAATTACATGTCACTCAATCCAGAATTGTGTCATCAAAGACCATAGCAAGACCTTTAATTTTGATTGGAATCCATACTCAAACCTTCAACTTGAAGTCAGCATGCTTAGTCTTAACAATTTTAATGGAGTTTAAGTGTCATGATCTTCCTAACATCTAAGCAATCAATGCTTATCGCCACACAAAAATTGTGAGTTTGATCCTGTAAGCAATCAATGCTTATCGCCACACAAAAATTGTGAGTTTGATCCTGTAAGCAATCAATGCTTATCGCCACACAAAAATTGTGAGTTTGATCCTGTAAGCAATCAATGCTTATCGCCACACAAAAATTGTGAGTTTGATCCTGTAAGCAATCAATGCTTATCGCCACACAAAAATTGTGAGTTTGATCCTGTAAGCAATCAATGCTTATCGCCACACAAAAATTGTGAGTTTGATCCTGTAAGCAATCAATGCTTACCGCCACACAAAAATTGTGAGTTTGATCCTGTAAGCAATCAATGCTTATCGCCACACAAAAATTGTGAGTTTGATCCTGTAAGCAATCAATGCTTATCGCCACACAAAATTGTGAATTTGATCCTGTAAGCAATCAATGCTTATCGCCACACAAAAATTGTGAGTTTGATCCTGTAAGCAATCAATGCTTATCGCCACACAAAAATTGTGAGTTTGATCCTGTAAGCAATCAATGCTTATCGCCACACAAAAATTGTGAGTTTGATCCTGTAAGCAATCAATGCTTACCGCCACACAAAAATTGTGAGTTTGATCCTGTAAGCAATCAATGCTTATCGCCACACAAAAATTGTGAGTTTGATGCAGTAAGCAATCAATGCTTATCGCCACACAACAATTGTGAGTTTGATCCTGTAAGCAATCAATGCTTATCGCCACACAAAAATTGTGAGTTTTATCCTGTAAGCAATCAATGCTTATAGCCACACAAAAATTGTGAGTTTTATCCTGTAAGCAATCAATGCTTATCGCCACACAAAAATTGTGAGTTTTATCCTGTAAGCATTCAATGCTTATCGCCACACAAAAATTGTGAGTTTGATCCTGTAAGCAATCAATGCTTAACGCCACACAAAAATTGTGAGTTTGATCCTGTAAGCAATCAATGCTTATCGCCACACAACAATTGTGAGTTTGATCCTGTAAGCAATCAATGCTTATCGCCACACAAAAATTGTGAGTTTGATCCTGTAAGCAATCAATGCTTATCGCCACACAAAAATTGTGAGTTTGATCCTGTAAGCAATCAATGCTTATCGCCACACAAAAATTGTGAGTTTGATCCTGTAAGCAATCAATGCTTATCGCCACACAAAAATTGTGAGTTTGATCCTGTAAGCAATCAATGCTTATCGCCACACAACAATTGTGAGTTTGATCCTGTAAGCAATCAATGCTTATCGCCACAACAATTGTGAGTTTGATCCTGTAAGCAATCAATGCTTATCGCCACACAAAAATTGTGAGTTTGATCCTGTAAGCAATCAATGCTTATCGCCACACAAAAATTGTGAGTTTGATCCTGTAAGCAATCAATGCTTATCGCCACACAAAAATTGTGAGTTTGATCCTGTAAGCAATCAATGCTTATCGCCACACAAAAATTGTGAGTTTGATCCTGTAAGCAATCAATGCTTATCGCCACACAAAAATTGTGAGTTTGATCCTGTAAGCAATCAATGCTTATCGCCACACAACAATTGTGAGTTTGATCCTGTAAGCAATCAATGCTTATCGCCACACAACAATTGTGAGTTTGATCCTGTAAGCAATCAATGCTTATCGCCACACAACAATTGTGAGTTTGATCCTGTAAGCAATCAATGCTTATCGCCACACAACAATTGTGAGTTTGATCCTGTAAGCAATCAATGCTTATCGCCACACAACAATTGTGAGTTTGATCCTGTAAGCAATCAATGCTTATCGCCACACAACAATTGTGAGTTTGATCCTGTAAGCAATCAATGCTTATCGCCACACAACAATTGTGAGTTTGATCCTGTAAGCAATCAATGCTTATCGCCACACAACAATTGTGAGTTTGATCCTGTAAGCAGTCAATGCTTATCGCCACACAACAATTGTGAGTTTGATCCTGTAAGCAGTCAATGCTTATCGCCACACAACAATTGTGAGTTTGATCCTGTAAGCAATCAATGCTTATCGCCACACAACAATTGTGAGTTTGATCCTGTAACTTATGGAAGTTATGCAGATTCCTTCAACAATAAAATTTATTACCGCAGTGTAATAGAACTATTGCTGAAAGTGTCAGTTAAAACCCAATAAAAAGACACATTTAACATGCTTAATTTCTATCCTTCACAATTTAATGAATTGTATTTGCCATGCACATCGCATATACATGTATCATAATATGCCTGTTGGTATTGTTGTCATAATCTGCCTATTTCTGCACTCACACCCCCAGTCCAGTATACGGTAAAAATAATCCCTATGTGTAGGTTTAAAACTGTAATTTGGTTTTGTAATTAGTTCAAGGTAGACAATACCGACACAGTACACAGGTTGACAGGTTGACAATGTCAATATATGGAGTTGACAGGTCTACAGGTTGACAATGTCAATATATGGAGTTGACAGGTCTACAGGTTGACAATGTCAATATATGGAGTTGACAGGTCTACAGGTTGACAATGTCAATATATGGAGTTGACAGGTCTACAGGTTGACAATGTCAATATATGGAGTTGACAGGTCTACAGGTTGACAATGTCAATATATGGAGTTAACAGGTCTACAGGTTGACAAGGTCCACAGGTGGGTTGACAATGTCAATATATGGGGTTGACAAGGTAGACATGTCACATATAAGTTTGTTCTCACCCCACTGTTTGTATTTTTTAGCATTGAATCATCAAGATAAGAAAAAATAAAAAAGAGAACATTTTAAATGTTACGGTTAGGGTTAATAGGGTTATATTTTACATCATTAGCTGAGTGCATCAATTTAATTATTACATTTATACACTATGCTTAGGGTGTTCATAAATCACATCTTTAAATGGATTAGGGTTAGGGTTAGGGTCAGATTTTACATCATTAGCTGAGTGCATCAATTTAATTATTCCATTTATATACTACATGTATGTTTATGGTTAGGGTTAAGCTTAGGGTTAGATTTTACATCATTAGCTGAGTGCATCAATTTAATTTTTCCATTTATACACTATGTTTAGGGTGTTCATAAATCACATCTTTAAATGGATTAGGGTTAGGGTTATATTCTACATCATTAGCTGAGTGCATCAATTTAATTATTCCATTTATACACTATGTTTAGGGTTAGGGTTAGATTTTACATCATTAGCTGAGTGCATCAATTTAATTTTTCCATTTATACACTATGTTTAGGGTGTTCATAAATCACATCTTTAAATGGATTAGGGTTAGGGTTATATTCTACATCATTAGCTGAGTGCATCAATTTAATTATTCCATTTATACACTATGTTTAGGGTTAGGGTTAGATTTTACATCATTAGCTGAGTGCATCAATTTAATTTTTCCATTTATACACTATGTTTAGGGCGTTCATAAATCACATCTTTAAATGGATTAGGGTTAGGGTTAGGGTTATATTCTACATCATTAGCTGAGTGCATCAATTTAATTATTCCATTTATACACTATGTTTAGGGTTAGGGTTATATTTTACATCATTAGCTGAGTGCATCAATTTAATTATTTCATGTATACACTATGTTTAGGGTTAGGGTTATATTTTACATCATTAGCTGAGTGCATCAATTTAATTATTTCATTTATACACTATGTTTAGGGTTAGGGTTATATTTTACATCATTAGCTGAGTGCATCAATTTAATTATTCCATTTATACACTATCAGGAATGGTGTTTCTGATTTAAATCCAACCATTAACACTGTCTGAGGAGGGCTATTTCTGTTCCCTAGCTGCAGGTCGGTGGTTCTACCGGGTCACTCCATGTCAAAATCGGACCTTTCTACATGAAAAACATGTTGTCTCATATTAGTGAAATAATTCTTCTGGTTCAAACATCAAATACATACACAAATAAATATTATATCAATTACATTTCTTGCAGAAGCAAGAGTTAGCGAAAATTGTCATACCGACACACCAATCAAATTTAACTTCAACCCCACATGGTCGCCTCAGAAGTGATTGACAATGCGTCAATCCAGCGGAGATGTCGGACAGTGTTTTGATTCAAGGGAATTAAAACATTAATCCCAAAAACAGGAAGGACGAGTGTAGCGGATCAGATGGATAGAGCATTTCGCTAGTGTTGGGAAGGTCCCAGGTTCGTTTACTGGTGTGGTCGCCTCGGAAGTGATTGACAATGCGTCAATCCAGCGGAGATGTCGGGCAGTGCTATGATTCAAGGGAATTAAAAAATTAATTTGAAAAATAGGAAGGAGGAGTGTAGCGGCTCAGATGGATAGAGCGTTTCACTAGTTTGAGAAGGTTTCAGGTCATGGGTAAAATGTGGACGCCTACATTTTTTCCCTTTCTTGTTACAAATACAAATGGTCACCCTGGCAAATTATCAATTATGACTTCCTGTATACTCATTTTTGTCAGCCTGTCGACCTGTCAACCTTGTCGACCTGTCTACCGTGTCGACCTCGTCAACCTGTCTACTTTGTTGATCTGTCGACCTGTCAGCTTGTCATCCTGTCTACCTTACAAGTTTATATACATAACATAATACATTATATAGGGCATATTAATATCAAATGAATATGTAAAGTGAAAAGTCCTAGAACTTCTTTTTGCAGTATACTGGACTTGAGCCCTTTTCCATTTCTTTTCTTCTTCTGTCTGCTATTAACTACATTCAAGATTAATATTATTTAATTTTATCATTGTTATATATATGCATAGGGGTTACTTTTATTTTATGTTTTGCTACTTTTATCTAGTATTTTATGCTGTTTTTTTTTTTTGTAATCTATGTAAAGAGCCTTAATGTAATTGTTTTAGATAGGACGCTATACAAATTCTGGTATTATTATTATTATTTTTTTTTTAATTGAATTAAATTGAAGTGTTTCTGTACATTGAACAACTGAAGAACATTCCAGACCTCTAATAATAAAAATAGTAAGAAACAAAATGTTCGTCTGCTCAACTATTCAAAGATTCGTGATTTGCAGTCCATAATGTTAAAACAATCACCTCCTTTATTCCCCCATCACATTGCTGTGCCATAGCAAGTAACATGCCATCAAATCTCTCTGGGTTTGACATATTTGTTGCGTTCTTTAATTTCTCCTTTCGTTTTCACAATGCAGAACGGAAATGTGCATGTCCACACCGGTGTACTAGGTTTCTCGAAAGCTTAAGTGTGAATGATGGACGATTCGTAACCTGATCGTTTCGTAATTGATCATTTCGTACCAAGTAAAATTATAAATTTAATATTTTTATCGACGAAGCGGACAATATTACGTATATTGTGTTTATAATGCATTGTCAACAAGCTATAACTTTGTCAAATTTATGGGAATACGAAGACACAAAAAGACAGATTAACGCGGTTTAACGCGGTCGTCCTAGAGGACACCATTTTAACACGTACTTGTCAAGTAACCCTAAGGGAACGACCATTTAACTTGAAGGGGGGGAGGGTTTGGTTTTATGTTTCGTTCAGAATTTTTTTTCCAGAATTCAACATTAGATTATATGACAAAAACTCTGAAACAGATTATTTTTTTTTCCTCCACCAAAATCAGAATATTTTTTTCAGCAACATTGGGAATAAGAATATTTTTTTAGAAAAAAACCATAAGTCATCAGGTGCTTTTCCATTCTTAAAGGAAAATATATACTTTAAAACTTCGTTTTCATTGACCTCTCAAAAGTGTCAGTGGCTCCTTATTTGAGTTATAATATACATGTAAGGTTTTATTGTCTTCTTCCACCTGGGTTTTGTATATACGGTTATTTCTCTTTTGTGCCTCTAATTTCCTTTGCTCTGGTCTCAGACATTTTTTTATATCTCTCATTTTGCGATAGCTATCACTTTCCCTGTTATTGCCACCCTCCTTTTTCCATTTCCAGTAGAAGTGCTTTGCTTGTCTAGCCAAATTTGACATTTCTAGAGTCCACATGTGCTTACACTTTCGATTTCCTCTTGGGCTGTAAGTTCTCGGCAGTAGAGACCAGTGTATCACAGATTGAACCGACAAATGAGTTAACATTACTGACTGTCAGTGCCTCAACCTGCTTCAATTTTAATTTCATTTCCATTTCAACCAACTTTATTCCATTTTATTCGGTGTGTATGTATTTTTCCATCATGTGGAAAGCACTTGCATGACCCCGACACATTTTACCAAGCCAGGAAAAAAACGGTCGTGTATTTGTGTGGGGTATCGATTTTGCCTCTTTCTACGATTTTCTATTAGATTTTTCCTCCCAATTTTATTACGAATCGACCCAGTTACGAAGCGACCTGCACCTATGGCGACTGAAAACGCACAACTGATAGTGGCAAACTTCTGCATTCCGCATGCGCCGTATCCAGCTTTCAATTTCCGTAAACAAATAATTCCAGCATGCGGGAATTTACAAGGAGCAGACAAATATTAAATCCCGACGAAGACTTTGTTTTGCATGGACAGAGGGCTTCATATAGGTCAATTATATGACAACCATTTCCTTATTTTTTTTTCAAGCAAGTTCACTTGAATTGCATAACACATTTATTACAACACTGTTGTCAACATTGACAACACAGTGACAGGGGTCCGTAGATTTACCCCAAAACACCCAAAAACACCACAAAAACGAATTGAATCTTACACAAACATTTAAATAAACACAGAAATAAATGTTGAGATTGATGGATCTTCATTCACTTTGAAATAAAAATTTTACTTGGAAGAATTTTCTTATTTTTGACCTTTGTCTATGACAAACACATTTAGGAATGAAAACTTGCCTTTCAGATCTTATTTCAATAAAAAAAACAACAGCGTTTTAAACTTTTATTCTGGTCAAAAACGCTGCTTTTACTTGCCGAAATAAAAATTTTATTTGGAAGAATTTTCTTACTTTCTCACAGGCGCATGGGGCATGGATTTCGTTTCCTCCTCCCCCCTTTTCTCTACTACCCCCCCCTTTTTTCAAAATTTTCATATAAATCATTCCTTTTTCAAAATTTTCATAATCATTCGTTTTTTCTTCATTTGACAATATCAGTAGACGTCATACATCATGAATAATACATGTATTCTGTGTCCACATTTTTTCGACTGATACAGTATAAGAGAGAAGGTATGCAACTCCATTTTCATATTTCGCGCCATATCGCTCACCTTGGTTGGGAAACCCCAGTGTTTTTTACACTTTTTACCTTGTCTACATATGCCACTGTCATATCAAACTGTTTCTAAGACACTTACCTAATTGCCCATGTTCGAATTTCAGTCTGTACGTCGATCTTTTCCAAGAAATCTCGCCGAGAATAGCGAGGCAGCTTCGTTTCTAGATCAAACTACATCATTTGAGACGGAAGTGCAAGAACGGGAACCCTGGGATTTTTACTAAATGGATTACCTGCAATCAAAAACCCAGATGCGCTCCGAATATTTTTCCCATAATGTTTTGGCGGGAAATATAAACCGCTGAAAAAACATAACAGCAGACGGATTATTTCGTAAAAATGGCACAACGACCATCTGAATATGGAAACATTGGTAGATAACTGTTCAAAAAGAAATTCAAACTGAGAAATAGATGATTGAATGGTTTTAACTGAAGTCAAAATTTCAATGAAAAAGAAATATTCAGCTTTGCCTCTACTTCAAATTACAGCGTTTTATCAATAACTTTTATTCTGGTCAAAAACACTGCTTTTACCGACGGACATGTATTTAAAAGAAATTATGTAGCCGCCAAAATACAATATAAAAAATTAAACTTTGAATTAATGGACAACAAAACCCAATTTTGACAAAATCCTGTACAACAGTTTAATTTTTTTTTATTTTTATATTTATCAAAGACAACTTGATATGCCTTGATATTACATATTGTCATCTTTAAGATATAAAAAATAATACATAATGCTTATATGAAATTTCATAATTTATAAGCTCTAAATAATTTTTTCTTAAATTATTTATTTTTAATTTTGGATATTAATTTTATTCCTGTAAATGATTTGTAATAGACCTTATCCCCGGCTTGATAAAAATATTGGTTTTTGATTGGTCGATGACCCGTTGGTACAAAACCCATGCTACCGGCTAATAGTTACGTAACGTCACCGAGAGTCTTTACATTGCTATACATGATGTAAAGATGGTGTAAAATATAAACAATCTCAAAGCGCTTTGTATTCAACATGGAGAATGGACGACATATTTCTTGAAAAAAAAATCAAGCGTCTCAATAAATGCAGAAAAAAACAAACAATATACCAAATTATGTTGAGAGATTCAAAGTTCTTACGGTATTGATGGTCATGTTTAACATGTAGTGTAACATTTTGTTGATTCGCGCTACATGAAACGTTGATTTTGTTGTCATGTTCTGTCTTTATAGAAATGGTCAATTGTTTGAATGCAATCATTTTAAAATCATTTCTCATTATTGTTTTCACATCAATTCTTCATTTGTTTTATCATACTATAATACCACCCAAAATAGATTGTACCACCCTGAAGCACTTCTGTAGAGCCTGAGGCGAAGGGTGGTACAATCTCAATGCCAAAGGTATCTCCCTACACTTTATCGAAATTCACCCAAATTTTCACATGAGCTATGGCATTTTACTCCGCAAGTACAAAAACGTCATGATTATGTTATAAAAAGAACAAGAAAATCCATTAAAAATCAGTTTTTGTTTTCAAACCGGGGATAAAATCGTTGTCTACGTGTCTACCCGTGGGCATTGAGGTTGTACCACCCTTCAGCACCACTGTACAGCCTTCGGCTTCGCCTCAGGCTGTACAGAAGTGCTTCAGGGTGGTACAATCTCAATGCCCACGGATCGACACGTAGATAACTTATAATGTTATGAAAATAAAATCACGTCCTAATCACATTTTTGGTCACAAGTAATATTATCATTGAATAAATAATTCTTTTTCACTAAAAGATAATAATTGTCTTTTAAATAAATAAATAAAGAATGATATAATACACATATAAATATTGAACAATATTATAAAACAATAATACGGTCTGAGTTGTTTTGACATACAGGCCGACTTGTCCTTGCTTACGGGCTGACTTGTCCTCGCTTTCGGGCCGAGTTGTCCGCGGGCCGAGTTGTCTGGCATTCCTTGAAATAACTCTTCAATTTACTTTTCTCGTTTCTAGAACTAAAACAAATGTCCACAAATGCACATTTTTTTCATCTGTCCGCTGATTTCATATTGTCGTTTTATTTATGATGTGTTTTTGGGTGTTTTGTGGTGTTTTTGAGTAAATCTATGGATCGCAGTGACAGTGTCACTCAGTCTAACTGTTAGTGGCCGGTAACAAACCATTCGTCCATTGCACCCTAGACCTAGTACTGTACAAACATCCTTGCAATTTGATTGAAAAAATATAAATGATCTTAAATGAATAAAAAGTTATAAATTCAACAGCATGTTATCAAAATGTTATTCATATCCTGGCGTTACCAAATTTCGATAACGTAACAACTTGTTGGCTTATGTCACGCTTCCCGTAGATTTTTTGTATGAAATACTTTAATGAACTTAAATTACTAATAACAGGGGTTTCAAAGTGGGCCGGTACCCGGTACTTTTACCCGCCTGAGATCGTGCATAGTACAGGCAGAAATTACTGAACCCCCCAAAATTAGCGGTGGTCAAAACCACAAGTACGATGGTCGATAGGCTTGTGGAATATTTTTCATAAAAAATTAATGATCACGTCAATTGCTGAATTTTCGCATTCAAATCGAACAACTGCGTCACGACCAAGTTGATGGGATATTCCTTGTTTTAAAAATAACTTTATCTCAGAATCGTAAATAGCAGTTTGCGCATGCGGTAAATAGATATGTTTTCGCCCCAATATCTTTTCATCCTTGTGTAAAACTCGGACCGGAACAAAGCTGACTATCATTTCAAAATAAAAAAAATGACCGATTACAAATTATGTTCAAACACAATTCAGTGTAATTTCCAGTAATATAAGTATGATCATTATGTATTATGAATATATGACTACACAATATTTTGTGCGATTTTTTTATCCATTTAAAACCCAGGGTCGAATCATTCTGGGGCGTACTGTCTTGTTGCTTAACTCCGTCCATATTGTTTAACTTCCGGTATAAAAAAATAAAAACCTATGGCTAATTCATTTACATATTTTGACGGGGCCCTACCGCGGTTGTTCACAGAAATGAAAGTGTGCTGAAAAACATTTTTAAAAGAAGGTACGAGGAGATAAGGGATAGAAAATTACTAGAAATCTTGAAAAAGGACCGGACATGGCTCAAATACGAATTACATTGTAATGTCAAAACGTCGGCCCCCCTTTTTTTCCAAAATAATTTAACTTTTGTGATTCAAATGTTAATAAATGTCTTGCCGCGAATCGTTTTTGTTCGAACATTTTTTTTGCACATGAGTCGTGAAAGTAACAATATATATTGTTTTTGTTTAATTATATTTGTATTCATCTATTAAAAAATTCTAAATTTTATTAAAGATTAATGATTACAAATTAAATTTATATGTTTCATCAAGGACGTATTCTATATATGTCCTTGGTTTAATTAATTATGACTCTTATATGTCTTGATCCTGCCAATGGTCTTTGATGAGTTTAATTACTGGTAATAAAGTAAAAAAAACACACAAGCCAAGGTATTGTGAAATAGAAAAGGACAAAGCCAACAAAAGCATTTTGAGAAGTTTAAGCTTTGATAACAATGGCTTGGTCAAGCCTAGCTGTGGAACCGTAGCTCTTTATGGTCCTTTTGTTTTTTCTTTAAGATATGGCAGACTATCTATGAATAATGTTGGCTGAAGTCTGTAAACTGAAATATTCAATAAGGGGGGGGGGGGGGGGGGGGGGGGGGAATCCAGACAATATGCATGGTCTTCACTCTTGGTGAAATCTGAACTCTAAAGTTAATCGGATTTTTATTTCAAAAACACTTAATGTTTTGCAGTCTCTGAAGTACATTTTTTGGTCCACAAAATGCTAGATTTCAGGAGCTTCTGCCCCCTGGACCCCTTACGGCCCTCAGCCTAATTTTTTAGGTACCTCCTAAAATTTAAGAAGTACCTCCTATTATAAAAAACTTTGAAACCCCTGCTAATATAGTTGTTTAACTGTACAAAAAAGAAGAAACATCCGATAAACAGTTTGACTGGTGTCGATCTTATGAAGTGTGTTGTTGTTTTTACCTGAAAGAAAATGGTGTATCCTAATTTCGATAGGGGAGATAATTTCAACTCATTCAGCCCAAAAAATGTCGACACTAATCACCAAGTTCGAAGATACTGTGTCTGTGAAGTATATATTTATTCAAATATTTGTTTTCTCTCAAAAATTGCAGACTGTTGGAAATGTAGAAAAATGAAATATTTTATGAAGCCTCAAGATGACCTTTGATTGTAGTTGATAAAATTCGAGATTTTTTTAATGGAAAAAAATGTTTAATTTAAAAAAAATAAATATACAGACATAAACTTGCAAAAAATCATAGATTTAATTAGTTTTTCATTGCTAGCACTTTATTCTCACTTCTGTAAGTTGCCATTCTTTAAAGACGCATCTGGACGTCATTTGAACAATTTCATAATATGACACCTTTGGCTTTCCATACTTTTTATTTTTGGACAGAGATTCCACTATGTTCTATTTTTAGAATATATTAGCGTAGATGCAGACGATCAAGACAGTGACAGTTCAGTGGATTCTAAATAAGTTTTCATGAGGAAAATCAACGTTTTTCGGTCAAATCAAAATGGTATTAGTGAAAACATAGTTTTTCTAGTCTAGGATGAATAAAATAAGTTACTCACCTCTCTAAAAGACATTTTCTCTATTTTTGTTTACTTGTGCCAAGTTGCGGTAGACGTCAACACTAGGTCGTTCTATGCCGAAAAGTTCTGGGTGATGACCTCGCCAGTATTCGAATGCGACACTAAAAATACTGACCCACATGTATCGAAGTTAGGTTCTTATCGAATTTCGGATACTGTACAATATGAATACTTTTTTTCAAGATGGAAAGAAATTGATAAAAAAAAAAAAAGGTTTGTGCACAAGCATTGTCATTTGTGTATTTCATCTTCAACATTATGGTCTTATATTTGTGAAAACTGTAATGTTTGCTTTACTTGTTATGCAAAGTTCAATGTGTATGTGATCAAAGATGGCAACTCCCCACTGTTTTTGTCTCACAGAAGTCGAGACATAGGTATTGCTTTTACAGCAGTTTCTCTATTACCATACAACCTAGACTCAACATGTTTGTACCATATATTGGTCATGGAGGGTAAATGTCAGCCTGGCATGTGTCACCTCTACTGACGTTGTTTACTATTTGCTTGAAGTTTGTGTGATCATGTCAGTTTCTCTTACCATACAACATAAACTCACCATGTGTGATCTACATATTGATTATGGAGGGTATATTTCAGCCGGGCATGTGTTACCTGGTGTTGACCTCATGTCTACTGACTTTGTTAAATTTATAAATCTTACTAGTTATACCAGTAGTTTGTTTACTTAACCTTTAAATGCTGTACAGTATTACCAGAATGTCAGCTATTTACTATATTGGCTGTCAAATTTACACACTTAAAACAGTTAATTTTTTATTGCATAAGCCATATATAAAATGTATTAAGTCTAGTATAATTTGTTTTAAAAAGAATTTTGGGTATCATACAAAAATATGATTAAACATTTGATGTTACAGTATAGAAGGATTTTTTTGTTTAAAGCTTTTGGTGATGATTCCAAAGTCATTGTTTTGTTCTTACACAAAAGGGGAGATAACTATAACATATTATTTTATTTTTCAGTGAGAAAGCACAAAGAGGAGATAACTCATTTTATTTTCTCTTTCAGTGAGAAGCCTCTCTACTTGCAGAACTCTAGACTGACAAACACTACGTCAAGGCTTAGTCAACATAGATTATGTGATACTGAAAAATATCGTGACAGAGTATATGCTGAATCTCTTGGGGATCTGGCTAAAGATTTGGAGAATGTAAGCAGAAATGTTGGTGATACCTTACGTAGAAGTGTGACATTTTCAGAACATCAGTTGCCAAAAAGTTTGAAAGACAGCATCAATAGGAGGTCCTTAGAAAGAGAATATGATGAACTCCAAGAACAAAAACAATACAGAGAATCATTTGGTGGGCTACCAGTGGATCAAGAAAGAGCACTATGGTATACACAACCTGTTCATTTAAGTAGACAAGAATACTCATTATCTCCCAGACATGGTGCATCATCAAGGGCAAGGTCACCACATAAATACAGTGGAACTATTGGTGCTGCTTTATCCATGCAAAATGAAAGTAAAAAAGAACACAAAGATGGAGAACGTTTATCATTGTTGAATGTTAGTGATTCTATTGGACTCAAATATTTTCCAGTTACACTAGGAGCTTCCTACGAACTGTCAGATTTAGACAGGAAGTTATCAGAACTTGAGAGAATACCAAGACCTAGAACAGCAATTCCATATGTAAAAACAAGTTATGAACCAGAAAGTGTGAACTCAATGTACCTCATGGGTTCAGAAGCACCAGCTACCAGTAAGATTTCAAATGTTTTTGTTGCTTCAATTTTAAAGTTTTATTTCATGTCTTGTTAAAATTTATTTCTTTGAATAGGTTCATTTCAAGTTAATTAATAGTGAAATGTTATCAGAAATTGTATCACATAATTTCTGTCATCAATTATGATGTAAATACTTAATGTTTAACATTTAACTCGATATTCTTTATATTTAACAAGTTGAAGAATTGCCAAGCATGGCAAATAAAAAAGGAGGTGAATATTGACATTGTATTTATGTTTTGATTATTTATGCAAGAACTTGAACATTAGTTAAGAAAACTCATAAATAGTTTATATTGTTACATTTTGTATGTTGTTATCTCCCTTTTTTAAATAAGCTTCAGTATAAATGTTCAAATAGGAGATATGTAAAAAAACAAAATGAGAGAAAAATGTATACACCTAACTTGATATAAATATATGAAAACAGTACTTTGATATTGTTTGCACGCTGTATATCTATTTAATCAGATTGGAGAGTTTGGATCTCATTAATCAATTTAACCCTGCCACCTGTTTGTGCCTGTCTGAGCCAGGACCTACATATCTATCTTCTTCTGTTTGTTTTTGTTCAAGCTTTGTAAGAGGAGTGGTTGATGTTGTGGATATTGGTTTTAATTTCAATTACTGGTTAACTTCTTGTTCTAAATTCTTCATAGGGGAAGGAACCATGCTGAAAATGAGTGTTTTCTTGATATTCAAATATAGACAACCATTTTGTGTTCTTTTATAGGAAGATCAAACCCAATGTTTACTTCACCATATGTATCAAATCTGGCAACACTTAGAATGGATAGACTACGCATTGAAGAGGACAGATATTTAGAGCTGAAAAGATTGCAGGAATTAGAGCGCTTGAGGGCACCTAAGCAAAATTGGTAGGTATTATATGGTTCAAAGTTCAAACAAAATATTTAGAGTGTTTGATGCTTTTGACTTTCCCAAAAGTAGAGGGCAAGAATTGAGGAAATGGATAAAAGAAAATTGCAAGAGAAAAAAAATGGCCCAAAAATGTAATTTTCCTGAAAATTAAATTTGATAAGATAGAATATGATAAGGTAAAATTGTAGTCATAAAAATGCATGTTTATGCTTTATTTTTCCAAAAGCTTCTAATACATTATAATATAGATTGGTTTATAACAAGAAAAGTTTGAAGATATCAAAAGGGTGATAAGAAGCTGTGAAGAAGGACAGACAATATGGTGGCCAAAAGAAAAGGGAGAAACAATGATCTATGAAACTTTACTATATGGAAATGTATGGTTCTGGTAAATAAAAAAAAGAAAAGCTAAGATAACAGAAGTGTATCATGAGTTCAGACATACCTGTACTGCTCATGTTTATGTTGTCATTCATTTTTGTGATAGTATGTGATCTTTTTGAGTGGAAGTGAGTCTGTGCAGGGGCGTTTTCATTTATTTATATATGTATAGCCATTGGAGATCCAATTATCAAGATGGGGGAGTTTTGTGATCCCATTAATTGGTTTAACTCAACCATATGGTTGTGCGTGTCCAATGTCAGAACCTTGTTTTTATATGTGATATGTCTTGGGTCTTCTTTTTAATGTTCAATGATTTCAGATAAGAAGTGATTGTTCATTTTGTTGATATTGGTGGAATTATTGAAGATCGCTGGTCAATAATTGAATATTAACAGAAGTGTGTAAATATACTGATTTGCTGTGTATTACACTCAACTATGCTGGTCAAGGAGTTTTAGAGGAAAAATATCTCATTTTACACAACTGACTACACAAAAAATGTTGTAAAGCATACCAATTCTACAAGTTTATGATTTAAGTGCATTCTGTCAGTTTGGTGGTTAGAAATTATCACTTAAGGGGGTAGACCTGGGGTATGGGAGATAACTCTATTTTCAGTGTCTTCTCAAATATATGATCATCTGTGCGTTTGAAAATTCTCCCCTCAATTCCAAGCTTCTTGGTGACAAAGATTGTTTACATTGGATATGGCCAGTTAAAAAAATGACTCCTTTTCCTTTTACCTTTCATAGCTGTGCTCCTTGCAGGGCTCACCAAACCAGGCGAAGTGGGCGAAGTCGCTCTCCCTCGACTACAAAGCGAAATTAAAGTCGCCTTGTTTCTTTTTGCAAGTCACTCTTTTCTTGCAAATAATCTTCGTTTTATGGTAAAGCTGATTGTCAAAGCAATTGTAATCAATGGGAAGATACATAAGAATAAGAGAAAAAGGTTTTATTCAAGCAATAAAGAAGGTTTAATTTGTTGATACAAAAGTATCACGGCAAACTTCTGCAAATTTGTACTGACGAAATACATTTAGATGTCATTGACAGATTTCAAGGCAAAAATGAATAAATCTAAAATCAATAAATAATATGAGGCAGGTGCAACCTGAAACGCTCCCGAAGAACAGTAATTTTTCTTCCTGTTTACAAAATATCAAGCTTAAAAATAACACCACCTAAAACTCCGGACAGTTTTCGTATCCGCTACCGAACATTGTTTCATTTTTATTTGAAAAAAAATCGACTTAGAGTTCCGGTTTAGGTCACGTGATTTTTCTTTTAATTTATTTCCGGTTTGGCAGCCATATTGTTGAAGATTTTGAAGTGCCATAGTACCTATTCATACTTCTGCCATTAACGCTCCCGAACCCTTCGGGAGCGTATAAGATCAATAATAATAATAAAGCAAATACAAAACATGAATTTAATGTTAAATATGAAAGATATAAACAAGATATTAGCAAAGATAGAAAGCTATGTTTGGGAAAAAAATTGTAATATCTGAGCCTCTCTTATACCGCCGCCCCCTTCTTCTAAGACAACTAAAGAATAACCAGAATCAAACGAATACAACTGGAGCACAGAATTTTAAGGAATTTAACAATACAGCTGGGCGGCTGTCTGTGTTTTTTGTGTTTTTTTGTAAGGAATTAATCAAGTAGAGTCACCCTCAAACCACCCCTCCCCCTCCCCAGCCGACTTGAAAATAAAAAAGACAAATGCAGTCTTTTGGTAATTTGGACATCCACTTTGTCAATTATAAGAATTGAAAAGCTTTTTTTGTTATTGGTAACTAGTTATTTTTTATCTCACAAACAAAGAAACTAGCAAAGGATGGGTGTGTGATAACTTTCCTCGACAATTTCATTTTTTTCTGGGTACCTTCCATGAAAAACATAAATTTAAATATTTTAAAAATCTGACGGTAAAAGTTTGTAAAATTTGGTGCAATGATGTCTATATGTCTATTCTTCAGTGTGACATTTTTTGGTGGAAATTAAGTGACAGGAATTTTTTTAATGCAATTTTTAATACCAAGGTGGTCCTCAGGGCATCCCCCCTTTTTTGCAGTTTCCACTGTTTTGCACGTGATTATCTCCAAACAGGATATTCAGATATGCTAGATATTTCATATTTATTCAACAACAACACTCTCAAGTGTATTAAAGCCAAAATATTCCCCTTTCAATCAGAAATAAATGTGCATATCTATTAGAATCTTCCGAAACTAGTATTACCATCTGGCGTCAAGAATACCCCCAAAATTGCTATATTTAGGATGTGCTATGGAGAAAATGGCACGGTGAAATTTTTTGAAACTTTGGCAGATAATGTATTTAGACATAACTATTCCATGATGCAAATTTAAAAAAAATTGAATGATGGGAAAATTTTAGGGTATCCCAGGTCTACCACCTTAAGTGAAGTCAAAATTGGTGCTATTTGTTTATGATAATGAAACTTTTGTTGAAGGCTATCTGGTATCGGGGCCGTCATGGTCGTGATCGTATGATAGTTGGATTTACAACTACCTGTGCAATCAGTGACTATTACCACTAAAGTTGTGAGTTTGAATCCCGTTCATTGGGAAATGTACTCAATATAACATTATGTGATGAAGTTTGTCAGTGACTTGCGACAGGTTGGTGGTTTTCTCCAGGTAATCCGATTTCCTCTACCAATAAAACTGACTGCCATGATATAACTTAAATATTTTTGAAAGTGGTGTTAAACACCACCACCACCACTATATTTAGATTTATATTAGAGATGAAAAAAAATTTTTCTTTCCCCAGGTATGAATCAACTGGACCAGACTTCCATTACGAGTCTCGTAAAAACACAGAGATGATCAAGAGTCAAAAACATTTTGACGAACTTATTAAATATAGAGACGATTTACGTAAATCTTCAGAAGATTGTCGTAAATCCTACGAACTTGCTTGTGTATAATTATAACATTTGAATACCTGTTTATTTTTAAGCATTTAGAGTAGAATAAAAGATTTTTATGGAAGAAGACTGCACAATTTTATATACTGTATCATATTGTATAGGCATTTTGATAGAGAATCTGATTTTGAATTAGAACATTCATATTTGTGAGTTTTGATTGATCTTGCCGATTTCATCAGGGTATTTGATAATTATAGGGGAGAATCGTAATCTCAATCTCACAAGGTATATTATGTGTGTATGTGATCTTTTATGACCTTTGAACTAACTATTTTCTTATGATCTTGTAAAAATGTTTGCTATTTCTGGGTGGGAAAGATTGATTTTTAAATATCATGTGTTTAAAAATATTATTGAAATGTGAAATATTTTGATGAAAATGATCAGTGTGAAACTAAACTTGATATCTTTGTTAGTTTGTGTGAATGTTGGTTGTACATGTAAAATAGAAATGTTCAGAATCATTTAATAATCAGGAAATTAAGCAGCTTACATTATTTTGTCATTCAGAATTTTGTCCATAGAATTAATTGTTTTAATCAGATTTAAAATCTAAACATCAGTACTGTGATTATTTCTTAATACGTTATATTGACAAACATCATAACATATAATTAAATGGACCGTCGTGGTCGTGATCATATGGTAGTTGAATTTACAACTACCTGTGCAATCACCGCTAAAGTTGTGAGTTCGAATCACGTTCATGGCGAGGTGTACTCGATACAACATTATGTGATAAAGTTTGTCAGTGACTTGCAACAGGTCGATGGTTTTCTCTGGGTATTCCGGTTTCCTCCACCAATAAAACTGACTGCCACGATAAAACTGAAATATTGTTGAAAGTGGCGTTAAGCACCATAAACCAAACCAACCAACCTATAATTGAAATTAAGACCCATCATATGATTTACATCAAATGTTTATCTTTAGTATTTCATAGGAGTAGAAGTATTTAAAGCAGAGACTTTTAAAGAAAAAACAGACAGTATTGTATTAATTTTAGTGAGTTATTTTATTTAATTTTTTTTATTATTATTTATATTGGGTGATTATTATTCAGCTTTGTGATGCACGGCTTCTAATAGTCACAGCTTATTAAACATTTATCATGCAACAGTTTAATTGTTGTTATTTATTTTATACAAATACAACTGTAATACTGTTTCATTGATTATTATGTTGTATACATGTGTCAATACAGAAATATCAAAAGTAAAGTATAAAGTGAAAATTAAATCATTTTCTATTGAAAAAATGTCATTTTCTATAATTTTGTGGGATATTGCAATATCAATTGTGAGTGAGTGAGTGAGTGATTGGTGTTTAATGCCAACTCAGTAATTTTTCGGCTTTATCATGGGGAGAACAAGTTAATTATATATCAAATGGAAAATCTCTGTTCGACAGGAATGACTGACCAAGAGTGTCTAAATAATAACTAATTAAACTCTCATCTGTTGTTAAAATTGTGGTGGACAACTCAGGATCTGATTAAAAACAAACGTAGCACAAACTCCATTGATATAACAGACAACACGAAATCAGGTGTTCTTAAATGGTCAACATATCTCCTGCCACACATACTGTAGATCTATTTTTCAGAACCAATTTAAGATTTCATGTGTTAAGGCTATGAGGATGCTAATATGAATTAGAATTTTGAAAACTTAATAGATCCAGTACCAACACAAGATCGATCTGCAAAGACCCTTGTGTTACAAAACACCTGTCTTACCTTTGTGACAAAGATGTTGTTGTCCTTTCAGACAAGACCCATAATGATATCATTTTTGTATGTAAAACTAATCACATTACATTGACTGTTTGATAAAGGAATTGGGCCTTGACATGCCCACAAAAGAGAAAATCCTGGACAATCATAAATCTGTTTCGTGTTCCTTTGACTTTGAAGAGGAAAAATTAGGTCTTGTGTCACTCTATTGGATACCTATGTTGTATATGTGTTCTTACAAACAGCCTTATATTACTGGATCTGCCAAATGCTCCATAAAATAAAACCATTTTCCAAATTATTAACATATATTCTATCAACAGTCAAAGCCGGACATCAGAGTTGCTGTGACACTAGCAGTACTTCAGAGGTAATGTGGATCAGATATGGTTTCTGAAAAAAATCTAAATATCTGTTAGAGCACATGCAATCAATATTTATCTCCCCCTGCAATAACATTGATACATTTGACCTCTCTAACCTTTATTCAACTAATCCCCACTCCTAGCTAAAATATGTATTAAAAGAACAAATTCAACTTTGTTTCATGAAAATGAAAAACCAACGTAGATACAAATATCTTGTGGAAAACACTCTGCTTCTAACTTAATATTTTTTTAACTGACATCATCAAAATGCTCGATTTTTTATTTTTTATTTATTAACAAGGTAATTGTTATGTTTAATTTGGTCAACATGTTTTTCGACACACATTCAGCATTTCTATTGGTTTTAACTGTGCTCCCTTTCTCCGACGTTTTCCTTTATAGCAGACTTCATTCCCGGACTTCTCAAAGGAAACGAAAAGAAGATAACCTTCACTAAATATTTCAGTTTGTTGACCATGTTGATGTTTATCACATTAAACTTAAATAAAGGTAGTCCTTACAACAAATGCAAGAAACCTCAAACAAGATCGGACCATTTGTGTAGTGAATTTGTAAGTTTGTTTTAATACATAGAAATCACATGGATTATACATAGGAACACACTCCGCAGAACCTATACCAGTAGTGTTAGCAAACAAATAATGCCTGAATATCTAAAGGTACATCAATTAATAAAATCTAATTAATCAACAAATAATTCCTCATATTAAAAAAAGCAATGCCACTGGCATCAACAGGTGGATACATTTTAACTAATTGTCCTCGACAGATGACAGATATATTGTGACAAACTGAACAACATGACTGATATTGATATATAAATGATGTTCTGTTACTGAACAATACTCGATTCGGTGATTATCTGCATGCCATCTATCCAAATGAGTTGATCAAGTAAAAGATACTACTGACACTCAAAAGGCTGCTTCTTACATGGCCTTCACCTTAAAATCGACAATGGAGGAAGATTAAAAACTCTACGACAAACATGATGACATCACTTTTCCTTTTGGCAGTGGCTATTTTGCAAAATAAGCAAAAAAATGGTAAATGGCTATTTTGCTGGCACTGATTATTATAGAAAATATAAGGTGTAAGATATAGGAATCATAATGGAAGAACATTAATTACAAATATACAATGGAAAATAAGAACAAAGTACATACGCTAAAACGTAAGAATTATAAATAAAATGCTTAGTCAGAATCAATAATAATTAAAACTATTAAAACAGAAAGAAATATTAAGATACCAAAACAGGGTAATTTAGAAAATTTAATTAATGAATTAAAATTTTAAAATTAACAAATTTTTAAAGAGCTTATGGATATCAGAAATTATTTGATACATGCATAATTTTGGTGACTTTAGTTTTTACACTTGTTGCAAAACCAGTGATTTGCTTTTGGGAAGAGTTTCAGCCTTGCGCATGACAAGTGCTGCCATTCTAAGCATGAACTGCACATCACACTTGCTTCTTTTGTATCTGCGTCAAGAGTGCATGTTTCAAATATGTATATTGGATTTCTCCTTTTTTCCCCATAAACCATCTCAATTGTTTTCCAAGCTTCAGTTGTGCAGCGTTTTCTTATAATTTCAATATTCACAAGTCCAAACAAGATGAGGAAACTAACTCTGGCCTTTGCTCTACCAGTTCCTTACATATAATGAAATTGTCCTTTATCGCTTTAGTGGCATAATCCTTCCCGACAAACCATTCTAATATAAGACATTCAATTTCAATTGAAGATTTCTTTTGGAAGGGTGCACATTTTGAAGAACGCATTCGCTTCTTTTGTAATCCAATCACTGTTTGTGTTAAACCTTTGGGTCTTCCCCGCTTCTTAGTCATAGGGGAAGAACTATATCAGATAGCCAAGGCTGTTTATCATTATCTAACAGAGTTTCTTCTTGTTCAGTTGTGTCTCTTTCTGTTTCCATTTCACCTTCATCTTCATTGTTTTCCTCAATTTTTCTTTCTGAATGTTCACTTACAAGTTTCTCATTTCTACATATGTTTTCAGGACTAAGCTGCTCCTAGGTTGAAGAAATCGCTACAAAAATTCTACGGTCGTCATCACGATCTGGCTGAGACCCATATCTCAAATGACAATGGATCTTTAACTTTTTACGTAGATGTTTTCTTTCATCTATCACTGCCAATACTTTTACTGGACTTTACTGTATATGATATTAGATGGAAGGAAAACAATCTTATAGTATTAACCTGACAATCTCTTCCACATTTCTTTAAAAGATATGTGAAAGAGATTGTCAGACTGGTAATGTTTTTTTGTGGTTGGGGACGTAGAAAACGACAAGCTGTCGGCTCTTATGGCATTGGTATTTTCTCCAAAAAAAATGGCTTGTTTCATATAATATATGTGTTACTACTGTGGATAAAAATAATGAAACTTTTATGCCCTCATCTGGTAGATATTCAAATTCGTCAACCCATAAAACAAGTGTAGTATCTCGGGCAAGCCATCAGGAAAACAATCGCTCTCGGGTTGACAAATCTGAATTGTAATTGTATGATATGCTAGGATTGGTCGTTGGTGCTCTGTTGAAATGTAAAATTAAAAAAATTCTCAAGAAATATTTTTATTAGAAAAACAATGTTGCAATGGAATTGATTGTGATAAATATTTTGCATACAAATGATATGATATTGATGGCTTATGGTGTTTAACGCCACTTTCATCAATATTTCAGTTACATCGTGGCGGTCAGTTTTATTGGTGGAGGAAACCGGAGTACCCAGAGAATATATGATATTCAGTTCTACTTTCATCGTGATATATGAGGACATCCTTGTGGGGGAAAGCTATTGATATTGGTCATTGTTTTGCAGTATATACTTTTTGTATTTCAAAAAATTGTATGATGGGCATTTAGAAGTTCATCTTCGAATTGGTTCCGCATTATGTCAGTGTTCTCAGTGAATCTAATCAAAAACATTGGTTGATAGAGGGAAGTGTCAAAATATATTGTTCTATATTGCTCATATAATTACAGATTAATTTCATATGCGCATATGTAATGTCCATGGAGACATGAATAGTTCCTGGAGGAAGTGGATTCACGGATTTTACTACACTCTGATACCACCCACTGAATGTTTAGTCGATATGCCTACCTTGGTGTTAATGCTCAGCGAGCTTTACCTCTAACAGAGACTATTTCCTTCTAATTAACGGGACAGCTATGAGGACAAATATGACGCCTTCATATAACAATTATATATAGTTCGGATGAATAGTTTTATGAAAATAATGCTATCATATTATAAAATCCTACAAACTATGGCTTACATGAATAATTTCTCAAATACTCTTTCTCATTAAAGCGCATAAAAATTTGCCCACCAATAACCGAGTTCATCTTCATTTCCAGTTTTACGTGATTTTCACTAAAAAAAAACACATATTTCACCCCCAAAATACCCTTTTCCGCAAATCATTTATATGTATATTTTTAGTATGTTATTAATACAAGTCCATATTCTAATTTGCACCCAATTAAAGCTTAGATTATAAAAATTCGTCCACCAATAACCGAGTTCTTCAATTACCAGTTTTACGTGATTTTCATTAAAAAACACATATTTCACCCCCAAAATACCCTTTTCCGAAAATCATTTATATGTATATTTTTTAGTATGTTGTTAATACTTGTAAGTTCATATTCTAATTTTCAACCTATTAAAGCTTAGATTATAAAAATTCGCCCACCAATAACCGAGTTCTTCTTCACTTCCAGTTTTACATGAGTTTCACTTAAAAAAAACCACATATTTCACCCCAAAATACGCTTTCCGCAAATTATATTTTTAGTATGTTGTTAATACAGGTCCATATTCTAATTTGCACCCCATTAAAGCTTAGATTATAAAAATAACCGAGTACTTCATTTCCAGTTTCACGTGATTTTCACTAAAAAATCACACATTTCACCCCAAAATACCCTTTTCTGCAAATTATATTTATGTATATTTTTAGTATGTTGTTAATACAAGTCCATATTCTAATTTGCACTCAAAAAATCTTGTGTTGCAATTAGTTACAGGTTGAGCAATTTTTTGGGCTAAGTTGACTAGACTATGACGTGTACACATATCCTTAGTGTAAACATATTTATTCATGATAAAGTGGTATAATGTTACAATGCACACAAATTTTGTTTTAACATGACAGGATTCGGAAAAAAGCTAAGCTTATACTAATCCGTCTTCTACATATCCTTAACGACGGCTGTGTTATACACATACATCTGTGCATAGGGAAATTATATTTGTAAAGCATATTAATTGATAAATTATATTTAACCTTTAAATGCGAACACATCAATCATGCAAACACCGGAAATGTATAATGAAATCATAACTCTATTAGTCAATTCAACGACTGTTTAGAAAATTCACATAACAGATGCTATACATAAACTAAATGTTTTGTATCCATGCTATGAACAACATTTTTTCCCCAGTTCTAACTCCAGACTAAAACTTTGCAGGATATATGTGTCCATTCGTTTGATGCATCATTTCTCTTTCTAACGGGGTTAGGGTTATGGTGTTTAACGTCACTTTCAACAATATTTCATTTATTTCGCAGCGGTCAGTTTTATTGGTGGAGGAAACCGGAGAAAACCGACATGCCGCAAGTTACTAACAAACTTTATCACATGATGTTGTACACCTCGCCCTGATAGAGATTTGAACTGACAATGTTAGTGGTGATAGGCGCTGATATATTTCTAATTAACGAGTCTGGCGCTGATATCTTTCTAACTAACGAGTCTGGCGCTGATATATTTCTAATTAACGAGTCTTCGGTTTTCTTGTAATGTTTGACTCTTTATTTACATCTCAAGAATCAGAAAAGGGGTTTCCTTTAGGGTGATATCTCGATCTTATAATAGCAATGTCCGTTAATATCCAATACGAACCACCAACAGGGAATGGAAGAGTTTTGTACCACCAAAAATGGCTTCTGTGCAGTGTACTATGGATATTTCAGGGTAAAACTAATAGAATTCATAAAATTTAAACCTCGCCGTGGAACTGACACCAAGATCATCCGATAATCGGAGCTTGCATTGACAAGTTTTCCTTTTGAAATTTGACAATATAAATTGTTTCCTTTATATCAATGTATGAGTAAATAAACGCTAGATAATCAACACAATGTGTTTTGGACACCTCTATGCACAAACAAACACAAATAACGTAAATAAAACATGAACAACTTGAGGTAAAGACGAACCGAACATCGTTTTTATGCGGATATCGTAACGGACATCATAACACGGAACTCAGAACATAAAGACACATAATAGAACAACACAAAAAAATAAAAAGACGAGTAACACGGACCCCACTAAAAAACCGGGGGTGAACTCAGGTGCTCGTTAAGGATAAGCAGTTCCTGCTTCTTATAAAGCACCCGCCATGATACCCATATATACAGTCAAGTCCGGTAAAAGTCTTATAAAACACCCGCCATGATACCCATATATACAGTCAAGTCCGGTAAAAGTCTTATAAAACACCCGCCATGATACCCATATATACAGTCAAGTCCGGTAAAAGTCTTATAAAACACCCGCCATGATACCCATATATACAGCCAAGTCCGGTAAAAGTCTTATAAAACACCCGCCATGATACCCATATATACAGTCAAGTCCGGTAAAAGTCTTATAAAACACCCGCCATGATACCCATATATACAGTCAAGTCCGGTAAAAGTCTTATAAAACACCCGCCATGATACCCATATATACAGCCAAGTCCGGTAAAAGTCTTATAAAACACCCGCCATGATACCCATATATACAGTCAAGTCCGGTAAAAGTCTTATAAAACACCCGCCATGATACCCATATATACAGTCAAGTCCGGTAAAAGTCTTATAAAACACCCGCCATGATACCCATATATACAGTCAAGTCCGGTAAAAGTCTCATAAAACACCCGCCATGATTCCCATATATACAGCCAAGTCCGGTAAAAGTCTCATAAAACACCCGCCAAGATACCCATATATACAGTCAAGTCCGGTAAAAGTCTCATAAAACACCCGCCATGATACCCATATATACAGTCAAGTCCGGTAAAAGTCTTATAAAACACCCGCCATGATACCCATATATACAGTCAAGTCCGGTAAAAGTCTTATAAAACACCCGCCATGATACCCATATATACAGTCAAGTCCGGTAAAAGTCTTATAAAACACCCGCCATGATACCCATATATACAGCCAAGTCCGGTAAAAGTCTTATAAAACACCCGCCATGATACCCATATATACAGTCAAGTCCGGTAAAAGTCTTATAAAACACCCGCCATGATACCCATATATACAGCCAAGTCCGGTAAAAGTCTTATAAAACACCCGCCATGATACCCATATATACAGTCAAGTCCGGTAAAAGTCTTATAAAACACCCGCCATGATACCCATATATACAGTCAAGTCCGGTAAAAGTCTTATAAAACACCCGCCATGATACCCATATATACAGCCAAGTCCGGTAAAAGTCTTGGCAGTGATAGAGGAAAGAGAACATCTACGTAAAAAGTAAAAGATCCATCGTCATTTAAGAAATCGATGTATCGTAACGGTCAACCAGATTGTGACGACGATCGTAGAATTGTTTGTAGTGATTACTTCATCATAGGAGCAACGTAAGCTCACATATACCAGGTAATACAACTTATACGGATAGGGATTAATATAAGTTCTTGTAACTTGTTTCCCAATTCTATTAATTACTTCTTATTATGTAATGTATATAGCTGAATATTGTAATGTTACATTGAAATAATTAATAAAATATGTTTAAACTAATACAACTTAATAACAATTCTTTCTTTACTTTATTAATATGCAAGAAACTGTATTGTACTGTTTGCATCATATGATATTATCCAGTTGAATATGTGTCGTTGTTGATTAAAACAGATTCATAATTGCCAACTTTTTAAATTAGAGTTATCTATCTTTTGTAAGTGACCATATTTGATACACTAAGTGAACTGATAAAACAATTTTAAATCTGACATGTTCAAGACCCCAGAACGTTTTTTAATTGCCAATATATTTTTTGTGTTTGATGGTCGTAGTTTTCAACAGACAGTTGGCATTCCTATGGGTATATAGTGTGCTTCCTTTCTAGCCAAATGATTCCTAGATTATTATGATGCTAAATTTTACATGGTCTACTCCAGAGGAACGAGAGAAAAGATGACTTAATCTTTCAATTTCAGCTTCCTCTATATAGATGACATCCAATCCTTAAATAATGAGTGATTTGATGATTTTCTGGATCGTATCTATCTCAGTGAGGTAGTAATTAATCACCCCACTGACAATCTAAAGTTCATAACTCTACCTTTGCCCGTTAATTGACAATGAGGACCGATTTAGACACATACGTAGCTGCAAGCTAGATGACTTCACTATTGTAATGCGACATTTGAAGCAACATCCCAGCAGCTCCAGCATACGTAATTTATATATAATGTGATATTCCATGGCCCATGTATCATCTGTATTTTCTGGATACATGATGATGGCTATTGACGAGCAAACCACTGACACAGTGATTAATGGCAGTTATTTTGAAGCTTTCAATTCGTGTTACTTAATCTTCAGTTTTCTGTGTAATGTTTTCTCGACATTTTTTTCTTTATGGCCCTTTTTATCTTTTAGACATTGTATTGTCTGTCCTTACGGCTACTGATTCCCCCCTTTGATATTTTCAATCTTTTCTTACAGTCACCATCATGGTCTCTCATTGATGACTCAGGATTTTCAATCTTTTCTTACAGTCACCATCATGGTCTCTCATTGATGACTCAGGATTTTCAATCTTTTCTTACAGTCGCCATTATGGTCTCTCATTGATGACTCAGGATTTGCACTATCTTAAACAATTTCCGTTCATTTTACTAGGTTTACAACATTTACAGACTTTGGCCATTACTCTGAGTAACACATGCGGAACACGGTATGCTTTCCCTTACGGAGCACCCGAATTCATCCCCGGCTTTTGATGGGGACAATACGAATTCACACATAAGAACACATCTTTTTCTTATTTCTTTTTCATTACAATTATTGGCTATTAGTTCATGTTCCACTGGTGTTGTTACGTCTAAACGGTGTATGATTGCTTTACTGGTTCCTCACATTAGGGGTATTTTACATTTGATGGACTTCGCTATTCTCTAACGTGTATTTACCCGGTACTCATACTTAGATATAAAGGAAAACAATTTATATCGTCAAATTTCAAAATGAAAACTTTGGCAATGCAAACTTCGATTCTCAGATGATCTTTTCATGCCAAGGTTTTAAATTTTATGAATTGTATTAGTTTTACCTTGAAAATCCATTGTATACTGTATAGAAGCCATTGTTCTGAGGGACCGTCGTGGTCGTAGTCATATGGAAGTTGGATTTACAACTATCTATGCAATCAGTGCATATAACCGCTAATGTTGTGAGTTCATTCTCACTCAAGCACCGTGTACTCGATACAACATTATATGATCAAGTTTGTCAGTGACTTGCAGCAGTTCGGTGTTTTTCTTCGGGTATTCCGGTTTCCTCCACCAATAAAACTGATCGCCACGATATAACTGAATTATTCTTGAAAGTGGCATTAAACACCATAAACCCAAACCTCCACTGGTGTTGTTACGTTTAACGGTGTATGATTGCTTTACTGGCCCCTCACATTTAGTACTTTACAATTGGTTTTCTGACATTACAATTCAAACTGTTTACATTACAGTAGAAAAAAACCACTACGAGTCATTAAGAATACTTTATTAAATGAAAAGATAAATATTAGACTTATAAAATATACTGTATAAAACAGTAGTGTTACAATAACAAATACAGGGTCTATAGTAGCACCATGACTAGGGCAGAAAACTGATACCATTGGTGAACATTCTGTGATTATATAACATGTGAATTTACCAAAGCATGATTTAATCTAACAGTTAAATAGTAAATATAGAATTTTCTGCAGATTTTTTATTAAATGAAAAAACCGCATGGATTTGTAATAAAGTTAACTAATTAAATTCCACAAATCTATAAATAGAAATGCAAAATACAACATATTACATTGTATTCAATATGTTCAGGGTCCTCGTTACATTCGGATTTACCTCAGTCCAAAAATTCCTTGCAGACGTTTTCTACAATTCTGTATCGATTCCTTTATAGGGTATTTAGTTCATATCCCATGAACGTCTATCAATGTGAAAACACTACTAATAATTGTTGTTTTGCAAGAATTAAAGGGTTGAAGAATGCTATTTTATTATGAAAAATATAATATACACTGTCGTGTATTGGTACCATCCTCCAAACTTCTTTTATATGCATAAAACTGTAATACTGAACTGATATCAAGAGCCTTGACACATCTCTTATCATAAATCAATATATTAAGACAGAACAGATATCTCAAACCTTCTATTTTACAGTGACAAATCTTGTATTACGACTGGACGGATATTAAAATATAAATCAATAAAATCTCTTGTATTAAGACTGGGCGGATATCAAAACAATAAACCAATGAAATCTCTTGTATTAAGACTGGACGGATATCAAAACAATAAACCAATGGGATAGCTTGTATTAAAACTGGCCGGATATCAAATAAATAAACCAATGGAATCTCTTGTATCAAAACCGGACGGATATCAAAACAATATAACAAATGTAATAAAATGCAAAATAAAACAGCATCAACAACAAAATAAAAACAACAGTCTATAACAAGATGATTATAAAACTATGTGGTATGAATTAGAAGTTACTAATGAAGCGCCATTTTCTTCTCAATAAGATAAATTATTTTTCAAAGTATTGACAATTATCTTTTGCCTTTGATAACAGACATAAATCTACATATCTTGTGAAACTCTTGTTAAAGGTAGAACATTTGTATATAGGCTATCAACTATAAAACCTAGCAAAACTTAATGAACTATATGTTTTATACTATTGTACATTTGATCCAGTCTTAGATATCTATTTTCTATATGGAATATTAAAGTTTTCCACCGTCTACTAGATCTACTGTTAACTCACTATATACTCAGACTATAGTTATATCACAGGTTCTTTGATAGTTCTAAATTGTTTCTATTGTTCATACAAAATTCACAACTAAATATTTATTTACTTTTTTTGTAAACCAATTCATTTTTGTGGCTATTTATTTTCTCGTACTGGACCTGAATACCGTATGTGTTTGATAGATTTTCCTCTAATTAACAAATGGAAAAAAAAAAACCTGTATTTTTCGGAATGACATGTATACTCAATTCACTTCATCATCCCAGAAAAAGGCGTCATAACATTCTCATGCGAAAATAAAATGGTTTACAACATTCCTTTTAAGAACTGAAATGCAACAATATTGCCGTTGATTTATTTGTGACAGTCCACTAAGATTGACATCAACCTCGTACTATTTCCTCTCTGTATTTTTTGTAGGCTACTGGAACATCTTTTTTACTGGTATTGAATCTTGACTTTATATACAGGAACTTATCATCATTAGCGTCTCGGGGAATTTCGTATATCTTGAGGGGTGTGTGGTGATTTCTGTGATGTTCAACCTTCATCCATCCTCCACCCACACGAACCATGTGAGCCTTCCCTTTGGTCTGTAACAAAAAATACAGATATTTCACATACATTTTCATTTTCTATTATTATATTTTGAACATAATCTTGTATTACTATATTTTGAATAAAATTTACAAAACGCATTTGTATGAGTAGTGCAACATTAACAAGATTTTTAAGATATATTTCCGATCAATTTAATTATTTGTACTCTTATGTGTTACAAGTGTAAGTATCTCAAGGAAACTGTATGATCTAACGAAACATTGCATAGGGGTCATACTCAATTGACCTTTACTCGTCCAATCAAATTGTCGCTTACCAAATATTGAGGTATGATTGAAGTATGATTTGTTAACTATAATATGCTTTGATTCATTTGGTGGTACAGAATGAACATTCTGCGTTATACCAACATTGGATCGAATAATAGTAACGCACCGAAGTGAGGAAAACTTTCCTCGATTGAAGCGATGAATTTAACAAATCTACATGTATGACAGACTGTAACAGCAATGACTAATTGATAAGACATACCACTTTAAAAATGAAATTCATATATATATAATAGGAAAATAACTTCATTCTTTAACTTTCTGATATTTTCATGTAACAAAGGATGCATATATAGTCCTGAAGTAATGCATCATTCGATTGGTCAGTTCTAATTTCATCATACTAGGTCACAGAAACGTGACCCGTTGTGGGACATATTAACAAAGGGCGAGTACTCAAAGATCTTATTTTAGTACTTTTTAAAAGATCTATGCATATATTAACATAAATTTACTGTATAATGAAATACAACGTATTATTGCATTTTCCGAAAACTGAATGCAACCGGCTAATAAGAATTAAAAACTAAAAGCTTATATAATATCATGCTTCATTAAAGCTTTTAAGTATATGATTTTAATATAACTATTACAAATATCATGAGTTTTGCTCTATCCTGAAAATAAAAATAATATAAATTTGTATATCAACCACAAAGAACACAAAGAAACTAATTAATACACAATATTAAGAACTATTAGAAAGCCTATTATTGATGTATTAGTAAAATTATAGGTATAAGGTATATCATATTATAAAACTCAATACACATTTAATAATACACGACTATGGTCTGTCTTGCGCAAGTGCTTCACGTTTTTGAACTTTGTTTCTGTTTAAGATTACTGTTTCCTTAACTTCAGCACATATCTTTAGGAAACGTACACTAATTGTAGTTCTTCGTCTTACATTTACGTCGGATTTTAAACCTAGAAGTATTTATTTTATTCCCCAACAAGATTATTTGTTTACAAACCACCATACGTGTACAAATGTTGTACAGACCATGTGTAAATATATATGTTTAACAGGCGTCCTGTTTGTTGACCTTATAACTACAAACACAAAAGAGACAACGAATATTGATCTTCAGGGATAGTAAATAATTCTCAAGCATGTTCACAAATGTGCTTATACCATATGTAGAATAAGTAGAATGACACACAATAAGTTTGTGGCATTCCTACTAACCAGCTTTGGGGGAATATTTTACAATATTAATACATATTTATTCTTGTGATTTTTTTAATCAAAAGATCAACAAAATAATCTATCTTTCAGTTTACGTAAGATGTTTGTCTACCCACCCTCACACTACAACAAGGTGCATATTATGGACTGGAATTAGACAAATAGTGCAAAAATTGCCAATTTAATACTATTTTGAGTTTTGGTTTTGGAGTGTTGGCAATCTAATTAAAATTATATGTTAGTTGATTTTTTCCCCTCGGTGCATCACCGGAGAGAGAGAGAAAAAAGAAAACCATATATACAACAAACATCTAATTTTAATTAAATTGTGAGTGGTGGAAGGTACACAATACTTATTTTAAAATCATCATAAATTCGATGATTTTGTTTACCAAAACTGAAAATAATCATGTGTCTCGTGAGCCTTCAAAATTTCATCTCAGATAATGTTATGTGTCTATCCCCGTAACCGTTAAAAAAACTCAATTAAGCTAACAAGCAGTTACTTTTATATATATAAATAATCCTCATATCTTATTTGGAACAAAATTTGATATATATGTGCTATGATCACATGCATGCGTGCTTCAAACAAGCCTCCCCTTTTTACCTTCATTTTTATTGGGCATTCATCCGGATCTTGTTTCACCTAGTGATATTGTAATAAAAAAAACATTTATATATTATTAGATCTATGTATTAAACATTTAAACATGTTTGATACTGTTTGAAAGTAGTTCTTAGGGTCTGATTTTCAATCTTTACAAGGTAAACATTCAAAAACAGCTAAACATTGTGGCTTTACTGAAATCAAGATACAATATGACAACTTTTACTTATTTGTATAACAGGATATAATTATAGTCCATAATATACAAACAACATCTAAAACCATGCATTCAAACCCGAGCGTGCCTCTTTAATACATTATACAATCAGAAACGACAAAATGGAAATATCTAGCTATTTTGCTGTATTAGGACCGTAACTATGGTTACTATGGTATTTCTAAGGTGTAAGCACTAATTAAATAAGACGGCAGTAATAAATAAACATTCCTAAGAAGCAACAACAACAAAAGTTACATTCCATACTATATTTTTGAAATATTTTCTTCATCAATTTGTTCTACAATAAAATGACATTCAATATGAAAACCAAATTAACAAGTAGAAAATATTTCATTATTGTTATAGATTATAATTGAATATAAATAAAATAAACATACAAATGGCTCAATTCAACTTTTAGTAAAATGTTGATTTGAACATTTCCATTCTATCTAAAACAACAGGGTTTGCATTTTGTAATATTTTACATAAAGCAAAAAGTAAATATACTAATCAACTAAAATAAATGCTGATATAAACATGCATTAGGCTTATGTGCTGATTATACCGCTTTATCTGGTAGTAGACCATGGTATATTGGTTCTAGATATGTATCCTCCATATTTGTTTGGACTGTTAGACTTGCCTCTTCTTTATCCTCATTCAAAGGGTCCTCAATGATAACTAGTGGTCCATTGTCTGGAGGTTTGTCTGTGTTGTCAACTATAGTGCACTCAGTTTGTTTGGGGTTGTCCCCAAATCCTGGAATTATAACATATCTGGCCTCCTCTTCTTGTTCTTTTGGCCTTTTCTTGTCGTTTATTTTTGGTTCATTTTCTACTGTGTATTTCAAAGGTTCCCTTTTGTCTGTCTTTGGATTAATATACATTACATTTGAATTGTACTCATATTTGTCTTTAGGCAATACAGGATTGCTTTCCTTCATATAAAAGGATGGACCACGTGGTAATTTAGCGCCATAATCCTCAATTTGCACTGGACCTCGTGGCTTTCTTTTTTTATCACTATGTCGTTTCAATGATGATCTTGGCTCTACTACATAATCTCTAATTTGAACAGGTGGATTACGGGGAACCTTTTGTAGATACGTTTCTACTTCCACCGGTGGAACTGAATCGCCAGTTGTCACTTTTCCTGATTCTGGGACAGGTTTTTGTCTCTTTCTATCCTTCGTTGGAGTTTCAACATACCGTGGATGTTCGTACACTATTTCTTTTTGTGTACGCTTCCGTTTATGTTTCGATTTACGATTAGCCGGATACGTATACGGTCCATAAAATGTGGTGCTGCCTTTTAAAGGTACAGTATAAAACATATCAGCTCTTGTGACTCTCTATAAAAAGAATATCAAAATTGTCATTCAATATTCTAGCCTACTTCTTTTAAATAAATCTTACGGGTAGATTTACATTGTACCACGCCATTATTCTTTAGACTAAAAGTTTGAAAAAATTTCATTTACCATATAGTTATGAAATATATCAAGTAAAAATGTTGGAAAACGGTCATAACCTTTTTTTTTTTTACCTTGTTTGGTACAAATACTGAGCCAACTTTATATTCAGTAATTAAATAAACAAATTCTGATTTAAATATACATGTCTATATACTTTAAGCAAACAAAATATATTTCTTCAACTTGAAAAACTAAGTTAAAGAATTGAATTTTATTTTGTATCAGATTTCGTCCAATTTCTCAGTGATTGACTATAAAGTCACTGATGTAACAGAGTATGACGACCGACTTGACAATTTCTCAGTGATTGACTATAAAGTCACTGATGTATAACGGAGTATGACGGCCGACTTTACATAGTAATAAACCTATATATTATAAAATAACGTTTAATCCTATTAAAACTTTGATATATTAGAAATAAAAAAATTGTGAGATCTTGATAATATTATATGGAAAATTACAAAATAAATGTGATCAATTCATTAGAAGCCAGATTCACACCAGCAATAGTTACATGCAGCGATTTAACACAAGAAGTAAATCTTCATACTTAATGTATAGGATCCTTTCCCTACAAGTAAAAAGACTTTACTTTCAATTTATTTACATAAATACTTTACAATACACAGTTTGAATTCAACTCCACACAATGAATCTATCATGTTGGAGAACGAAAATAAAAAAATAAAAAGAAGTTGGTATTGATCCAAGTTTAAAAATTTAATCTTCTGTTCATGCGAAAGTAGATTAAATATGAAAAAAATTCTTTGTGTGAATATTAAATAACTCGAAGTAGATTTTTTAGAATGTCGGTGTAATCTTGCTAATAATGTTCAGTCACAGGCACTTGTCTCTGGTAAAAAAAAATATACCTAGATACTATATATACCACAAAGTACGTAACCGTTAATTTGTAAAAAAATCTAGGTCATCGCGATTTTCGCGTTTTTTCAACTCGACGGACGCCAGCATGGAGGAATGGCCTACATCATTTGAAACTACGATAATTTATCTACAAAATGATGTATAAAACACCTACCTTTGCTGAACCTCAACAATACAACAGACCTTTTTCCACGGGTCAGTTATCAGCTTTCATCATCCAGTTGGTCATCTGGCATGTTCTACCCCGCAGTGAATGAAAAAATAAGATAAGTTGTAATAAAAATGATATAAAAAATACTGAGATGCTAGAAAATTATATATATTGCATTCCAATAAAAAAAATTAATAAAAGTGTTTTAATTTCTTAGAATAAAAGTGTAGTTTGAATGCAAATCTGTGGCTATTTTTAGAATTCAAAAATTTGTGAACTTTCTATACAATCTCGGGATTTTTCCCTGAAGTATATCAACAGGACTGAAAGTCTTATAGGCGGGAAAATTAATACAGCATCACATGTTTCTTTTTGCATCTTCACCATTTTGATGAAAAATTATAAAAATAAACTTCAGAATTCCAGCGTGCTAAATGTAATGAGAAACTTCGACCAATCAGATACTTTACCTGAGTTCGACCTTGAACTTTTCATTCACTGCGGGGTAGAATATGCCAGATGACCAACTGGATGATGAAAGCTGATAACTGACCCGTGGAAAAAGGTCTGTTGTATTGTTGAGGTTCAGCAAAGGTAGGTGTTTTATACATCATTTTGTAGATAAATTATCGTAGTTTCAGATGATGTAGGCCATTCCTCCATGCTGGCGTCCGTCGAGTTGAAAAAACGCGAAAATCGCGATGACCTAGATTTTTTACAAATGAACGGTTACGTACATTGTGGTATATATAGTATCTAGGTATATTTTTTTTACCAGAAACAAGTGCCTGTGTGTTCAGTACTACTGTAGGTTCTAAAGGGTTAGGGTTGTGATGTTTTTTAACAATATTTCAGATATATCCTGGCGGTCAATTTTATTAGTGGAGGAAACCGGAGTACCCAGAGAAAACCACCGACATGTCGCAAGTCACTGACAAACTTTATCGATTAATGTTGTATCGAGTACACCTCGCCTGAGTGGGATTCGAACTCACAACGTTAGTGGTGATAGCCACTGATTGCATAGGTATTCGCTAGGTTCTAAAAGATTGATATAACAATATATTAAATAATAGGTACATTCATTTGATTGTTGATAAACAAAAATAGGTTCTTTTTCTTTTAAGCAAAATGTGTGATGCTTACAACATACACCATGACATGCAAGTTAGAACGGTTGAATATGTAACAATGTATGATACGTGTATAAAGCCAAGATTATTATAATACAAGCATTGCAGGTTTTACCTGGTTATTGTACCAACTGTCACTGGTAGTAGATTCTGCAGTTATATCCTTCAAATCAAACATTATATCACTTATTAACTTATTAAACCTTGTTATAGTTATATTATATAATACATGTAGATGCACAATCTAAAATTTCATGGTTCTAAGTAGACCAAAACAAAAATAAATAAACTAACAAATTCGTTACTCCCCCAAAAAACATGGTTAACGGAAAAAATAACTTTGTATGTGTCTATATATAAAAACTGATTCTAAAAAAACAAACAATTAAAAATAATCATCAAATAACATCATTCTTGAAAAAAAATCTTTCATTTTAATTGATAACAGATTAAATTTTTAATAATTTACTGAATGAAAAATAATGTAGAATAATAGTTATTTGTATTGTTGACAATTCATTTTATATTAAGATAAACAAAATACGTGAAAAATAAACAACAAACATCAATAAAACATGCAGGATTTATACAACATCTAGACAATGAAGAAAATCATGCAATTTCAATATTCAATCGGTTTCCCCACTGCATTTTGAAGTAAAAAGAATTAAAACAATGTGTTATCCTACAATGAGCGCTTCATTGACTGTATAAAGAGTGTGTGAATAAATGTCGATGCCATACAGCTACTAATTGTATAAAGTACCCAGTATAAAAGATATGTGTATGAATTTTTATGTTACACGCCTACTGATTGTATAAAGTCCCTTATGTAGAACGGAGGCTACAAGATAAGTACGGGGTTTAAATGGTGTCTTCTACGACGTCCGCGTTAAACAGTGTTTGGAATGGTGTGGTGGTGTCTTTTTGTGTTTTTGATTTACAGATTAATTTGACAAAGTTATGACTTGTTTAACCTTGCATGATAAACACAATATACGTACATTGCTCGCAAATACTTTGAACTCGCTTCAAAACAAAAGAGAGGGGTTTCGAGAGGCTCGTTTTTCTTCCTGTTTTTTTTTCTGTTTCAAACATATGTTCTTCAATATATGTTATTGCAACGACTGATCTAAATTCCTATTTCTAAAGGCACAATTCTAATAATAAAAAATAATAATAAAAGCCGTACACACAATTATATTTGATTTAAATGCTTATCATAATACTTCCATAGTTTTATCTAATGGATATATTTTGAAATGCAATCTTATTATAATTGCATGGAAGTTCAATCTGTTTAAAAAAGATCGGTCAACCGTTCTACTAACAGTTTATCAGATTAAAAATAAATAAATAAACATCTTCAACTTTAATTAAATTGATTAAAATGGTTACACATATCCGGTATTCACCATTATAAAACAGCTATAATTAATAATATGTAAATCCAATAACAACATCCATATTATTTTTCTGGACAATTTTATGATGAGGTTACTTCATTGTCTACTCCAGTTTGTCTATTATAATACATGTTTGACTAGAGGTCCCAACAGTAACTACCCCTCGTTAGCCTCTGTCTACTCCAGTGAAAGTCTATTATAATACATGTCTGACTAGAGGTCCCAACAGTAACTATCCCTCGTTAGCCTCTGTCTACTCCAGGGAAAGTCTATTATAATACATGTTTGACTAGAGGTCCCAACAGTAACTACCCCTCGTTAGCCTCTGTCTACTCCAGTGAAAGTCTATTATAATACATGTCTGACTAGAGGTCCCAACAGTAACTATCCCTCGTTAGCCTCTGTCTACTCCAGGGACAGTCTATTATAATACATGTCTGACTAGAGGTCCCAACAGTAACTACCCCTCGTTAGCCTCTGTCTACTCCAGTGAAAGTCTATTATAATACATGTCTGACTAGAGGTCCCAACAGTAACTACCCCTCGTTAGTCTCTGTCTACTCCAGGGAAAGTCTATTATAATACATGTCTGACTAGAGGTCCCAACAGTAACTACCCCTCGCTAGCCTCTGTCTACTCCAGTGAAAGTCTATTATAATACATGTCTGACTAGAGGTCCCAACAGTAACTATCCCTCGTTAGCCTCTGTCTACTCCAGGGAAAGTCTATTATAATACATGTCTGACTAGAGGTCCCAACAGTAACTATCCCTCGTTAGCCTCTGTCTACTCCAGTGAAAGTCTATTATAATACATGTCTGACTAGAGGTCCCAACAGTAACTATCCCTCGTTAGCCTCTGTCTACTCCAGTGAAAGTCTATTATAATACATGTCTGACTAGAGGTCCCAACAGTAACTATCCCTCGTTAGCCTCTGTCTACTCCAGGGACAGTCTATTATAACACATGTCTGACTAGAGGTCCCAACAGTAACTATCCCTCGTTAACCTCTGTCTACTCCAGTGAAAGTCTATTATAATACATGTCTGACTAGAGGTCCCAACAGTAACTACCCCTCGTTAGCCTCTGTCTACTCCAGGGACAGTCTATTATAATACATGTCTGACAAGAGGTCCCAACAGTAACTATCCCTCGTTAACCTCTGTCTACTCTAGTGAAAGTCTATTATAATACATGTCTGACAAGAGGTCCCAACAGTAACTACCCCTCGTTAGCCTCTGTCTACTCCAGTGAAAGTCTATAATAATACATGTCTGACTAGAGGTCCCAACAGTAACTACCCCTCGTTAGCCTCTGTCTACTCCAGTGAAAGTCTATTATAATACATGTCTGACTAGAAGTCCCAACAGTAACTATCCCTCGTTAGCCTCTGTCTACTCCAGGGAAAGTCTATTATAATACATGTCTGACTAGAGGTCCCAACAGTAACTACCCCTCGTTAGCCTCTGTCTACTCCAGTGAAAGTCTATTATAATACATGTCTGACTAGAGGTCCCAACAGTAACTACCCCTCGTTAGCCTCTGTCTACTCCAGTGAAAGTCTATTATAATACATGTCTGACTAGAGGTCCCAACAGTAACTATCCCTCGTTAGCCTCTGTCTACTCCAGGGACAGTCTATTATAATACATGTCTGACTAGAGGTCCCAACAGTAACTATCCCTCGTTAACCTCTGTCTACTCTAGTGAAAGTCTATTATAATACATGTCTGACTAGAGGTCCCAACAGTAACTACCCCTCGTTAGCCTCTGTCTACTCCAGTGAAAGTCTATTATAATACATGTCTGACTAGAGGTCCCAACAGTAACTACCCCTCGTTAGCCTCTGTCTACTCCAGTGGAAGTCTATTATAATACATGTCTGACTAGAGGTCCCAACAGTAACTACCCCTCGTTAGCCTCTGTCTACTCCAGTGAAAGTCTATTATAATACATGTCTGACTAGAGGTCCCAACAGTAACTACCCCTCGTTAGCCTCTGTCTACTCCAGTGAAAGTCTATTATAATACATGTCTGACTAGAGGTCCCAACAGTAACTACCCCTCGTTAGCCTCTGTCTACTCCAGTGAAAGTCTATTATAATACATGTCTGACTAGAGGTCCCAACAGTAACTACCCCTCGTTAGCCTCTGTCTACTCCAGTGAAAGTCTATTATAATACATGTCTGACTAGAGGTCCCAACAGTAACTACCCCTCGTTAGCCTCTGTCTACTCCAGTGAAAGTCTATTATAATACATGTCTGACTAGAGGTCCCAACAGTAACTACCCCTCGTTAGCCTCTGTCTACTCCAGGGAAAGTCTATTATAATACATGTCTGACTAGAGGTCCCAACAGTAACTATCCCTCGTTAGCCTCTCTTAATTCAAAAGCACATGCACATTACTAATATATCAAGAATACAGTCGTGTTTGAAAAATCGAAATATTCAACCTTACCTAATACTAATCGCTAAATAGTATATATATTTTTTTTAGCAAACATATACAGTAACTGGTAAAACTCCAGGATAAAAAAGTGCTGACCTACAATTTACGCTTAACTTTATATACAAATTCAACTTCATACACTATAAAAAGAATACAAACTTCTATAAGAAAACTCAATTTACTTGACAACATGCAAAGCTGTATACACACCAAGTTGACGTAGAATTTATCAGGATCTTTTGTTTTAAAGTAATCTAGAACTTTCAATGTGATCTTGGAAGGAATCTTTCCATTCAACGTAAAAGGACCTGCAGCCTTGAAGTAAGTTTATCAACATTGTCGTTCAACATGTTTTAATAATAAATACAAATGTATAGTAAACATGCAATTGGCAGAAATTTAAGCAGTACTAGAAATATTTGATAGACTTAATAAGCTATTGACCCAAAAAGTTACATAATAATAAACTATTGGCCAACATTACAAAAACTCAAGACACTAATTCTTGCTTGTTTTTTCTGTAACAGCCTGTTTAGTCATGTCATCATGCTATTCGAACGCTTAGTTGAAAAGTGCTTAAAGATATCGATTCAGGAAAATGAATCGTAACGTACCAAAAATAGCAACTACTTAAAGAGGTATATCAAATAGTGTCATTCAGCTTGGAAAATCTTCATTAATATTAAATTTTCTAACTTTAAAAATTACTAAAGTGTAATATTTTACCATGAGACAACCGTATTGGATTTTTTCTTTCGTTTTTTTATATGCAACACATTCATGATCATTCATGCAATTCCCATTCTTAACGAACTGGAACGATGTAAGCATGAAACTTAATTAAGTTTACATATTTAATCTTTAAAATTCTTATCAACAACTGTAAATAAAATCCTTTAAGCCCTTCCCCTTTCTTGATGGGAGAGTTGCATTCCTTTGTTTATATATCAATGGAATTTGCGGATGTAGGTGGCGCTGAATTATTGGCGGGAAATGTCTTACATTCTACTCACATTACTACAAGAAATTTGACCAATATTTCTATTGTTTATAACAACAAGAGGACATAAAACAAAAATGAAATGATGATGGCATAGGGGTCTATTTATGTTAGAAATTCTAGTAGTGCATCTACCTTAAGCATGCTTAAAGTGCAGAAGACAGTTTATGTATACTATTAGTAGTGAGGTTATCAAGTTTGGTATGACAAGTAATGGTATTACAAGTAATTGTATGACAAGTAATAGTATGACAAGTTTTGGTAAGTAATGGTATGACAAGTAATAGTATGACAAGTTTTGGTAAGTAATGGTATGACATGTCTATAGAGGATTTACTGGATCATACCTCTGTTCTGTAGAGCTTAGTGGAACTTTTATATTTTTGTCAAATGCCATAATTATAAATGTGGCTATGCTCATAGTATAATAATAAATGTGGCTAAGCTCATATTACAATTATAATTTTGGCATTGTCCATATTACAATTACAACTATGGCTAAGCTCATATTGCAATTGCAACTTTGGCTATGCTCATATTGTAATTGTAACTTTGGCTAAGCTCATATTGTAATTGTAATTTGGCTATGCCCATATTACAATTACAACTATGGCTATGCTCATATTGCAATTGTGTCTTTTGCTATGCACATATTACAATATTACAATTATAATTTTAGCTATGCTCATATTACAATCATAACTTTGGCTATGCCCATATTACAACTATGGCATAGGCAATGCTCATATTACAATTATATTTTTGGCTATGCTCAGATTACAATTACAACTATGACCATGCTCATATTGCAATTACAACTATGACTATGCTCATATTGCAATTACAATTTTGACCACATTCATGTCATAATTACAAATTTTCATTTCAGAAATAATTCCTTAAAATTACCTTTGCAGGTACAATTTTCATAGTTGAGTATTCTGACGGTTCATAATAAGCGTACTTTGGCGGGTCGGGCTCGGGATACTGATAGGAAGGTACTTTCTTTGGTTCTTCGTAATAAATTTTGGAGGAATCAGGAACAACTTCTAAATCCTTTAAACAATACAAAATAATTCTCCAATTAAACATTATTTACTCATAAAAATAAAATCATAGATAAAATTCAACTGTATCGTGCAAAATTTATTCCAAATAGTTTTAACATTAACAATAATTTTAAAAAGAAAGAAAAGTAACGTTAGAGCGTCTGCTATTTTAGATTTTAAAACCATTACCAATATCAAGTACTGTTCACAAATATGACTTTTTTTTAAGATGTTGCTCATTTTTTCCATTTTGTATTCTCAAATTTTCATTTCTTCTGAGGAAATTCATAAAATGTAAATAGACTTGTAAAATATATTTTTGTTTGTTATTTGTTTTCCTACGAGAAACCATGTCAGGAATTTGAAGCAGATAGATCGGAAATATCAAAAAGAAAACATTAGGAATTAGAGGTAGATAGATATCTAAATTAATGTCAGGAATTGGGGGCAGATAGATTGGAAAGATGTCAAAATTAATATCGGGATTTCGAGACTGGAACAATTTGATTTTGATCTTTTTCCATTTATCTATCTGCAATTGCTGACATAAATGCTGATCTCTTTCTCAGGAATTGCAGGCAAATAGATTGGAAAGATATCAAAATTAATGATGTTGTTATCTTAAACAATTAATTTGGGGTCACATTGACGGAAACGCGGCTTTTACTGAAATACAAAGTGTAATACATGGGTGAAGTTCTTGAATTCTTTCAAAACTTCAAAAGCAAATATTTACTTAAGATCGTTTGTTAGTCAATGGTTATTGAAATTTAATTTTGGAAATGATTCAAAGTATTTTATATAAAAATGTAGCCTCTTTCTTCTGTAATGTGCTATTCTTAGAGGATTTTCTTTAATTGCAAGTTAAAACATTGTGGATTATATTTACCTGTTATAAAAAATAATCCATTAAAATGTCAACTTAAAAATTGTAAGAAAAAATTTATAGACTGGAATTTTTTTTTACAGCACTTGTTGTCAACAGAAATAACTAAATGCAGTTTATTGGTTACCATGGTTACCTTAAATCGCCTTGCAAACAAACAAATATACATTTAACTGTTCCATTGTTACTCTAATATTTATATCGCATGTAAACAAATAAACATAAGTTGTTTACTATAATAAAACACCAAGGTGACTATGTATGTGTGATGGTTCATTAAATTTGACATATTTTTTTTCTTGTGATGTTTCCGTGACCGGTGTAACCGTGATTACGATTTAACACCAATCATAAAGAGCGCTGCGTACCAATCAATTAATTTTTACCACAACTGAAACTGAAAATCCATTTTACACTTATACCATTGATAAAACCGGCTTTTAATAAAATAAAAAAATTTCGATTACTTTTGAAAAGTGAGGAAGGTATCTGCCATTTAATTCTATTTACGGCTGTTTTCTTGAAAAAAAAAAAGGTGACAATTTGCTTATATTTATAGTAAAGCCAACTGTAGATATAACAGTATTTCACAGAAGAATCGATAACATTGAACTAAAGCAATGGATGTCATGTCTACGAGTTTGACACAATATCTGATTAAACAATCGTTCTATTGATTTCTGTTGCTAACCATTAAAGTTAATATTGAGCTAGATATTAACACTTAAGATATTAAACTTAATGGTGCATGAAATAACAAATATGATGAAATGTGTGATAATAAGATGTTATATTCTACATAGAGAAAGCCTCCACTTTCTTTCTATAGTTCTGGCCCAGTAATATGTACAAAATAAGTACCATAAAAAACTTTATCTATCGAGAAAGAAACAAGAATTTGAAATACCATATTCAGGGGCGGATCCAGGATTTGTGGTTATGGGGGGGGGGGGGGGGGCGTGAGTAGGCGAGGGGTTTGTGGACCGCTTAAGGTCCCCAGCGGGTCCAAGGCAGAGACCTGGTAGAGGGCCCAGGGGGACTAAGCCCCCCGGAAGCTCTGGGGGTTTGAGGAATTACAGACATTTATTTGAACGACAATTTTGAACCAACCACACCATTTTTATCAGACCAAAAAAACTTGACTTTGAGTCTTAGTTTTGTCGGATAATTGTTAACAGTATGTTTTTGTCAGATTATAAGAACCTAAAGTAAAACTTTTCTTTAGCAACCGTGATGCGAATTGTTCAACTCATGACTGATCGATCACGATATTTTAACCCTTCAAAGAACTATTGGTTTAGTTTTAACGCATTCCTCATTTCAGTAATTGGTTTGTACTTTCGGTGCTTGTCCTTTCGGGTGGTTCTAGTTAATACTGCCCGTCCGGATGGAGCTTTTCTTTTCGTCGTTTGATTCATTCATTGAAAACGTATGATTCGACCGTTCTTGTTTATAGACAAACAAAAGCGGAAATTGTCAATACATGAACTTGTTATTTTTTTCCTTCATGATTTCTGATAAGCTAACGTAACTAAATTAGATGATCAGAATCGTTTCATGCAGCATTAATGTTAACATATTCGCCTTTGTTTGTCAATAAACAAGAACGAATCATACGTTTTCAATGAATGAACCAACGGCGAAACGAAAAGCTTCATCCGGACGGACAGTATACTGATTTTTATCAATGGGAGAACTTTTTAGAATGATATCCCAAATTTACTCCTAATATCATTACTATTCATTTTGACTTAATTACAGGTCACGAGTTAACCGTTCATGAAAAAGTTGTTTGTTGAACTGCTTAATTAACGTTGTATAACACATGCTTTGCGAATTTTAGGGGGGGCGCACGCCCCCATCTAAATCCGCCTCTGATATTAGGTACGTGTTACTTGATAAGCAAATTTTACTTTGAAAAAAAAATGGAAACGAGGTTATAATCATGTCGTTATTACAGATACTGTATCAGACTAATTCCTTAACTTGACTCTGAACTCTATATACAGTCTCTAATATATAATATAATGAGTGTGTGTTATACTATTCCATTTACACGTTAATCTAATGAAACATATTCCTACGGAAATTGGTACCGTATGAGTGCTCCGATGGAATGGATTGGTACCACAGGGTTGTTCCGATGGAATGAATTGATACCTTAGGGGTGTTCCGATGGAATGAATTGTTACCGTAGGGGTGTTTCGATGGAATAAATTGCTACCGTAGGGGTGTTCCGATGGAATACATTGGTACAGGATAGGTGTTCCCATAGAATGATGTCTCTCAGAACCTTGCTACTTTCATTACAAAAAAAGTTGTATCTAGCAAAACAAAATGGCACAAAACCAGAAAAAGGGATGTTTACATCCCTGTTGTAAAAAATATATTTAAATACAGGTTATATTTGTATAAATTTAATATGGAACATTGGGTCTACCGCAAGATTAATTTGTGCTTAATTATAAATCTGCTTTTTTAAATAACAACAAATATGTTCCATACAAAACCTTTTGATTTTTTGCGTCTACTAGATATCATTAACTGACACACATATACGTGCGCACACACACACAATTAAGCCGTGTTCGGTATTGTTCTTTTTGTTTAGTAATCAAATCTACATGCAAAATATTTGTGATATTCTCTGTATAAGCTGTATTAAATAGATTACCTCCACTGTATCGTATACTGGTTCGGGATAGTTCGGTTGTTTAACAACCAACTGCATTTTCTCCTAGGAAAAACAAGACATGCAACAATTTACACTATATAGGAACAGAAAGGTAAAACAATATACAAGTAACATTCATGGCGGCTGGCTGAAATTAATGGTCTTCTGGTAAGACCTGTTATTCTATGGGGGAGACTGGAAGGTGTAAAAAACAGACTTGGATTTCACAAAATAAGAGGGGAATGATAAAAGTAGTTGATAAAAGCACCAACGCTGGCAAAAAAAACATATTATACTCTTTTTTTTGTTTCGGTCTGAACCATTCTACGTGTTATACATCAATATGTTATCTACTAAACATCACAGTTTTAAAAATTGAGTGAGTGAGTGATTGTTGTTTAACGTCAACTGAGCAATTTTTCAGCTATGTCATGGCGGTTTAAAAAAAAAAGAATGTTCCAATATTGACTAATTAAAAGATAAATGTCCTTCCAGTCATGAACCCCCCATAAAATCATTTGTTTCCGTTATATTATTAGTTTAAGTCTTACTCCTTGTTATTAAGGTATACATGTATATATGAGTACTACGTCATCAGTATAGAGATAGAATAAAAGATGGGATTAAAAAGTTGACAAAAACATGTTAGCAACCATTTAAAGGCAATATATACAGATGGACAGTGTATGCTGTGTATCTCTTACACCAATACATTACTAATTACACAACTGTCTTGTTTTGTATATACTTTTAGGTTAGAGCTATACAACAATTAAGTACTGAAGTTGTAAGGAATTATTAACTCTTACTAATTAAAAAAAACCTTATATAGACCATATCTCTATTGAAAGTTGTTGATAAGAAACATTTACACTACATGTATATATGAGAAGAATTACAGTAATACCTTCTTTGTTTTCTTCTTCTTTGACTTTCGCTTTGGTGGTTCTGGGGTGGGTATTCTTGGTGGAGGTGGAGGAGTAGGCATTCTAGGGGTTGGAGGTTCAGGCTCCTGTACCACCTCAACCGTCTCCCTTTGATAATAATGTGTTGCTGTTTTAATTTTCCTTTCCTTCTGTTTCTTGATAGTTTGAGTTTGTACGTTTCTCAGAAGCTTTCTCTGTTTTGGTGGTTGTTGTATGACGTAATTTGTGGTCATCTGACACCCAACGTCACGTGTGACTGGTCGGCGTACCATATATTCCTGAGGATAATCAATGTATTCTTGCCTTCGTAAAACCCTTTCTTCGGATCTTGGTCTTCTGTTTTCTACAATTCTTTTTTCACTTGATGGCCTTTCTCTCCTCACATAAACCTCCTGTGTATCTAAAATATCATCTTCAATTCTTCTCGCTACAATACGGCTACTTGATGGCCGTTCTCGAATAATCTCACTCGATGGTCTTTCTCTCCTCACATAAACCTCGCGTGTATTTAAAGCATCATCTTCAATTCTTTTCGTTATAATACGTTCACTCGACGGTCGCTCTCGAATGATCTCACTTGACGGTCGTGATCGAACAATTGCACTAGCAGGTCTAGATGACCTCACAACATAAGCTTCACGTATATGGTCATTATCGCGTCTCGCCACGTAACCACTGGCAGGCCTTGATCGTAAGACAACATTTGAATCTCTTGGAATATCCTCTTCTATTATTCTCCTACTCACCACACGAGGCCTCTCTTCTGATACAGTTCTAGTAAGAACACGAGGCCTCTCTTCTGATACAGTTCTAGTAATAACATTAGGCCTACCTTGTACGATTCTCCTTGTAGAATTGCGTTCGCCTTTAGGACGAACCGGAACTAGATATTCGGAATCAGCTTCACTTACTGTTTCATATTCCGTTTCGTCTTGGTAAACTACATTTTGAACTTTTGATGGTTCCTGTCGTTCTCCTCTTTTAAGCTCTCCATCATCCATGACAACGTATCTTTTTGAATTTCCACTTTTGCCAGAAGTACGATAAATCCTTCTGCCATCCTCATCAACGTAAACATTCCCCCGTCTCCCCTCGGGAGCATACTGTACATTAGATGCCTTCATTCTTGGTGATCTTATTTTATTTCGTGACCTCTCCATTTTCTTGCTTCCCGTGAATGAATTTTCAACTTAAATTGTTTACATCCAGAAAGAAAAAAAAAATTACTATATAATTTGAAAAAAAATCACAATTGGTAGTACGTTTTGTTTTGATTCAGCGAATATTATCTAACGTTTTCTTATTATCACCATTTCGTAATCATCTTCGTTGCTGTGTTGTCGATACCTGCTCATCATAGTCCATTGGAGCGTGTTACGTTTTAAAGTATGAATATTTTGTAAATTATCCTATAGAAAACTCCCACCACTTATATGTCAAATTAAAAACATTCTTTCTTCTATAGAAAACCGTAGCTATAATTACAACATGGATTTTAATCCGTTGATCACACGTTTTATACCTTGGTTACCAACATAGCTTGGCCAATGATAGAAAAGAAATAGCCTGTCACTTTACGTCACACTCAGCTGGTCAATGTCGAGAGAAAAGCTTCATATATATAAACACATATTATAATCCAAACATACCCAAACTTAGAATATACAGTTTACATACACACATATATAGCTGTATGTAGGATTTATGTAACACTTCAGTGTTTTTTTTTCAATTTAAAAATCCGATATTAATTTGAATATTTTTACCAGATTAAAACTTGTTGTTTTAATGACAAACACGTGTATACAATGAAATAGAAATAAGTTTATTAACCAAATCAGGGCCCCAGGAGGGCATATACAAATAACAATTATGATTGATACACAACAACAATACAAATAACAATTATGATTGATACACAACAACAATACAAATAACAATTATGATTGATACACAACAACAATACAAATAACAATTATGATTGATACACAACAACAATATATCAACTTAATGTGTTTTTTTCAATCGATTTTAACATTGTGACATCGTGGATGATAATAATATACATTTTTCGGTCTTGTTAAAAAGTAATTAGCATAATATGTGTCTCAGTACTAATTATAATCCAATTGAATTGAATTGAGTTTTAATCCAAACAAGTTAATTAACTAATTGCAATTTTAAACCTGTATAGGCTTAATTAAAATGCTACAGAAGATCGCCTCTTGTGTCAGGTGTAACAGAATCAATCAATACCTGTAATATAGAGTGTCACATTGATTCTGGATACATGCTAAGACGGAACACAAAACAAAAGCAGAGGAAATTAACTGAAATTTATTGATCATTTATTGACGTTTAATTACACGACTTCAATTTCCCATTGATTTATAAGTTACCATACAACATATATCTGTTAGTTCATGTCTAGTTACAAGAAAGGCATTGTAGAAATTTAACTTATTTCGACAATAAGGCTATTGTTGATGAATGGAGTTCATACAGTCTTTTTAAGTACTGTATAGGCATGTAGTATATATTTACATGTTTTCAATCGGAAGACTAAAATAGACTGAGTGGGTGATTGGTTTTTAACGCTAACTCAACAATTTTTCAGCTATATCATGGCGAAAACAAAATAATTTTCAATTAGATGATGATGAGGTCTGCTTTGTACTAGACCAGCACGCTTAATTGGATATTTTGTTTAGTGCTAGCTCACTGAAGCAACAGTCCTGATTCCGAGCTAACCAGTCTTTTTTTTCTCTTTCTCCTTGATGGTGCGTGCTTAGCAGAGAATTGACAAATGCCAATTTTATATCTTTGGTTAGACCTGATCGGGGTTCGAACTCACGATCTACCACACTCGTTAATAGCTCGTGTTAATAATGTCTTTATCAATACCTACTAATTGTTAATATGATATTTATATTCATTTTCATCTATAGAAAAGATTTTTAATTTCACTACGGTTATTTATCCAGCTAGTAGATATACGATAGTATCAACTCTTTGGTCAATTAACAGCAATCTTATAAAAGGTTTTAAATTACCACTACTTAGTTGTTCAGTTAAAATTACATTTAGATCAAATTGAAGATGAAATAGTTAATTATAGGGAAACGTCACGGTTATTTAGGATACAATACAATTTAATGTCTTTTAAGTTTATATAGGTCGTATTTACTGGTCAATATCATTTTACACTGAATGAGATGATTTTTATCTATATTATGACAATGATATGCATGAGTGTTTATTGTATATTAGACCACCACATTGGACGGTGACTTGTAAGGTAATAGTTTGCTGAACCTACAGTAGACATCATCATCAGACAATTTTTTACCCCTAGTCTGTCCAGTCTGTAGTCATTGCTCTGTATCCGCAATTCTAAGCTATTACCAGCTATTATCAATTTAAAAAAAAGTATTTTATTTGACTCGATTTTCGTCAACACCCGCATTGCACGACTTTTTATTCTTGGTGTAAATGCTCTCCAACAAGATGGAACTCCTTTGGCAGCTTTAAAAAACGGTCAAAAATAAGCTGTTTTGAGTATATTCTTGAAGTTCCTTCAGTTCATTTTTTATTAAAATGCACTACACGAATCATTGCAAATCTTTAATAGCCTACAATGATCCAATTATTTCTAAAGATGAAAATGTAGTTATCTACAGAAGTATTAATGTTCTGTGTTCCTTCAAACATGTCGGAAGGTAAATAAGGGTAATAACAAAATTACCGAACTCCGAACAATCTAACAAAGGGAAAGTCAAAACTCATAAGTATATAAACAGACAAAATCAGTCAACAACTGGAAAACTGTGAAAACCGTAGTTAAAGATAATATCAATTAAAACTATCTGTCTATGTCTATTGTATATCACTCTTTACTTGACTATCAAAAATAAAACATGTCCAGTCTTAAACTTGTAATAATTATGTTTTAATATAATTGATACTATATATGTATGATTCGGAGGAAGGTTATGGTTATGGTGTTTAGCGTCACTTTCAACAATATTTAAGCTATATCGTGGTGGTCAGTCTTATTGGTGGAGGGGATTCGTGGAAGGATATTAAAACAAGGATTTAAAGGACTATTACATTGTACCAACCATACAACAACCAGTCTAGGGGTATTCAATCCGACATTTGCAACATAAATGGCAAAAATAATGATTCACAATATTAAAAACAATTAAGATAAAGCCTTAGTTGTTAAAGCTTTATCATTGACATATGACACGTCGGTAGTTTTATTGCTCCCAAAACTTTTAAAATTATGCCTTTCCAATCTTTAGATTTTGAGCGTACGTGATGAAGGTTATTCCAGAAACGCACAGTGTGCACTAAATTTGATATCTACGTTTTTACTATAAGGCACATACACGCGAGTCCTGTATTCTTAGAAGGCTACGCTAGAATGTTCCAAAACAGCAATGTTCTAAACATGGGAGATAACTCGCATAAAGTTTACAAACACAATATTTGATGGCTCCATCATTTTGTTGATTGCTGATAAGTTATTTCGTTACGTCAATGTTAGTTTATGAATATGTAATATTTTCCATTATAAGAATGCACAGTGTATAGAGTAGAGCAAGGATTAGAAAAACAGCCTTGTTATTTGTTAATTTATTTGAACATGCTAACAACATATTAAATATTTAAGATACTCATCTAAAAGTACGCGATATTTAGTACACAAGGTCCAGTTTGCAAAGGTGGAATTAACAAAGGATCTAAAGGGAAGAAAATGGGACTTAAATATTCGGCCGGAATCGACAAGAATCCGGTTTATTCAGTGACCGGTTTTGATATGTTTTACTGTACTAAGCACATCACACAAAATGTACACGTTCATTATAAGTTTCGTACATATTTTTGTTATTTAGTAGAGTTGATCATTTTTAAATTAATCAATTTATCCCAAAGAGGTTTGCATCAGGAAGTGCAGGGCCCAATGGTGTTCTCTGTAAAACCAGCAGTATGTTGTTGTGTGTACTTGAACAGACGAGACTAGATAACTCAAGCGCGGGACCCCATAAGCGAGGGTCCTATTGAAGCAATTGGCCCAATTGATTTAAGGTCGGCCCTGGGTATAGTGTTATTGCAAACTCATCAAGAGGTTAATTCTACAGTCAGTTTAAAAACAATTTGTTTTAGAAAAATACTTGCTAAAATAACGAGTTTGGACGTCAAAATAAAGAACATGTAATTTATGTATTCCCATTGAAACAGGACGATGGACTAATATCACAAGACAAGAAAGAATTTGTACATTTTGAAACAGACCTGTTAGCGACGAATTTATATATTTTTTGTGTGTAATAATGATAGTTAGTCTTAGAAATAAATTTTGCCAAATTATTATGTGCAATATCCAAACTGGGTAAAAATAATAGCATTGATATCTTTTTGTAATGTGTATACTATATAAACGTTTTACTTTTGTCAAAAAAGTAAATGCTTTTATTGTCATGCATTTCATATAAATACTATTGTCAAACCTGTTCATTTTGCAAGGGACCGTCGTGGTCCTGATAGAATGGTTGTTAAATTTCCTACTACATGTGCAATCAATGCATATCACCACTAAAATTGTGAGTTCGAACCCCGTTCATGGCAAGGTGTGCTCGATACAACATTATGAGATAAATTTGTCAGTGACTTGCGTCAGGTCGGTGGTTTTCTCCTGGTACTCCGATATCCTCCACCAATAAAACTAACCGCCACGATATAACTGAAATATTGTTGAATGCGGCGTTAAACACCATAAACCAACCAACAAACCATGATTTCGTCAATCTTATTGTATTTATTGTAATGTCATCATGTTACACTTGTATGTCTGAATGTTATTTAATAAAAATCTTCAAAATCTTGTAAATTATTGCTTAAAATAAAGCTTAAATATTTCATAAAAAAACAAACAGAAAATAGCATATATATTTTTTTCCTCATTTATATATACTTATTGTTCTATACTATCTTAAACTCTTAAAAGGAATTGTTTCCATTGACAGCGGATGTGAGATGTGCTGTTCTTCATAAACCCTTCACCTTATTTTGGGGGTCTAAGAATCAAGAGTGGCTTCAAACTCCAGGCAAACGATATATACGTAAGAGGGGTTGTTAATGTAATCAGGAATGGTTTTGAATCTTTCATTTTGCTTATAATAAACGTTTACATATAAAGCACACATTACAACACATATTTATACCTCTTGACGTCTTATACGTATCTTGCGTTGACGAGGCGGTTTTGATATTGGTTTCTGTACAGTGTCCATTTCTTCATCGCTGTAATCATAGTATGTTCTTAAGGAGCGCCTTGACGGTTCACGTGGAATTTCCCTCACCTGCATACCTTGCACGTGACCAGTTACCACTACAACAGTTTCTGGTGCTTCCCTGTTTTCCTCCCCGTAGATAATGGCAGTGCGATAAAAATGGCTCTTAAAATTTTCATCGTAAGTGTTAGGTGATTCAATGCAAATACTTTCATCACTTTCATCTGAACTATTATCAACTGATATTTCTGTTTTTAATGACTTTGCTACTTCCGTGTCAAGTGTCTGTATTTTGTCTTTTTCAGAGAAACGTTTACGTTTCATGAGAGCGTTGACGTCATCTTCTTCTAGATTATTATTTTCAAAGTTAAAATTTTCAATCGGACTGTTCAGAGATGCAGCATTGTCTTCTGAATTTCCCCTTTCATCATCGTGAATTCCATTCCACTTATTGCCGTGTAATTTTCCTTTTGTACACTTTTCACTATTTTTAACTTTCCTTTCATTTTTATAACTCTTTTTCCTAATGATGCCAGTATTTGTATTTGATACAAATAATTTCTTTCTCACATGTGAGGTGCGCTTTTCTTTAAAACTGTCATATGAATAACGTTGTTTTATTTCGTACTGTACTAGATCATAGATTTCTTCTCCATTATCAGCTACGACGGGAGGAATGTAGTTATCTCTAGGATAAGAAGGAGTTGATGTAAATTTCATTAAATTTTCTTTAGGATGTTCTTCCATCAGTTGTACTTTTAGAATTTGTTTCCTCTGGTTAGGATGAATGTTATTGTCTGTCGTCTGCTGATTGTCACGTGTTATAACTTGTGGCTTCTTCTGAAACGTCGAATTATTACTCGATGACGACATCTGTAATGATGTTAAAGGCGTGTCGAAACTTACTTTCGATCTTGATTGAAGTTTTAGCTGTTTTCCAAATTTATCAGAACCGTTCTTCTTTCTAAACTCAACGCCATTGTTAATGCCAGTACTTCCTGTTTCACTAAAAGTGTATCCAATCGTCCCTTTCTCACAAGAGGGTATGGGTATGTATAAATCTTCATACATTTCATCTGCATAATTAATAATGTCAGGTATTCGCACTTTCTTGGTTGGACGATTTCTACGCCTGCTTGCTACTATTCTGTTATCATTCATCTCCGAGCTAGAGAACATGCTGATGCAACCATTATCAACAGTCACAACTTCCGGTTCACGAGATGTTTTTAAATCTTCTTGATACACAGTTTTGTATCTCCTTTGTTGCATTATTCTACCATTTTCGCGGAACATAGTAACAAATTCACCTTAGCAACAGAACAAGGATTATCTTAGTAACAGAACACGGATTATCTTAGTAACAGAACACGGATTATCTTAGTAGCAGAACACGGATTATCTTAGCAACAGAACAAGGATTATCTTAGTAACAGAACACGGATTATTCCTATAGTCTATAGTTTATTTCCAATGTAAGCACATCAATACACAAAATGTTTATTGTAAACATTTTAAAACTGACAAAAGTAATGAAGGATCGGTGATTATCTGTACATTCAATGAACCCAACAAACAAATATTTGGCAAACAAAAAGAATAAATGATTTAAAGTCCAAACTAATTATCGTATGAAACACTGTATATTCCTATGCCTATTGTCTGCATACTTAAGTATGGAATATAATTGTACATTGTATCATTGTTGATTGTAATTAGTAAATTGTATGTATATACATGTATTGTTTATTTCTAATATTGTGAACAGCCGAACTTTAAAGAGAAAGAAACACTTAAATCAAATACACGTGTGTGAGTAACACTTAAAACCTAATACATACAGGTGAGAACAGACTCAGTATACCATTTTGGAGCATCCGAATTCACTCCCGTCATGTTGTGGGGTTGGTATGGCCGAATCTTACGCTTACAACCAACTATGCTATCAGTACCTATCACCACTAAAGTTCGAACCCCGATCATGGCGAGGTGTACACAATACAATGTGATAATGTTTTCCAGTGACTTGCAGCAGGTCGGTGGTTTTCTCCGGCAACTCCTTTTTCCTCCACCAATAAAAACTGATAAAAAATAATAACTGGAATATTGTTTAAAGTGGCGTTAAACACCATAAGCCAACCATAAACCAACCAACCAGTTAACCGAATCTTAAGTTTTCTGTGGAGTACAGGGGCGGATCCAGGATTTCAAGTTAGGGGGCATACTTAAAAAAATTGTGCCGATCGGAGGGAGGCGCGAAAATGTTTTGGGTATTTCGTGTGAAAAATCACGATTTTACGCCAAAAAATCATATTTTTTCCAATTTTAGGGGGGGCGCGCGCCGGGTGCCCCCCCCTGGATCCGCCCCTGGAGTATATTGTAGATAATTTTTGCTTGTCCTTTTCGCCATTGTATTGCCTGTTCTTCGACTTACGGCTTGTAATTAAATCTTTGGTATTTTCAAACCTGTTTTATGACATATTTTATATGCACTGCTATAAATTCTGTATGTTTATTTGACAATATATAATTATAAAATTGTTTGCCTACATTGGAAGTCAATTAAATATCCAGTAGCTTAAAACTAAAACTGTTTCTATGGTTATCATAAGCCTTACCCAGTTTAACATAGATTTTTCTATGTTATCATAAGCCTTACCCAGTTTAACATAGATTTTTTTATGTTATCATAAGCCTTACCCAGTTTAACATAGATTTTTGGCTTTTAGTTTTGCTTTGTCAAATGTTAATATTTTGCTTTTCCAACATTCCGATAATAGAACTAATGATGAGATATAAGCTATTGAAATGCATATCTAAATTAATCTCTTAGGAACCGGATTTCCATAAGCAATTATGCTTGTTTCCGAATCCAATTGTATACAATTATAGTCTTTTGTTGAGGTCAATAAGAGTTTTTATGGACCTTAAAAACTATATTCACCGAAGCCATTAGGCTGAGGTGAATATTGATTTCTAAGGTCCATAAAAACTCGTATTGACCTCAACAAAAGACTGTAATTGTTTTATTACATTAAAATGAAAAGTGAAAGTGAAACCAAGTCTGCGAGATTTCTGCAAATCTCCGTTTAACTTCTGCAAGCCCATCGCCTGCGTCGGACAAGATGATTACTTGTTCATTCTAAAGTAACGCTAATACGACGATTCTGATTGGACGAAATTTCACATTACCTTTATGTCCATTGGTCAAATAGAAATATAATTCACGTGGTTCTTTTTATAGATTTCGTTAGAAAACGAAAGTGAAACCAAGTCAATACGAGTTTTAATCAAACAATATCAATTTTTACGGAATGTCAGGTGACAGCATGATAGCCAATAAAATTGTTTAAATAAAATCATTATGTAATAATAAATATAATGAATTATAAATATATGTTAAATTATGTATTGAATGCTAATTGGATTTTTTTTTATCATTTATCATGACAATAAAATATAGTTTACACTTAAGTGATGTCTCAATTCGTCATTTGGTTGTCATTGTGACTGAGCACCATCCGTCACACTAACCCAGTTAAAGGAGTTGGTTCAAGTTTGTTTCTTTATTACAAGCGTAGATATTAGTAAATTGTTTAGAGTATAAAACTCCTACTACAGGTATGTGACAGACCACTATAATTCTAATAAAAGGTGGTACTAAATGCTGGGCTGCTGGAATCGATAGCATATTTATTGTGTTTGGTGGCCATATTTTTCAACAGACTGTTTGCATCCTAATGGGAATCTATTGTGTTCCTATTCCGGCTGAATGTTTCCTATTTTCGGAAGAAGCAGTTTTTATGCAGGGCTACCCTCCGAGAAAAGAGAACAATGTAGCTTAATCCTTTAATTTCAACTTTCGCTATGCAGATGATGTCTTATCGTTAATTAATGCACGGTTTGGTAATTTCTTGATCGTACATATTGCAATGAGTGTAAAATTACGGCTATATTAAATACCATATAAAAGTCCGCCAATAACTACTGATTGAGATCCAGAATGTACAGCTAATGAGATGACGTCACTGTCCAATTGTAAACCCCCATTCCTTTGTAGCAACATCCCAGCAGCACATCCATACTGAGTTTATATATTTCTCAATTAATGCGATATATATATTTCAGGGTCTATGCATGTGGATTTTGGATGGAGGTTTGCTGCTGTCGGGGCAAACTACCTACACAGAGATTCAAGACAGCTTGATTGAAGTCTCCACGTTGAAAGCTCTACGATCTCCACCATTAATTATGTTGGAAAAGAGGCTTGAATGACAGTTGCCATGTGTGGAGAAGAATAACGAATAACCGTCCTCTTAACAACCACCCGATTTCATTCAAGGATTTTTATTTGAGGCCGTGTTAATCTCTTAGTTATTTATTATTAAAATACGCGGGTATCGTCTGCCTTCCAGGATTGTGGTTCTATTCGGGTTTGGTTTCTGTGTATGTATGTGTTTGTGTTTTCCTACATTATCATTAGAATTACTGGTATCTTGATTTGGCTTGTAATGTTAATAATGCTACTTTTATTTCAATGACAAATGACTTTGGCCTATATATTTTGCTCAGGATATAAATAATTACATTTAAAACGTATTTATTCTTGACTGGCAACAACAATGCATTTTGATTATAATAAAAGTTAATCATTATTAATTCTATGGAGAACAGGTAAAAATACCAGTAAGTGCACTTGAAGCATATTTGATAACCAGTACCTTATTAGATTAAAGCAAAAGTATGGATTACATGTAAGTAAGATTCCTCCGAATTAACGTCGTATGTTTTTGATACATCAAGGACGTAAATGATACGGTCTTTGGATACATTTATATATTAACCTTTTCCACGTCATTAATACTGAATACAATTTGACACTTAAATCGTTTTAAAACAAGTATTAAACAATCAATTGAACAAATGTTGAATTATTGAACCCAACAATATCTACAAGTAATTGTTTTCAATCAGAAATATGACAGAAAAGACAGCATTGTCCATGCCTTAGGGAAATTGACCTGAGGAACTGCAAATTGCAAACATGAATATATATAATAAACCATGTCAGCTCCGAAACACTGACTACTGGGTGGATGATACCCCGTTGACAATAGTCATCCAGCAAAGGTATCGACCCACTGACTACTGGGTGGATGATACCCCGCGGACTAATAGTCATCCAGCAAAGATATCGACCCACTGACTACTGGGTGGATGATACCCCGCGGACTAATAGTCATCCAGCAAAGGTATCGACACACTGACTACTGGGTGGATGATACCCCGCGGACTAATAGTCATCCAGCAAAGGTATCGACCCACTGACTACTGGGTGGATGATACCCCGCGGACTAATAGTCATCCAGCAAAGGTATCGACCCACTGACTACTGGGTGGATGATACCCCGCGGACTAATAGTCATCCAGCAAAGGTATCGACCCACTGACTACTGGGTGGATGATACCCCGCGGACTAATAGTCATCCAGCAAAGGTATCGACCCACTGACTACTGGGTGGATGATACCCCGCGGACTAATAGTCATCCAGCAAAGGTATCGACCCACTGACTACTGGGTGGATGATACCCCGCGGACTAATAGTCATCCAGCAAAGGTATCGACCCACTGACTACTGGGTGGATGATACCCCGCGGACTAATAGTCATCCAGCAAAGGTATCGACCCACTGACTACTGGGTGGATGATACCCCGCGGACTAATAGTCATCCAGCAAAGGTATCGACCCACTGACCACTGGGTGGATGATACCCCGCGGACTAATAGTCATCCAGCAAAGGTATCGACCCACTGACAACTGGGTGGATGATACCCCGCGGACTAATAGTCATCCAGCAAAGGTATCGACCCACTGACTACTGGGTGGATGATACCCCGTTGACTAATAGTCATCCAGCAAAGGTATCGACCCACCGACTACTGGGTGGATGATACCCCGCGGACTAATAGTCATCCAGCAAAGGTATTGACCCACAGACTACTGGGTGGATGATACCCCGCGGATTAATAGTCATCCAGCAAAGGTATCGACCCACTAACTACTGGGTGGATGATATCCCGCGGACTAATAGTCATCCAACAAAGGTATCGACCCACTGACCACTGGGTGGGTGATACCCCGCGGACTAATAGTCATCCAGCAAAGGTATCGACACATTAACTACTGGGTGAATGATACCCCGCGGACTAACAGTCATCCAGCAAAGGCATCGACCCACTGACTACTGGGTGGATGATACCCCGCGGACTAACAGTCATCCAGCAAAGGTATCGACACACTGACTACTGGGTGGATGATACCCCGCGGACTAACAGTCATCCAGCAAAGGTATCGACACACTGACTACTGGGTGGATGATACCCCGTTGACTAATAGTCATCCAGCAAAGGTATCGACCCACTGACCACTGGGTGGATGATACCCCGCGGACTAACAGTCATCCAGCAAAGGTATCGACACACTGACTACTGGGTGGATGATACCCCGTTGACTAATAGTGATCCAGCAAAGGTATCGACCCACTGACTACTGGGTGGATGATACCCCGCGGACTAATAGTCATCCAGCAAAGGTATCAACCCACTGACTACTGGGTGGATGATACCCCGTGGACTAATAGTCATCCAGCAAAGGTATCGACCCACTGACTACTGGGTGGATGATACCCCGCGGACTAATAGTCATCCAGCAAAGATATCGACCCATTGACTACTGGGTGGATGATACCCCGCGGACTAATAGTCATCCAGCAAAGGTATTGACCCACAGACTACTGGGTGGATGATACCCCGCGGATTAATAGTCATCCAGCAAAGGTATCGACCCACTAACTACTGGGTGGATGATATCCCGCGGACTAATAGTCATCCAGCAAAGGTATCGACCCACTGACTACTGGGTGGATGATACCCCGCGGACTAATAGTCATCCAGCAAAGGTATCGACCCATTGACTACTGGGTGGGTGATACCCCGCGGACTAATAGTCATCCAACAAAGGTATCGACCCACTGACCACTGGGTGGGTGATACCCCGCGGACTAATAGTCATCCAGCAAAGGTATCGACACATTAACTACTGGGTGAATGATAACCCGCGGACTAACAGTCATCCAGCAAAGGCATCGACCCACTGACTACTGTGTGGATGATACCCCGCGGACTAACAGTCATCCAGCAAAGGTATCGACACACTGACTACTGGGTGGATGATACCCCGCGGACTAACAGTCATCCAGCAAAGGTATCGGCACACTGACTACTGGGTGGATGATACCCCGTTGACTAATAGTCATCCAGCAAAGGTATCGACCCACTGACCACTGGGTGGATGATACCCCGCGGACTAACAGTCATCCAGCAAAGGTATCGACACACTGACTACTGGGTGGATGATACCCCGTTGACTAATAGTTATCCAGCAAAGGTATCGACCCACTGGCTACTTTGTGGATGATACCCCGCGGACTAATAGTCATCCAGCAAAGGTATCGACCCACTGACTACTGGGTGGATGATACCCCGCGGACTAATAGTCATCCAGCAAAGGTATCGACCCACTGACTACTGGGTGGATGATACCCCGCGGACTAATAGTCATCCAGCAAAGGTATCGACCCACTGACTACTGGGTGGATGATACCCCGCGGACAAATAGTCATCCAGCAAAGGTATCGACCCACTGACTACTGGGTGGGTGATACCCCGCGGACTAATAGTCATCCAACAAAGGTATCGACCCACTGACCACTGGGTGGGTGATACCCCGCGGACTAATAGTCATCCAGCAAAGGTATCGACACACTGACTACTGGATGGATGATATCCCGCGGACTAATAGTCATCCAGCAAAGGTATCGACCCACTGACCACTGGGTGGGTGATACCCCGCGAACTAATAGTTATCCAGCAAAGGTATCGACACACTGACTACTGGGTGGATGATACCCCGCGAACTAATAGTCATCCAGCAAAGGTATCGACCCACTGACTACTGGGTGGATGATACCCCGCTGACTAACAGTCATCCAGCAAAGGTATCGACCAACTGACTACTGGGTGGATGATACCCCGCGGACTAATAGTCATCCAACAAAGGTATCGACCCACTGACCACTGGGTGGGTGATACCCCGCGGACTAATAGTCATCCAGCAAAGGTATCGACACACTAACTACTGGGTGGATGATACCCCGCGGACTAACAGTCATCCAGCAAAGATATCGAGCCACTGACTACTCGGTGGATGATACCCCGTTGACTAATAGTCATCCAGCAAAGGTATCGACCCACGGACTACTGGGTGGATGATACCCCGCAGACTAATAGTCATCCAGCAAAGATATCGACCCACTGACTACTGGGTGGATGATACCCCGTTGACTAATAGTCATCCAGCAAAGGTATCGACCCACTGACTACTGGGTGGATGATACCCCGCGGACTAATAGTCATCCAGCAAAGGTATTGACCCACAGACTACTGGGTGGATGATACCCCGCGGATTAATAGTCATCCAGCAAAGGTATCGACCCACTGACTACTGGGTGGATGATATCCCGCGGACTAATAGTCATCCAGCAAAGGTATCGACCCACTGACTACTGGGTGGATGATACCCCGCGGATTAACAGTCATCCAGCAAAGGTATCGACCAACTGACTACTGGGTGGATGATACCCCGCGGACTAATAGTCATCCAACAAAGGTATCGACCCACTGACCACTGGGTGGGTGATACCCCGCGGACTAATAGTCATCCAGCAAAGGTATCGATCCTCTGATTACTGCGCGTATGATACCCGCGGACTAATAGTTATTCAGCAGAGATATCGACCCAGTGACTACTGGGTGGGTGATACCCCGCGGACTTATAGTCATCCAGCAGATTATCGACCCAGTAATACTACTAGCAATACAATTGTAAATATCTGATTTAGCACACGGTGTATTTCTGGAATAACATTGATCAGGTAAGCTAAAATCGGCTGATTCAGAACTCATTTAAGAACGAAATGATCCAAAATCTATACCGGTAATTGTAATTATGATGAGTATTTCAAAATACGACAGTAAAAGCTAATTTTATGCATCAGGCAGTAAGTATGAACAATGATTGTAGAAATTAATGTTGCTCCGTCGGTTTGATATTTTTAGCGAAAATATGGCATTTGGAAATCCAGTTACTAGTATAAGTTAACCCGCCACATTTGTGTGTCTGTTCCAAGCTAAGACCTGGATTTACAACGTCAGTTGTCGTTGTTTCTTTCTTTGTGTTTAGCGAGTTCAGTTAAGATGAGAGGTAATTGTTCGTTTTGTTGATATTGGTGGATTGTTGATCATTACTGTTTAAACTTTCTTTGTTTTGTTGATATTGGTGGAATTGTTGACCATCACTGTTTAAACTTTCTTTTGTTTTGTTGATATTGTTGGAATTAGTGACCATCACTGTTTAAACTTTCTATTGTTTTGTTGATATTGGTGGAATTGTTGACCATTACTGTTTAAACTTTCTTTGTTTTGTTGATATTGGTGGAATTGTTGACCATCACTGTTTAAACTTTCCTTTGTTTTGTTGATATTGTTGTAATTGTTGACCATCACTGTTTAAACTTTCTTTTGTTTTGTTGATATTGGTGGAATTGGTGACCATCACTGTTTAAGCTTTCTTTTGTTTTGTTGATATTGGTGGAATTGTTGACCATCACTGTTTAAACTTTCTTTTGTTTTGTTGATATTGTTGTAATTGTTGACCATCACTGTTTAAACTTTCTTTGTTTTGTTGATATTGGTGGAATTGTTGACCATCACTGTTTAAACTTTCTTTTGTTTTGTTGATATTGTTGGAATTGGTGACCATCACTGTTTAAACTTTCTATTGTTTTGTTGATATTGGTGGAATTGTTGACCATTACTGTTTAAACTTTCTTTGTTTTGTTGATATTGGTGGAATTGTTGACCATCACTGTTTAAACTTTCCTTTGTTTTGTTGATATTGTTGTAATTGTTGACCATCACTGTTTAAACTTTCTTTTGTTTTGTTGATATTGGTAGAATTGGTGACCATCACTGTTTAAGCTTTCTTTTGTTTTGTTGATATTGGTGGAATTGTTGACCATCACTGTTTAAACTTTCCTTTGTTTTGTTGATATTGTTGTAATTGTTGACCATCACTGTTTAAACTTTCTTTTGTTTTGTTGATATTGGTGGAATTGGTGACCATCACTGTTTAAGCTTTCTTTTGTTTTGTTGATATTGGTGGAATTGTTGACCATCACTGTTTAAACTTTCTTTTGTTTTGTTGATATTGGTGGAATTGTTGACCATCAATGCTTAAACTTTCTTTTGTTTTGTTGATATTGGTGGAACTGTTGACCATCACTGCTTAAACTTTCTTTTGTTTTGTTGATATTGGTGGAATTGTTGACCATCACTGTTTAAACTTTCTTTTGTTTTGTTGATATTGGTGGAATTGGTGACCATCACTGTTTAAACTTTCTTTTGTTTTGTTGATATTGGTAGAATTGTTGACTATCACTGTCTAAGCTTTCTTTTGTTTTGTTGATATTGGTGAAATTGGTGACCATCTTTGTTTAAACTTTCTTTTCATGATTTTTGACATTGGCACTGAAAATGAAATTATGATCAATTCCAAATTTTCCAAAACCGTTGTATAGTTGACGTCTATGTATTTTATTTTGCAGAGTTAAGCCATTCCTTCAGTCTTCGTTCGGATGAACAAAGGGAGCTAATCAAGTTGTATTAACTGTTTCTACACTAAACACATTAAGATGTTTGTGATCAAAGTCTTGGTTGGCGTTTAACAATAATGTTACAAATAATAAATCTTTCCATTTAGTATAATTGCTTGCCCTTGTGTGGCCATTGACTGTAACAATTATACAAAAATGTATATTATATTCTTTTCTATGGAAGTCAAGGTTCTTAACAAATATGATCTTGAATTTAAACTAAAACAATCTTTAAATCATAATTGTGAGAATAACAAGGGAGGGGAGATAATCAATAATTACATTGGGTTAAAAGTATACTCTAAATCAACCATAATTACACATATACTTCTGAAAGTCGTTTGTTTATATCTAAGTAGTACCTTCCTACCGCCCATGAATATGGAGCATGTGATTGGTGGTACAAATTTAATTTTCGAATTACAAAATTTGTAATTGATATAATTTATCAAATATATTTATTTGAAATGTTCAGTACCTAAATAATGTAATTTATTTAAACAGAAGTCATTCCTCCACAGGCATATACTATTTTGGTCTATTATGACCATGACGTCGTCTAAACCTGGGAGTGGAGTTGAAAATATCCACCACATTCAGTGATCTACAGGGATGGCTTGATAGAATACCTATACCATCAATTTGTGGTGTTGCAGTCTCTAGTTCTCTTATCCAGTGGTGTTCCTATTGTCTACGGAGAGGTGTTGCTAGGTGTTCCTGTTGTCTACGGAGAGGTGTTGCTAGGTGTTCCTGTTGTCTACGGAGAGGTGTTGCTAGGTGTTCCTGTTGTCTACGGAGAGGTGTTGCTAGGTGTTCCTGTTGTCTACGGAGAGGTGTTGCTAGGTGTTCCTGTTGTCTACGGAGAGGTGTTGCTAGGTGTTCCTGTTGTCTACGGAGAAGTGTTGCTAGGTGTTCCTGTTGTCTACGGAGAAGTGTTGCTAGGTTTGCATTGTTAGTATTATGGTATATTTTTTCAATGATATGAACTAGCATTGAAAGTATCGAATGATCAGATTTATTAAAATGGTGGTAAACAATATCATAAACATTGTTAATGATGTCGGAGTAATAACACCATCTCCGTTTCTAAACAATAGCCTACTAAGTAATTAACTAATTTACAATTCAGAACATCGTAGCGAGTTGTAAAGTAAATAATTATACAGACAAACCTGTATTTAAAGACAACTCAAGGGAACCTGAAAATGTGGCCTTTAGGAGCAGTTGCTCTTTATATACAGGTTAAATTATATGCACTGTTCATTAATGAGGTAGATGAAACTGCCCTTTATAAACAGTGATTTGCTATATAGAGATGCCCTTTAAGGTAGATTTGACTCTACATGAAAGACATCTGACATATATATACTATAGTAATCATATTGTATTATCATTTACATCATGCTTTACAATTTGAAACATCGTTTTCATTTGTCACAATAGTTTCCTTTTGAGATTTTCTATGTGTTGATCTTTTATGTTTGAATGATTGTCTAGTCTTAGGTGGGTATTTATAGTGAGATTTAAAACTAAGAAATGTCTGTCCCTTCTCTTCTGGAGATCTGTTGTATTCAAATCTCTGAACTGGAACATGTCTCTCGTAATAATGGTTAATGTTGTTCCACCCGCCACCAACTTTAACCATTTTGTTTCGGTCTCTCTGGAAAATGACAAAACTGTGAAATTAAATGAGGAATATGTATATGGGAATCCACGGATGAAAGGGCGGATATTGAATGGGCTTGGATATATAAACTGAAAACTCTTCCAGGTTTGGAATAAATAAATAAAAAGTAACTTAATTTCGAGGAAATAAAGTCCACCTTATATCAGAAACTAGGTATGTTCTGTATTTATCTTCTATTTATATAAGTTTTATATCTTAAGTTTTTTGTATTTTGATGTTCTTCCTCAGGTATATGTGATATTGACCGATTTTATATATCCTGCTGACACCCTTTGATGTTCTTCCTCAGGCATATGTGATATTGATCGATTTTATATATCCTGCTGACACCCTTTGGTGTTCTTTCCCCCATAAAACGTTTAATTGTTTGTTTTTCCAATCTTTCGAATTCTTATGAGGATTATTCCAGAAACGCGTCGAGGACACTAAATTAGATATCTTCATTTTTATTACAATCACTGGATCGATACCTCTGCTGATGTACTATTAGTCCCCGAGGGTATCATCCACCAAGTAATCAGTGTTTCGTCACAGACATGGTTTATTAGATATATTTATTATTGTAATTGCACCTTATATAAGAATACTGGCTTTGTAAATTACAAAAAATGGTGCACTCGACTCGCAGCCGCAAGTGATAAAGTTTACCAGTTGCTTGCCCATGGTCGGTGGTTCTCTCCGGGTACTCCGGCTTCCTCCACCACTAAAACTGGTCGCCATGATATAGCTGAAATATTGTTGAAAGTGGCGTTAAACCACCAAAGATCAAATCAAAATCAATATTGGAAACGGATATTAACTATGCGAAATATTAAAAACAATGCATGTACAATATCGTGTTTCGTCGACACAACACATACATATATACCTAGTGTATTATAAATACTGTAAATACAGTTAATAAACATGTACAATATCGTGTTTCGTCGACACAACACATACATATATACCTAGTGTATTATAAATACTGTAAATACAGTTAATAAACATGTACAATATCATGTTTCGTCGACACAACACATACATATATACCTAGTGTATTATAAATACTGTAAATACAGTTAATAAACATGTACAATATCATGTTTCGTCGACACAACACATACATATATACCTAGTGTATTATAAATACTGTAAATACAGTTAATAAACATGTACAATATCATGTTTCGTCGACACAACACATACATATATACCTAGTGTATTATAAATACTCTAAATACAGTTAATAAACATGTACAATATCGTGTTTCGTCGACACAACACATACATATATACCTAGTGTATTATAAATACTCTAAATACAGTTAATAAACATGTACAATATCATGTTTCGTCGACACAACACATACATATATACCTAGTGTATTATAAATACTCTAAATACAGTTAATAAACATGTATAATATCGTGTTTCGTCGACACAACACATACATATATACCTAGTGTATTATAAATACTCTAAATACAGTTAATAAACATGTACAATATCGTGTTTCGTCGACACAACACATACATATATACCTAGTGTATTATAAATACTGTAAATACAGTTAATAAACATGTACAATATCATGTTTCGTCGACACAACACATACATATATACCTAGTGTATTATAAATACTGTAAATACAGTTAATAAACATGTACAATATCGTGTTTCGTCGACACAACACATACATATATACCTAGTGTATTATAAATACTCTAAATACAGTTAATAAACATGTATAATATCGTGTTTCGTCGACACAACACATACATATATACCTAGTGTATTATAAATACTCTAAATACAGTTAATAAACATGTACAATATCGTGTTTCGTCGACACAACACATACATATATACCTAGTGTATTATAAATACTGTAAATACAGTTAATAAACATGTACAATATCATGTTTCGTCGACACAACACATACATATATACCTAGTGTATTATAAATACTCTAAATACAGTTAATAAACATGTACAATATCGTGTTTCGTCGACACAACACATACATATATACCTAGTGTATTATAAATACTGTAAATACAGTTAATAAACATGTACAATATCATGTTTCGTCGACACAACACATACATATATACCTAGTGTATTATAAATACTGTAAATACAGTTAATAAACATGTACAATATCATGTTTCGTCGACACAACACATACATATATACCTAGTGTATTATAAATACTGTAAATACAGTTAATAAACATGTACAATATCGTGTTTCGTCGACACAACACATACATATATACCTAGTGTATTATAAATACTGTAAATACAGTTAATAAACATGTATAATATCGTGTTTCGTCGACACAACACATACATATATACCTAGTGTATTATAAATACTCTAAATACAGTTAATAAACATGTACAATATCGTGTTTCGTCGACACAACACATACATATATACCTAGTGTATTATAAATACTGTAAATACAGTTAATAAACATGTACAATATCATGTTTCGTCGACACAACACATACATATATACCTAGTGTATTATAAATACTCTAAATACAGTTAATAAACATGTACAATATCGTGTTTCGTCGACACAACACATACATATATACCTAGTGTATTATAAATACTGTAAATACAGTTAATAAACATGTACAATATCATGTTTCGTCGACACAACACATACATATATACCTAGTGTATTATAAATACTCTAAATACAGTTAATAAACATGTACAATATCGTGTTTCGTCGACACAACACATACATATATACCTAGTGTATTATAAATACTGTAAATACAGTTAATAAACATGTATAATATCGTGTTTCGTCGACACAACACATACATATATACCTAGTGTATTATAAATACTGTAAATACAGTTAATAAACATGTACAATATCGTGTTTCGTCGACACAACACATACATATATACCTAGTGTATTATAAATACTGTAAATACAGTTAATAAACATGTATAATATCGTGTTTCGTCGACACAACACATACATATATACCTAGTGTATTATAAATACTGTAAATACAGTTAATAAACATGTACAATATCGTGTTTCGTCGACACAACACATACATATATACCTAGTGTATTATAAATACTGTAAATACAGTTAATAAACATGTATAATATCGTGTTTCGTCGACACAACACATACATATATACCTAGTGTATTATAAATACTGTAAATACAGTTAATAAACATGTACAATATCGTGTTTCGTCGACACAACACATACATATATACCTAGTGTATTATAAATACTGTAAATACAGTTAATAAACATGTACAATATCGTGTTTCGTCGACACAACACATACATATATACCTAGTGTATTATAAATACTGTAAATACAGTTAATAAACATGTATAATATATTTTGCCATTTATCGCATTATTTGGAATTAGTTGCCGCTATAACGACATCCCATTGCAAAAATGGGAGGAGCTTAAATTCCTTAATAGTATTTAATTATTGTATATATATAATATAATGATCTGTGCACTAATTCAGATATCTACGTATTTATAAACAATACATAAGTCAACCACCAAGAGAGAAAAAAACGAAGCAAGAATAAGTGTAAGATAGGGAAGACATACCTTTGATGGAACTCTGGGAATTTTACTGTTCTTAGTTTTATGATGAGGGGGTGGTACGTTCACTCCAATATCATGTATATCAACGAATGATTGTGGCATTGTGTCATTATCATCATTGTTCTTTTCTGATCCTAAAGTTCGTTGTTCTTCGGTGAAGTCAGTATTTTCTCTACTATTAGGTTTCTCGTGTTCTTGCTTTGCAGTAGTACCCCTTGTGTCATTGTCTAATCCTGCATCTAAATTGAAAACGGAGTCTCTAATCTTCATTTCTTTACGAATGTCATTATTACACTTATTACGAAGTTCTACTTCCTTTGTCCATTGGTATTGTTTCTGAATTTCCATTTGGACAAATTGTAAAACTAGTACAGCGTCGTCTTCATCTGAATAGAAGCACCGACTACCAGGACGGCTTTCTGACGGCACTTTCTTAGCATGCTTGGTTTTCTTTTTAACTTCTGGTTTTAAATCAATCCTTTTCATTGTCAGTTTATTTTGTTTTGTTTGTATATCTGGATCTTTTGTCTTTGTTGTGGAATTTTTGCTTTTAAAGGTCTTCGATTTTTGGCTGTGTTCTTCTAATCTGAAATCGGGATGTTCACGGCAATACTTCGATCTAGGTAGATCATCCATTGGTTGAACTATATTTCTTGGAGATGGATGAATATTTTTATGTGTATTTTCTACAACTTGGACTGAATCTGACAAAATAGATGGTACAGACGGACCATCATTCCACGATTTCTTCCTCTTAGTTTTGCGATGTGTTTTACGTGTTCCTCTGTAAAATATTCCATTTTCCATAACATTAACACCTTCATCGACATCAAAACGAGGCTTTTGTTTTGAGGACTTAATTGGTTTTTCAGAATTGTTCATCTCATAATTAATGCTGAAATATTTGTATCTATTTTCCACTAACATATGCATTTCCGACTCGTTTTCATTTTGACCTTTCTCTTTATGTTTGATACTGCTATGATTTTCTAATTTTCTGTTTTCACGCATTGCATCATCTAACTGATTTTGTAGTTGTTCTCTTCTTACATGTACTCTATTGTCCTTGATACGTATTTTAATCTTCCTTTTTCCTTTAATCACATTTTCTTGTTTAACGAGTCTCATTTTCACACTTTGCAGTTCCATTTGTGTATTTCCCTTTTCCACTATGAAATTGGTACCTTTGTACTCTCCATGTTTACTTTCATTTTCATTTTCCGCCTTGTTAGACATTGTTGAAACTATATTCTTACGTGTGTCATTTGTACGTGGTAGAAATACACAGCTCCTTGTAGGAGTTTTGATATTTTTCTTATCAACCTGTTTTTGTCGTTTCAAGCTAGGTTTTTTCCCGGAACAATATGCACACTGTATGACATCCACCTTTAATGCATTATCTTGTTTCTCTTCCGGTTTGTCTCCTGGTGGCATGTTTGAACATTAGTTGAAACCAAATATAACATTGGTGCAGTTCAATCAGTTGTCAATATGTTTTTGCATTAGTAAACATGGTTTAAAGGGACTTAATGATCTGCACTATGCTTTCCCTTTAATAATTCATTTGGATTCAAATATAAATACAATAGATTTAAAATACAAACTATTGATCTTAACGTTTTTAGAATTTTATAATATAATTGTACCACGATATATTTTTAAGCTTTAAGATATTACTACACAGCCATATTTTAATCCATGCTCCATGTACCATTATATACTCTAGTTATACAGTGCCATGATAGAAGGGTTGGGGTAATGTTGCTTAACGCCACTTTCAATAATATTTCAGTTATATCATGGTGGTCAGTTTATTGGTGGAGGAAACCAGAGTACCTGGAGAAAACCACAGACCTGTCGCAAGTCACTGACAAACTTTATCACATAATGTTGTATCGATTACACATCGCCATGAACGGAGTTCGAACTCACAACATTAGTGGTGTTAGGCACTGATTGCACAGGTAGTTGTAGATTCAACTACCATAGGATAACGACCACAACGACCCCGCCATGATAGAAAGATAGACTGGTGTTATAATACCACTTCATGTGTACAGGATAGATAGAATTCAAATATATGTTAGTGGAGCAAGGACTGGTTACCTTTCCGGAGGGAGCACCTGAGCTAACCCCTGGTTTTTAGTAGGGACGTGTTGTTAGGTCTTTAGTTTTCTGTGTAGTGTGTTGTACATCACTGTTTGTCATTTTGTCCTTTTTCTCTTGGCTATTGTTTTGTATGTCTTTCTTTTCTTTGGTACAAAATAAGATTGCTCCCTTCCTAGGACAAGATACTTGTATCTGCATTGATCATTCTATTATTATGGAACAAATTTAAACTAATTACTTAAATCATGGAGAATTGGGGGCAGTTGACATAAGCTGTACAGCATGCATTTGCCGGTAAAACGCACGTGATTTTTTTGTCTTGCACTAGTGCAAGATAAGAAAATCTCACATCGCTAAAAATAGGAACAGGTCTGTCTCAAAAGTGAGAAACTTGTATCTGCATTGACCATTCTATTATTATGGAACAAATTTAAACTAATTACTTAAATCTATATTTCTGCTT